>CM029597.1:74356793-74458030 GCA_017311375.1 Mytilus coruscus | reverse complement strand
TATCTGTAATATACAAAGCCATTTAAGGCTTCAAAATAAGCTCTAAGTGAGATAATAAAACTGTGTTACAGTTGAAACATTTACAGAAATAATATTATGTGATTGATAATTAATATCTCAATATTGAGAGGCCAGTGGAATATCACGACAAACATGACCAGAAATAGGTCGAAGGGGGAACATTAGCATTTAATGAATAGTTCCCTGTAGAGCATTTAACATGCCACTAACAAACAATTGATTAGGTAGAAACATACTGTAGAAAATAATAGTAAAACAGTTATTATTGTTTGAAAAAATCTGCAACAATGCAGTTTTTAAAAATGCAAACTTTTGTTGCATAATTCTGTACATGAAGTTAATCTCATATCTTTACTATGATTAAGATAAACAAACAATATCCTGCAAGATTTTATATCTTTATCTTGGCAAAAAATAAAGCAGAGGAGCATTGCTCATTGTTAACTTAAGTTCTTTGCTTTTGAAAAAGAATAAGTACAATATGATAATATTGTTGTAAATTGTGAGAAGTGTGATGCCAATATATCAAAACATACTAGTTGATATTAAATATTAAAAAAGAAAGATAAAAGGATCTTCTGAAAAATTTATATGACTGACATGCATTGGTCAGATGTAAATTTCTTTTTCAAGGATAATTTTATGATTTTGACATAACATGCATACTGTTACCGACCATGCAAGGGCTGTTTATGTCAGTCAAGGTCGTTAAAAACTTCCATATATATGCAAAGTGTGGAAGGAAATAAAAAATAATTTCCATTGGATGGTTTTATCATTGCCTTGAAATTCATCAATGTAGATTTCAATTTATGAATAAAATTATTTGACACTTGTAAAATGATACATTCATTGACATGTATTACCATATCTTTATAAAAGATATCCTCATATAGTTGAAATAAGACAATAGAGTTTTCAGTCTTATATCTTGGCATTGTTATAACATTAATTATGAATATAACAAACAAAGCCTTAGAATAGATAAACAGTTACTCTTTTCTGAAGAAATAGTTCAAAGTTATGTTCTCATTAATCAGAACACAATTGTAGATCCTGACCTTGCTGTCTACAAGGTATCAGTAATAGTAAACAACTTTTTACTGTAAAATATAGTTTGAGATACAACTATAAAAATTATCTAGATTCTTCCAAGAAAGGAAAATTCTTTCTAAAAGTCCCTATTTTGACTTGCAGAAAATATTGTATAAATGTGCTTATTTTGATAAGACAAATTGTGCTTTACAATCTCAGTAATGATACTAGATATGATAAGCTATAATATATTATTAAATTACAAATGGTAGCAGCAATGAATGTTAAAGAACTAGACAAAACAGGAAGAATTTTCTCTCAACATGCAAATTTTGCTTTGATGTTGGACATGAAATATCTGACATATTTTCCTTTTTAAAAAAGGAATATTATAATGTACATTGGATATGTGCATCACTAATCTTTATGTGACTAAGTGTTGCCTTGTTATAGGCTAAGTCATATCTCTGTAAACAATTGTATATAAGTGTTTAGGGGACTAATCTCCTACACATTTTTCAAGTCAGATAGCAAATACTGAAGAAAGTAGTATTGCATGGAAATTAAAATAGAAAATGGTGATTTTTCTAGACTCCATGGACTTGAAATAGAATTGCTATATTGATGCTTTTGTATCATCAGTTTATAAGAATTGACATATTCATAGTATGATATATATATATATATATATATATTACACAAGTCTAAATTGAAAACAACGTTCAAACCTATGATTGCGTTGGATAAAAAACGCAATTTTTATACGTGTGCATGCAAAACAAATTTCTTGTTAGAGGGGTCTAAATACAGCACAAACAACACTTTCCAAAAGACCAAAAAAGTATATTTTAACAAAACGCATTTGACTAACAGGTCGAACAACAGATGTTCTTAAACCCTGCTGACTGCCATTGGCGATTGCCAAATAAACGGATCACCGATGTAATAAATGGATCTTAATAATTATAAATTTAATACTAAACAGAAAACAATAAACTTGCGGAAAAGATGGTATACCGCAAACAAAAGGTGCAAAGGTTTTTGTACACCATATCCGGATTTCGACAATTAATGTCTCTTCAGTGATGTTAGGAATCGAAACGGTATTTGGAAAGCCATACAATTTACCTTAATTTAGGATAGACTCTTGAATTTTGAGGAGTCAAAATAGGATGAACGGATCATATAAACCCGAAGGCAAATATAATACAAGCCCAAACGAAAAAATATAAATATATTGTAGAAAATATAACAATATATATATATTATATATCATTTATATATTTTTATGCTCCATTGAGAAATGCAACTTTGAAAAGTATTCTGTAAAGCATTAGAATGTGCAAAACAAATTGCAAACTTATATTTTGCTTACCACCTAAATCTGTACATGTACACTGGATTTTCTTTTCAGTTTAATTAGATTTACTCTTCTTAATTACATGTAGTTATATTGATTTAAATATAACATAGCCATATATAACATTAGATGTATATATATAGAAAAATAGTACATGTAAGATGTACCATAAGCATATTGTACAAAGGAGCAGTTCAAGTCTTGACTGATATAAGATTAATATACAGTAATAGTTATATTCCTTCAATATCCAACATCTGTATGGATATCAGGATGGGTGAAGGTCATTTTCAAATGTTACAGTTTACAATGAAGTATAAACTATGTAACCCTTCTCCAGTTCTTTTTTAAGAAAATTATCAGATTATCAGATGAGTGTTCACAGAACAGTATTACTTAAATCTTAGGATTTTTAAAACACGCTGGTTCAAGTTTTAATTCTGGATATATTGATCTATATTAATTCTTATAACATAAGATATTAAATAGCTACACTTGTTTTTTGTACAATTTGTATATATTTAATGAAATATCATAACGATGATCATACTTTTGAGATGATTTACTTCAGAATGGTACATTAGATGCAGTATGTATATGTAGATCTAGTCTGTATGAAGTGTTGGACTTTAAGATTCAATTTATTATCAATACTGTTTGATATAAATATATTGTAGCGGGTCGAGGGTTGGTAGCGTTCCTTTATTGTCTATTGCCTGGTATCTCGGCTACTGTGACTGTTATGCAACGGTCAATATATAATACTGGACTGCTGGTAAACAGGTGTCTAAATATTCAATACATATACAGCTCAACTGCCGGCGTCGTCTTGTTTTTATAGGTAATTATAGTAAAAAGGGGGGGGGGGGGGGGGTAGCCTTACTAGCGGTATAAATGACGGTTTTGCGTTTCAATAAATACAAAGTCGTATCTCGAACTAAATATGTGAAATTTAATAAGTTACACTGACGAGATATTCAGCATTACATATTTATATTATTTATATAATCAACAAGTTTAAGAAATAACTATCATAACGAGACTCTCTTAAAGCTATAACTTTATACAGGAACGAAATAAATAGTCAATAACAACTGGTTACTTCTCTGGTACCTGTGATAGTTACAATACAAGGGGGAGGGGGGAGGGGCTGGGGTAGCTCTGGTTCAGATATGGGCAAGTGGACTGGTAATAACCAAAATACTTAATAAATAATCACAGCATATAATCCTTACAGATCCTTACACATTTCAACATAAATAGAAGACTCAAGTTAATACATTTAAGGAAACTTTAAAGAAGAAATTAACAGTTTATGGTTAAAAATTATGGTTTCCGCGGTGTTCCGCAATTGGCGGTATCGATAATATGCAATGAACTTTCTTATTTAGCTAGCGTAATCCTAATGAGACTTTGTAATAAATAGATCTAAATAAATATTAATAATAATTTCCGAAATCCTAAATTATTAGAACCTAACCTTTACGAAATAACAGGATAAATTCTCTATTTCTGTAAGCTTGTTTATAAGTTAACAATGGCTGCCCAGAAGGAACAAGACTGAATATGAGAGAATGTCGCGCATGAATTTATAGTACACTACACACTTTGGACACGATTTGGACACACTTTTGACGTTTCTAACGTCAAATGACGTCACGACACAAAATGCACTTTCAACATACGGGACCTTTCATAAGAACCTTTGTAAACAAGCAATGGCCGCCTCCAGGGTTGAAGTGACCCGTTAATAAAAAGGGTTAAAAGCTACATGTCTGGGAGACTTATGATCGTCGATACCGGTATAATTACAACAAGGAACCAGAGAATCACGTTAGTTTTACTTGACTGCATGTTAAATGTACAACTCGTACAATTAAATAGTAGATTGTACACTTGTCACATAAATCAGACAATTATAAAAATATATACTCTTAAGATTTGTCACCATTTTCCGTATCATTTACCTTTCAATCAATAGTAATATTTACAATTCATTATACAATATAAAGGACGTGACGTGGCTTATTTTCTGACCCACCCATGACATGGCTAATATAAACATGTTTAAGAAAATTATGAGACATATTATGTTATGCAAAAACCATACTAATTAAACAATAAATTCTTGGAAACTGCCATAAGAATGCGTTATTTTTTGTATTGACGAAATACAAATTGTACTTGTTATGGCTGCAGGACCCGTTTTTCAACAAATAATATATTCCAACGCTTGCTTCTTCTATCATGATTTCTTTAATAGAGGGTTGCTTGTTAAAAGAAAGCCATTTAATCAAGGCTTCTGAATGGTAAAATAGAAGTCATCCAATTAGTCTAGTCAATTAAGTGAACAACATGCAACTAATTTCAACACAAAGTTTTTCTCTGAAAAACAAGTCTGTTACTATCTATGAACAATATACTAAAAATCTACAAAAATATATTTTGCGGGAAGTGGTGTAATTAATCAAACTTTTTGGTAGTAAAAGTAAGGTTATCTGAGTTGCTTCCCCTTATTTGGCAAAGTTGAAAAAATAAATTATACAAAAAATTTTATGTATTTTCTTAATTTAAAAGAAAAGTATTACAAACGGATGACTTTTCTCTCTCAAAATTAGTATATTTTAATAAACATGATAAAGATATAGACCGATTGTGTTCTACTATTTTACAATCCAAGATTCTAATTCTCCAATAACAGTGTTAGTGTGTAACCTAAAATTGGTAAACCGTACTTAATTAATTTAACCATCTTTGTCACAATCTTACTCGGTATTTTAAGAATTTTGCCATTGTGTATAAGGCACCGAGTGTTATGTTTTTATTTTTTTTTATCGAAACACATGTGTTGTCCTTCATAAAAAAAGCTTTTTTTCAAGACTTAATTTTTGAAATTCAAAGTCTTTAATGTTTTTTTTTTTCCATAACATTTTAAAGAAAACAATCATTTCTTTTTCATTTCCTTCGGAATTTAGAATCCAACTTGGGGTCAACTGTATTTATTCAACTGTGATTAGCTATGTACTAGCTATGAGAACGCAGTGTCTTTTTGTTAGTTGTTTTCATGTTCCGTGCTGATCTTTTTGAGTCCAGCCCTTTCCAATTGAGTTTTACAATTTGTTTTTATGTTGTGCTATTACAACACTGTTCCTGATTATGCCCCGGTAGGGTTGAGTGCTTGCAAACATGATTAGCCCTGTCACACTATGAATATGTATATCACAAGTCAGTGTCCTCTAATTACTTGGTGGTTATTGTTTGCTGTCAGTCATATTTGTTTTTACGTTTATTGTTTTAACATTAATCAGGCCATTGAGTTTCTCGTTTGAATTGTTTTATAGTTTGAAATGTCTGGACAATTTATAGCTTAATAGATATGTAATGAAAGTTGATTATCGTTGAAGGCCGTACGATGAGCAATAGTTGTTAACATCCACATCCACATCATTGTTATCTCTTGTATAAAGTTTTCTCATACAATCATACAACATCTTCTTATGTTATGCTTCTGAAGTGAGTAGATTTTACAATAAATCATGGTTTGACTGTCAAGAGATCAAACGATCAAACGCACTATCAAGAGATCAATGATAGAGTGTAGTGGATCATAAATGCTAAACATTTGTATTAGTTTGACTTTAGGTGTATTTTTTATTGAAATAGTTTTTTAGTTTCGTTCAAATGAGTTGAATACAGGTCAGCATTCAGGAAGCAGGAAACGGCGTCTTTCACATTTATACTACAAGTACTTTTTTCTATAATACAGTATATTTATGAATAAAGGGAGATGTGAGGTTTTTAAGGTCAATGAGACAGCAACCCAAAACGACTAAAAAAGAAACAGACATAATTTCAGATAATGATATGATTATCTTAACGCTATCTCATGCCCTTAATCGCCCACAGACACTACAAATTTTAATTCATTTTCAGATGTTGCATGATCTTTTTATAGTTTTTGGATAGGCTTAAGCTGATTACCATTTATTAAATTATATCAATGAGATATCTAAGAAAGGAACTGGGTAATGCTTTTATTTATATATATCTTTGGCCATGATTATTTCATAGAATATACATACAACCCATGTTAGTTCTTTATCATTATCATTTAGTTGATGTTTCAGACCACCACATACAGGTTTACAGGGTGCACACATAAGGCGCTTTTGCTATTTACACTTCCTCCAGAAAGTGACCCCATCAATTCATTTAACAGAGATTTATTCAGACTCACTGCTGATTGTATGAATTCTCCGACTTTAAATATCTGGAAAATTCATTGTAGCACTCTTTGACATTTTCCACCAAGGGAACCATCATAATTGCATACTGTTTTCTTGTCAGAAGACAAACGCACTATAAAAATAAGGTGTGGTATGCTTTCCATTGTGGCAACTATCAGCCAGAGTCAAAATGTTGTGGATGTATTTCATAAACTGACAACTGAATGCATATCTTTGTATTTGAATTTCGTAAGATAATATTTTCCTTGCTTATTTCATTTTCACCATCCTAATTGGACCACTTTGGTACAATTACTTTTTAAATTCATGCTCATGAGGTAAACTTATAATTGTATTGACAAAGCTGCCTTTGAAATTGCTTTGAAACAATAAAAGACCTACATTTCATGTTAATTCAGTGAACTAGTATATGTTCCCAAATTAAATAGCTTATATATCTGAAATTAAACGTGGATATTGATAGAGCTTGCTAAATAAAATTCGCAACAACTTAAGAGAAATCTACAATCACATCGTCTGTGTTTAATTGTGATTTTATGCAATTTAAATGTTGTAAAAACAGCTAATGACAAAAAAAAAAAAGAGAACTACAGTCAATGACAATGTAAGGACACTAGAAAAATAACTCTTTCAGCAATTAACATGAATTGCTATGTTGAAGACCCATTACTGGCCTTGTTTTCTCTTTGACACATTCCCTGTTGCCATTCTCCATTTTACTTTTTTAGAAAATCAAACTTCATTTTTTTTGTTTTCCTAAAACAAAATATTTTACACAAAATTTAGATTAATATTGATATCGATAACAAGAGGAATACATATATATATAAACATAAGACAATGTGATCTATCTTCTCTACAGATCATATTTTAAAAGTCTTATCCATGAATAAACCAATTTTTTTATTTCCATTTTTCACAATATTTCTCTAAAATCACATTTTACCCAAGATCCAAGAATTGCCATTTTTTAATGTTTAAATACTAATAACTATAGGATTTCTTAATATAAAAATCAGATAGCATTTTCTATTTTCTATTTAGATCCCATTTCGAAAGTTTTAACCATCTATAACTGAGCTCTCTTCATTTCCATTTTTCAGTGTTTTTCTCTCTAAAAACATATATTCAACCAAAACTACCAAAGTATTAATATTGATAACTATAGGACTTCACAAAATAAACATACAATTGCATGTTGTTTTTTTCCATAAAGATCACATTTCAAAAATTTTAACCATTAACAACTGAGATTTTCCTCATTTTTTTCAAGTTTTCAGCGCTTTTTTCTCTAAAAATCACATATTTCACCTCAAAATTACTTTTTTTTTAATATGAATACTAATAACCAGAGGACTACATAATACACTAATAAGGTAAGGTTTCCTGTCTTCAACAATCTATAAGTCAATAAATGTAATAACTAGAAATAACAATTTTTCTTCTTTTCCAGTTTTCAGTATTTTTTTCTCTAAAAACCACATATTTCACCCAAAATAACCTTTTCCTAAAATTATATCAATGTATATTTTAATGTGTTGTAAGTACAAGTCTAAAAAACCTTGTGTTGCAATAAGTTACAGGTTGACTGATTTTAGAGCTAAATTGACTAGGCTAAATCGAAAGTTTGAACGAAGCAATCTATCTCGAGAGTTGACCTTTGACATATTGGTTTCACAAATGACAAATGATATATACGAATGAGACGTATAATACCACCAGTAGATAAGAAAACGGAGCATTTCCCGTTTGAATTGGGTTTGTATTGATCAGACTTTAGTTTAATATGTAGTGTGTTTGTGGACTTGTTTGTGTTTTTTTTTTTTTTTTTCATCTTCCTGTTGGTGACTTATGAGTTTTGAATGTCTCCTTACTATCTGCCTCCTCTCTTTTGTGATTATGAAAATGCACGAATTATTTTGTATTGGACTATTATTTTATCTTTTTTGTACCTCAGCTTTCTTTTTATGATTTGATTAATCTGCATTCATACCATTCTAATATAGATCCTCGTGGAAGTAGTTTAAACCAATTAAATTTTTTTCATATTCGAAAAAAATTATGAAGATTGGCCAAAGAACATGTTATAGACGAGTGACATTTTCAAAAAGACGCTTAGTTAACGACCTTAATGCACCCACCTAACATACGGCTATATTATATATCATTCGAAAGCTTATTAATCGTACTTTCTGTTTTGCCCGGTCGTCAATAATTCGTACGGTGCAATTTTTGTTAAATCAAGGTCAAAGGTCAAAACTGAACATTCCTAAATTTTGCTAGAATGAAACAAAATGCCCTTTTCTGGTACTTGTATGATTATTTTTATCTAAAAATTATCTGAACCTTATAATACAACATACCATAATTCCCAATCAAATGCAAACTAAAATGTTGAATGCGCAATACTTACAGAAAATCGCATTTCTTGAAAAAAAACTTCAAAAATGATAAAATTGCAATAAAAGCTAAATGTTTCCTGAGGTTTGAATATTTGTACATGAATGTCAAAAAGTAGAATACATTTATCGTTTAAAGGACAAGGGAATTTTTTCATCATTTTAAACTGCAATTTATATAATATAGGTCAGGATGCAGCCTTCTAATGAAGCTCTTGCAGTTGCCCTAAAAAACACCATCTGCAAATAAGGATCATTTTGCTTTTTTTGTCTCGATAATATTGTCAATATCGGCAAAAAATGATTAACCATATTTGGAAAAAGGTTAATGGAAGTACTTTACGAAACAGACAAGGTATATTTAGAAAAAAATAGTTTTACGATGTCGAAAGACATGTCACGAAGTTTATTTCGTTCAAATTCGAAGGAACTCTATTTGTACCATGCGCTTTTCAATAACAAATCCGGCAAATTCCTTTTAATGTTAGCCCATTATTAAATCCTTTATTAGTTGTTTTATCAAATTTGACTGAAAATCAATATTGTGAAAGATTGAATACCCTTCCTGAGCAACTGCGATCACCACCGGGTTTAGGTAGTGTTCGCACATTTCGGTGAAGTGTTTTAAGAAGTGTTGTTTGTCTGTTTTACTTTTTCGCCTTGGTCATGCTGTCAACTGTTTTTCTTGGACTATGGTTTTAGACTGCCTCTTTGTTATTTTCTTCTTTCTTTCAACCAAAGAAAAGAAAACCAGATGGTTCAAAGCTGAGCAAATAAAAGACAACAGAACTTAAAACTCAGATATCGATGCAAGATATCAAAAAAGTAAAACATCAAAAATACCGAACTCCAAGGAAAATTCAAAACGTAAAATTCCTTATCAAATGACAAAACCAAAAGCTCAAACACATCAAAAGAATGAAAAACAATTGTCTGAAACCTCTCTCTCTCTCTCTCTCTCTCTCTCTCTCTCTCTCTCTCTCTCTCGTCCCTGCGTCATTTTATCTTTGTTTTTTCCATTCATATATCCATCTGTTAGTCTAAATTAACTTTGAAATGAGCAATATTCCTCCTACATTGCTTGGTAGATTTGAGTCATCTAATATTCATTTTTGTGAGATCCTTGCACCATTAGAAACTCAAACTGAAAAAATATGAAAATAAAGTGAGAAAATCACCAAAAGTCGCTGTCGGATCAACAATAGAGGGCTAAGTGCAAAACGAATATCCACAAAAGTAATTTGAGTTTAGATGACATAAAACCAATTAAAAAAACACAATTTTCATTTCTCACAATTGTATAAATATTTTAGAATAAAATAACTTCATTTTAACCATATATATTCTTAAGGTACATGTACTATCTTTGATATGCAAATGTTCAATCACTGCTTGACAGATGATCTACTAAAATAGCGCTCTGTTTTTCTGAATGACTTAAATGAAAATATTATGTGACACATCTACATTGAAATTTTAATGCATAATAATGGCCAATTAAATAAAAGTGGTTCAAATGCATTTATATTTCAGTTTCTATTTAGCAAATTTATTTGTAACATGTGGCTGAAGTAAACATTAATATCAGAACTGCTTTGTTTGGTAAGAGGTTGCCTACTTTTACAAAAGACTGTTGATGCTGATTGGTAGATTTTTGTTGTGACACCTACATAGTAATTTCGTCCTTGATACTAATAAATATAACTAATGTATTGTTGACGGGGATTGCCAGTTGTCCTGACGAAGGTCGGTGGTTCATTGTTCACTCTGTGGGCACCAACCAATAAAATATGATCGCCGAAAATTACTTGTGAAGCAAATCACAGGCAAATCATGGGGGCTAGGGGCCCGGTCCTCTTTTTGTGGGAAAAATTGGTTGATTATATAGGGAATCACTGAAGCATAACTGGATTGGGACCCCTCTTAGGGCAGTCAGTGGGCTCCTTATGAAAATTTCTGGATCGGCCACTGCAGATAGTGCTGAAAATTAGGTTCAACACCAACAATCAATCATTCATCTTCATATTAAAATATATTAATATGTTAACTATTCAAGAAGTGTAAGTATTGTTATTGCGATATGCTAGACATTTCCAAATCAAAATTAATGTAAGTAAATATAATTGCAACATGTCTCAATTTATTTACAAGAAATTGCGTAGTTTGATAGGATTAAATACTTCGGCTAGACATGAAGAATATTTTCAGTGGTTATCTTATAATAGCTTTCACTTCCTTAGTCAATGCAACATGCAGTATAAGCAACCAAGAAAACATATAAATATTGAAATATCAAAGTTTCGTTTCCAAATCTTCCCCTTAAAGTATGAAATGACAAACAATTAAAACAAATAACAATATAGTTGCTAAAAGTTGCAACACGATCATTGGTATGAATGTTTCTCTGTACAAATGGTATCCAGGACAAATGATTTTCAAAAGTATATCACTACGTACGAACCATTTAATAAAACAAAAGTATGACAACAAGGAATTTAGATGAAATGTGGGGTTGATGTCAACGAGATGGCAAGATAACGACAGATACAATCAACTTTATCTAGACATGTTGTAAATACTTTACAGTCTTCAACAACGAACATGTTTGTATACAATATGAAAAGTTCTATAACTCTAGTGAATATAACAGTTGTAACTATTAATCATATATAGCATATGATATGTATTTCTTTTTTACTAGGAAACTTAGTTAGTAACAAATAAAGTTTTACACAGTCGTTTTTTTTTTTTTTTATTTATTCGTGTTAATAGATAATGTCATTATTCATTACAAATCTTCCTTTTTGCTCTCTAGGCAACACTTGAACAGCAGAGTTTTCACGTGTAAAATGTAAATTTGTTTTCCACTTTTACATGATTTAACTGTTTTCTTATATCTCAGGTTTCACTAAACTGTATTAAAAAATAATGAATATAGCTGCTCTTTAATTTTGACAAGATGTTTAGTAATTCTTAACAATTGTGACCTTATAATTTCACTTAAATGTTTTCGATCATTGCGTTTGATTGGAACACGTAGATACCACTACATACAGATACCGTTTTATTAAACGGTAAATTATGTTTGTTTTAAAAATGCATCGTCATACATTATAATTTCCTTCGAAATTTATTTCAGATTGTTTTGTTCTAAAGGAACGTCGAGGGCTCTGGCTGAAGGCGCACTTAAAATGAACTACTAGAAACAATAAGTCTTCATCTAAATGCATTCAACGAGAAAATATTGTTGTTCATTTGATATTTATCCTATCTTTATTATGGAAATTGCGGCAAAATGTCCGTTACTTAACCCCTGTAAGTGACTTGTTGATAAATAAGTGTTTAACAAAACTGAATTGACTGCAAGCAAACTGTCTGAACAGCACTGAATTGGTGCAAGCAAACTGTCTTCAACTTTCTGAATAAGTCTGAAAATTGACTGAAAAACAAAAATTACATACAACAGGTGTTTGGATAAAAATTACTGTTTCAGATCAAAGTTAGTTCACTAGTGTGAGTTCGCCCTAAGACGTCGTGTCTTGCGAATACAATTTTAATCCACGATTATGAGTTAATCTAATGTTATAAGATAGTACCATATTTATAAATCTATAACAATTATTTTTCCTAGACTGGAAGTAAAAAATTGTTACGTTTATCTTATAAATAATTTGAATTTCCATATGATGAGCTATGGTAACTGTTGCTGGATTCCATTCATAGTTTTACTTCACACAAATCTGGAAACTTTTCCAAGTAGTTCAATATAAGCATGCATCATATAATAGGGATTTTTCTTTGTTCTTCAATTTTGACTTTATTTAATACATATATAGAGAGTCAATCAATTATAGGTTGCACTTCTGTAAATATAGACAATGCAATTTCCCATAGGAACTCCCTTTACGGCTAAAACTGTGCCTCTTTTACTATGAAGTTTCGTAAAAAATTATATCCTAGAATGGAAAGTTGATATGCACTACTAGTTTATTCAAAGGTCAAAACAAAGGGCTGTATAGCATATTTTCAACACTTATATGCCACGAACTTCTAAGAGTTTAAACTTATACTAAAATTCCGTACTACCCCTTCTTTCACTTTTGGTCTACCTCAGAATTCAAAATTTGTGACAACCATGTTTTTATATACTGGTAATATTCCCACGTTATGTCTCTACGAGATGAAACATAGAGATCATGACTGGGAACCAGTACGTTAACAAAACGAAATATCTATGAATATTATATATCTCTCCAAAAGAGGAGTGGTTTGTGAAACATCTGTATTTACATAGTGCAACCTATAAAGGCATGGACAAATCTATAAAAACATGCATATTTGAAACTATCTTACTGGTCAATTTGCATAATATATGAAAAATGTTATCGCACCGTTATAGTTAGTTAAAGTGATAAATGTAATTATTTTCTCAAATGAATGCGCAAAAATCAATGTGAAAATTGTCTTAGATATTAACTATTTATTAGTTGGCTTCTAATTTTCATGCATGGTATAACAAAAACAGTTTTAAAACAATTTGATTACAAATCTGTGTTTTTTTTTTTTAAACTTTTGTTAATGAATATTAATACAACCCTTACTTTCAATAATTGCTTTGTGATCAATATCTAATTACAATCTCATTATTTAATTAAACTACAAGGGAGGAATTTAGAAAATAAGTTTAAATATGTAATGGAAAATAAGTTTTCAACTTAGCATATAATAGGCTTTTGTGTCAATACACCTTCAAGAAAGAAAATGTGGAGATTGTTTCTATAGTTACATATAACATCAAGAAAAAAAAAAAAAACACTAAACCAGTTTTAAATAGTATGATAAAATATTGGCAACGTTAACATGTGCCTTTCATTCAAAAAGGAAAATGTAACCAAAGGGAAAGCAAAAATAAACTTACACTTTAGCCAGAATCATGGAAAAAAATGACAGATAAACAACAGTCCATAAAATACAATTTAAAATACTGAAGACTGAGCAGCTCGACACGCATCAAACCTTCGGTCAACTTAAGTTTTTAGGTAGCTATATAGAGTTAGACGTGTCTGTCCAAGTAGAAACAACTGACGCATTTACCATTGTTGAGAGGATTATCGAATAGATAGATGTCTCTCTCTAACATAACACTAAGCTGACCAGAAGCATGTTTATATTATCTACCGATGAAAACGTAACCGAATGTGCAAGTTTAAAGTGAAAATGACGAAACAACTAGACTCGCAAAAACAAATACACCAACATTAAAAACAATATTTATCTAAAAAGACAGAAATATGAAGGCAGGTACTCAGGAAGGGTAAATAAATAAGACGCAACGGTAGGAAATCTTGTGTATCTATTTTGAATTTCCAAATCAAGATAAGCAAAAACTCCGAAAAAAGTTAAACCGTGTGTTCCGACACTCAGCCCGAGCAATGGTAATACTTTAAATAATTGTGACTATGGCTGACCTTAAATCTATTTGCTTTTTTGAATAGTATAACCTTACCAGTATGGGTTTGAAAAAAAAAGTCCATCAAAGATTATCAGTTAATATTTGTACATACCTGACAATGGGTTTCGTCTACAACATAATCATCAGTGACGCTGAGTCAAACAATTGAAGAGTAACTGTTTCTTTAAATGCGTGCATGGACTACTTGTCCAAGACTTTTGAACACTTACAAAGTTAAAATCACTTTCATTGTTAACTAATCAGTTGATAACTACTTCTTTTTCTGCTCTTTGGTCGGGTTGTTGTCTCTTTGACACATTCCCATTTCCATTCTCAATGTTATTCTTATCTGTGGGAGTAGTACAGCGCAATACAATATTCGTATATTTTAAACTGAGCATTTATTCCATACAGATTGATTTGAAATTTATATGGTTTATTGTAACACGAAGACGGCCAATTCAAAATAAGAACATAACAATTTTTAATCCACAACAGTACCATAGTTTTTATAGTGCAGATACATCCACCATTTTATTTGGAAAATGCCTGTACCAAGTCAGGTATATGACAGTTGTTGTCCTTTCGTTCCGTTGGTTGATATAGTTTTACGTTTGATTTTGAATTTACCTTGAATTTCGGTATTTCGGTATTTTCTTTTTGTTGATACTTTTTAATAACATATCATACACTTTTATTTGGTATTTATTCATATACAATACTAGGAGATCATTCCACAAATCATGTGACTAACAGTGAGCAATTCATTTAGTTTTTGTTCGTTCCTTTTCAAGCATTATAAGTGTGTTCTAAGTGGAGCCAGTAAATTGAAATTTCAACTTTTGGAATACACTGATATTTTGTTCAACTTAATTATCAAACTTTATGTTGTAAAAGTATTGAGGATTATCATTAACATAAACTCATTTCGTTAAAAGATCAATATCTAAAAACTTACAGTTCCTATCATAACAGAATTATGCTATCATGCTGATTACGGGATCAAACAAACAATTTGTGAAAGTCGTTCAATTCAGATGTCATTTTAGTCATTGTATTATGAAAATATATTACAAAAACCGTAATTTGTATATGCTTTTTTTCTTGAAGACTTTTTCTGGTAAGTAAAATTTTTTTGATTTTACTTTTGTTGTCACGCATATTTTTATTTAGATTATATTTCAGAATGTTCAAGAATTATCCACGATATTTTCCTGATCGTCATGAAAATGCGATGAGACATAATTATACGCACGGTCCTGTTTGTTTTTTTTTTGTTTTTTTGTTTTTTGTTTTTTTTTTTTTTAAATTTTTACAGTCTTTTAAATTTTTTCTTAAAAGGTGTAATACCACCAAATCATAGTACGTCCCATCCGGTTGCATACGAAAAAGGGTCGAAAAAAAATATTCCCTTGAATTTGACAGTAAAAAAATTCTGAGTCATAAACGTATATCTTGGGTGTTTCAAAGCACCATTATTTTTTTATTTGGTGTTTCTATAGAATATTTTGGAAACTTGAGGTTACATGGTTACTAAAGCTTGTACACAGGAAAAAAAGGGGTGAAAATTTGATTGGTTAACTTCAAGGGATGGTTATTTTCTTATATGCAATTAAATGTTATGTGAAATTTTGTCTTTAGTACTGGACAGGATGAAACTTTACTCATGTAAAATCAATGGTGGTATTACACCTATTATGGGAAGCTGCACATGCACCTTTGACCTTGTGTGTACTCTCATTTGTTAAAAGTTCGTGCTATTTAAGTGAAATATTACAAAAATGATATATTCTGAGTGGATTGAGTCTCAAAAACACATTTTATGAGAAAATTGCCTTGAAATAGGACTCTACCATGAATATTAGTAGACAGAGCAAGCCATACTCAGTGTTTTGTGGAGCTTTTTCTGACTTTTTCTCCTTATTTCTTATATTTTGCTATAATAGAAAACTTTTTCCTAAGTAATACTTTAATAAATATATAGTTATTAGTAAATGAAATTATTTTTGAAGCAGTAATAACAAATTATTCACTAAAAGGGAAGCCTTTATGTCCCTCTCTGGAACGCGGCGTAAATGTAAGTTTTACGTAAGGACTTGTTGAAACCTCCATGGAGTCAGTTAACTTTTATATGAATAGTTCATTCAGCTTGAATACTTCAATTACTCATTTATTATCACATGTCTTTCATAAATGAGTGAAAGTTACCCCTAAACTTTCATTTATTGGCCTAAAAAGTTAAAATTTTGAGGAAATGAGAGGTATAAATGGACCAAAATGGACTTTATAATGAAGAAAAAGATGCCCATTAGTGGTATTTATCATCCTAGAGTCATCTTTTGTATTATATTCAACTGTTTGTAGGCTGATGAGATACATATTTGATCATTTATTGGTCCACACTATATTCTATCATGATGCGGCTTGATATGGATTTTTTGAAGAAATTTTGCTCGAATCGCTGTAGATGTCGTCTTGCATTATACTAGATTTTTCTCAAACTATTGAACTGATTATAACAAAAGTTGACAGTAATGCTTGAAAAACCAGTCTTACAAAGGAAAAAAAATCACATTCAGTTTATTCAACAAAAAAGTCTTCTTCAGGTGTAATACCACCAAATCATAGTACGTCACATCCGGTTGCATATGAAAAAGGGTCGAAAAAATATTCCCTTGAATTTGACAGTTGTAGGAAATTAATCCTACATTTCATTGCAGTAAAAAATTTCTGAGTCATAAAATTATATCTTGGGTGTTTCAAAGCACCATTATTTTTTTTATTTGGTGTTTCTATAGAATATTTTGGAACCTTGAGGTTAAATGGTTACTAAAGCTTGTACACAGGAAAAAAAGGGGTGAAAATTTGATTGGTTAACTTTCAGTGATATTTATTTTCTTATATGCAATGAAATGTTATGTGACATTTTCTCTATAATACTGGACAGGATGAAACTTTACTCATGCCAAGTATTTCTTCATTTGAAACAAAGATAAATTCTGCACAATTTTTTGAAAAGTGCAAATTTAACAAAGACTAATAGGGGGAAATCAATGGTGGTATTACACCTAAAAGTGTTTCGTTTACATTACTTTAAAGTTAACCAAAATGCTTTAAAACCTAAACAAAAATGATAAGTTTAGAACAATTCATGGTGAACAATAAATTATTCTAAATCGAAGATTACCTCAAGTGACAAAGAAATTGTAAAAAGAAAGTTCGATTTCCAAATTTCTTATGTGTTACATTAATATGTCGTCTTTTTCCAAGTTTTTAATTTTCTTTTTCTCCAATAAATTTTTGTGATGAAGAATTCTTGGACAATTGTTTTGTGAATAATTCGTATTTACAATTACAAGTTTGACAAGTGGTTAAAATATTAGTTTGCTTCCAAGAAATATGCACATTAATAACTTGGAACATTTTATATATTAACAAAAAAGGCAACTCTCCATTACATGACATATTTTTTTAGCAGTAAATTCAACTTAAAATATACAACATTATAATACAAATAGATTAACTTCATCACAAACTAATTTTATCTTAATTGCTGAACTAACAAAGTGTGATGGATCCACTAGTTTTTCTGAAGAAGAAAACAAAAACCGACATATCGGGTAAAATTTCATGTATCACACTATGTCGTGTATAACGGTATCTTCCATTAAAAAAATTAGCTCACCGTCAAAAATGTATAAAAATTGCACTTGAGCTCGTTTGCAATTGATACTGTGTGTATGCTAATTGATTAAGTAGCTTTATAATTTTGGTCCAGCTAACTTTCGCTCAGGTAATTTTGGCACGATGGACTTTGAAATATCTTTCAAAAAATTCACTAATCTTACCAAACAAATATCTAGTCAAAAAGTAACTATTTGTAGAAAATATCAGGCTCATTAAACCAGTTAACAGGAACAAATGTCAGAATTCCAATACGTCAAATTCAAATGTGCCGCTTGACAGTTTGGCAATTAATAATTTAACATATTTACAGATGACAAGAATCTTTAGTTGGACATATGAAGCCTTAGAGACAGCATTTGGCAGAATATATTATGAGAAATGTGTTATTGTATCGAATTACCAATTAATACCAGATAACATCGTATATGAACAATTATAGTATTTGAAAGATTTAGCTGTCTACCTTAATGAACAAACCCGAGTAGGAAATATGATTTCCTTTCGTAATAAATATTTCATTGGAAATTAAAAGCATAGTTCAAGGAAATAGGAGTTAGATCTCAAAGATAATGTAAACATTAAACTACTGATGAAGACTGTATGCTGAACGCTAGACGTTTTTAGATTATTTTATTTGACTGGTATCAGTCTCGTCAAAGTTTATTTTACAACGCATTTTATGTATACATTGTATCAAACAATATCAACATTCTCACATTTTTGAAATCATGTTTTACTGAATTATTTATACGATGAAAATTTGTCAATTACAGTAATTGTTTTATTTGTAGTGAAATGAAAACCTTAATCAATAATTATTTTAATTGCAAATTTCACCATATGTGACAGTGTCATGAGATAACAGAATTTACATGACCTTTTATATAAATATATTATATTATACAGTTATACAAACTAGTTATCATGGCATATTTCGTTTCCAAATCTGTTGTTTACTTTCACATTCTTTTTTTTTATATAATGCATATTGCATTACATCAAAAGTAAAAAAAAAAATTTTTAAAAAATCATCATAGATAACAGGATTAATTGTGTACACCAGACGCGCGTTTTGTCTACAAAAGACTCAGCAGTGACACTCGAAAAATAAAAGATGGTTTGAATTTTTTAAACACCGACGTGACACAAATTCCGTTTTAATTTAAATGACAGAAAAGTCCTCTGTTAATTCTTTTATTAAACTCTTATTAAAGAAAAACTAATCGTGAGGCTCATTTTCCATAGCATGACAGTTGAGAGGACTTTAAACCTTCTTAGGACTTTAATATGAGGTGGTGTTGCTGCTTGGCGACAGCCCGTACAGGATAGTCTAGACAGTGGTCTCCAACATACTTATGTTCTTTATTTAGACATTATGTTTTTCATAATTAATACATAGATCAAAATGAGTAGACAGATACCAAAGGGATATTAAAACTCATAAGTCAAGATAAACTTCTTGGCTCCTAAAGTAAAAACTAAATGTGAAACAAAACAAATCTTATCGGGTATATACACAGTGTGGTCGATTGATCTATTCTCAGGAATTTTTTTTAAATGTTCTCAATATCATAACACCTCTTTTAAACATGTAGATTGCATTTTGAATGGGCTTACTCAGATAGTGCAATGTACGATTTGAATGATAGTTGCACAGATAAACCGTATATGTTTTACAAGTTGCAAGGAAAAGGTAGTTTTGTTCTCTAGATAAAACATCTTATCTGAAATGTTTAATAACATAATGTAACATATATATCAATAGCAATGTTAGGATAGATGGAAAAAACAAACGCTCACAATGTGTTTGTATCTATTTGAAGCTATCTTAAAAAGCCGAATAATTCAAAACGCAAATTAATACTTTTGAGATGGTCCCTATTTAAAATATCACTCTAGAGCTGTGACTCTCAGTTATAAAATGTTACCATTTATCTAACGTATTTGGATTCGTATAATGGTTGATAGGCAATACTATATTTGTTATCAATGAGTGTTAACCTTTTCCAACACCATATTTTTTTATTGTTACAAACTGTCGAAGCTATTGTTTTACCCTTTAGTTAGTGGGAGGTTAAGCTGTCTGTAATCTGTTTCGTACCGTCACTTAGCGTTTTGAAAATTTTAATGAGGTATAATTGAAAAGTTAGTGGAACGTTTACCATGTTATAAAACCGAGAATTTTCTTCGGGAAATGCCTGTTCCAAGGCAGGAATACTACTGTTATGTCTGTTTGTTCCGTTGGTTGATATAGTCTTGATGGACTTCTGCGTATATGAATTTTACCCTAAGGCTAACTATTTTTGTTAATATATTTTTTCGTATAAATACCGCACGTGGCGCGTGCTCTCCACTACTATCTTATTTGACTAGAACATGTAGAATTGTCAGATTTCCTACCAAAGGTCGGCGGTTGTCTCCGGGCATTTCTGTTTCCTCTACCAATAAAAAACTGACCGCCACGATACAGCACAATATTGCTGAAGTAGGTTTAAACACCAACCAATCAATCAATCAATCCTTATACATCAACCTAAAGAAGATTAAGCAGGTAATACGATCGTGACCATAATTTTAAAACGCTTATGGATAAGGCTAGGTGAATAACGTGTACTCTCATTCGTTTGACCATTCGCATTTAGCTATTGACTACACTTTCAAAATAATACATCAACCGTTCATGGTAAACACTTGAAAAGTAACAAAAAACAATTAACAAATATAAACCATAAAACCAAAAATGGCTTGAACACTAAAGGAATTGGTACCGATTATACTAAAACAGCAAAACACACTTTTCTGTTGCAGTTGCTTTGATAACATATTAAATATTAAATAATTGTAGGTCTGGTAGTATAATTTACATTTTCCTCCACCGATAATGGACAACAAATGACATCTGGCTCAACACCTGATATATTGGATCATGCTATGCATTTAAATAAATATGGCGTCGAGGGTTCAAAAATCACTTTTTTCACATTTCAAGTAAAAGCTAGCAGAGATGCAAATATATATTTATCAAGCTCAACCACTATGGATAGCACAATTCCGTTCTACGATGTTAATTTTGGTGCACATACTAATACAAAAACACAGCTGGTGCGGCGCAAAGATAATTTATTAACCACACCATTTTCAACGTCTTGGAATGCTGTAATCGATCGTCATCGTCTGAAAGGTTGGGAATTCAGAGATTTCTGGGTGAGTTGGGACGGTGGAGTTATCAAAAATGGACGAGGATCGGTTATTGGTGATGATATTATTGGTGAATGGACAGATCCAAACCCGTTTTTGGTGAAAAGTATTGGCGTTTTAAACAGTTATAATTCTAACGGCGACTGGATAATTCAATCTACTGGTAATTATGCATGAAAAGTACAAAATGAAATAAATATTTATATTTCAATACAGAATTGTCTGTCAATGATGATCAAAGGCAAAATTATTTTTTACTTATTTTCAAAATATAAACTTAAAGAGCTCGTCTATCTAATCCTATACGTAACCATTCCTAATTCCATCCGTATCTGCTTACATATATGCGACTTTATCTCCATAATTGCAATCGATCACACACACACATACACACGCAGCAAACAAACACTTCTGGCCTCAGGATGGGGGCTGCCACTTCTACCATAATCTTTATTATGCAGACTGAAGTTTCATGGTGATATTTTCATTATATTTCGTTCTTAATATGTATGCCATCGTTTAGCAAACAATGATTTATTAATTTTCATTCATTTGTAGAAGTTTTGATTAGATTTTTCGCAATATTTTTATGAAAATGTCGAAAACTAGAAAGTATGGGGCCAAGCTCAATATTATACTTAAACAACACATTAAGATTGTTTCTCTTTGAATTTTGAACAACATTTCAACTTAGTATTTCTATTTTTTTTGCAGTTTATGGAAATGCGTCTAATCATTTTATCAAGTGCGGTCCATCTGACGAGAGGGTTGATCTTTACGTTTATAAAACAGTGATGCAGCTATCCGTAAAGATATGTGCAATAACATGTAAGACAGATGAAGAATGTATGGGGTTTAACTACAGTGAAAACAGGTATTGTGGTTTTAGATATATATTTGCAGGGCAGAAATGTAGGAAAAGGTGCACATACCCACATTCTTATGTTGATCTGTATATTCTTTTTTACAATCTTACATCGATCTGTATACCCTTTTTTACAGTTAGTTCTATACTCCTAGTTAGAACCTACAAAACTAGTATAAGTTAAGACTAAGGTCTAGTTGAATAATTCTTTTAAAATCTACTTTAATGAAGTTAACCAAAAAAGCAATGAAAGCTGGCGAAAAACACATACTATGATTAAGGGCATACGATACAGTTTGATCCCAAGTTGATTTGTTTACGAAAATTTGTACACGGCCTTTTTTTCACCTTGTCAATTCAAATATGTAATAAAAAATATACCTTCATGTTCTAAAATTAGAGATAACTGGGGTCGTCAGTTAACTTTTTTGCTTCTAAAGATAAACACTTGTGGATTTTTGTAAAAGATTTAGATTATGTTCCTCACGAAGGTTTGCTCTTTATTTGTGTAACAATTATTTGTAAATAATTCATTTCTAATAAATGTTCATGATTGTAGAAAAAAAAACGGCATTTGTTGCTGTATATTTATCTAATTTAATAAAAAATCATCAGTGATTTCGTCATGAAAATTGGAACAAAAAATCTTCTTACAGTATCAAGTCAAAATTCATTTAAAAAAAATATGGGGTTCATATACTCGTTTTCAAACTAATTATTAAAATCAATCGAAAAATGCATCTTTTCCCGATATGTCGCAGTTTGACGTTAGCAACGTCTTGACCTCCCCTGTAACTCTATCGTATGCCCTTAGGTATAGATCATGTACTATAAGATTTGAGAATTATTTCCCTAAAGTTTGACATAAGTCAAAAGGTTTCGACCAAAAATATTGAAAAGCCATACCGAATTGTACATCACACTTGCCTAAAACACATATATTTGTACCTAAGGTCACGCTTTAAACATAAAATATTACTCGAACACAACAAAACACGCATACATTTGAAGCATATAGTAAGGTTACAGTCGCCTAAAACATTAGTGTCAATTTAGCGTTTATTTTCTTTTGTTTCAATTTAAATCATTGTATATTTTTATTGTTTTTGTTTATTTTGTTGTTTTTGATTTTTATGTGACCCGTTAAAATGCCATTGTTTCGGAAATAATTGTGTTTTTTACAGTTGTGAGCTGCTTTCTTTCGGACAAGATGTCGTCACTGCTATTCCTAAGATGTCAGAAATTGGATGGAGGTTTTATACAAAGTGTTACGTTGAACGACATGCATGTCTTGATTGTTTATTGTGAAGCAACTACACAAACTGTTACAATTAACATGCTTAGCTACACCTTTTGTGTGTTTAATTGTACTAAATATTGAGTTTAGAAACTTTCTCAACAATTTGTTTTTATGACAATCGAAGCTTAAAATATGAAAATCTAATATCCAAACGAATGTACTGTGAAATCGGAATTAACAATCATAAGACATTATTTTTCGTTGAATTTTGTTTAATTTTTCAAAATATATGTTTTCAGCTAGTATTGTCCAATAAAATTCGAAATCATATCCGAAGAATTGTAACCTTCGGGTCTTTGCCTCGGCTATCCGATTGTTATTCTCCGTAACGTATCATTAGCTTGGTAGCCAGTGCTTTTTTTATCATGATAGTACTTTGATTCAAATACGATAGAAATCTTTAGATAAACGAAAACATCTAAAACTAGTATTGATATTGTCGTCAAGATTCACAGATATTCGGACGGCTCTTTATTGGTGTTTGTTATAGTTTGTTTCCTCAACAAATTTTAATGCATGCAAATGTCCTATATTTCCTATATTTTTCATATATTTCCATTTATTTCGAGCACATCTGAAAAGAAAACCCTAGATAATCTTTAATACAATAATCATCATATATATAAATAGATTGCACGAAAAAAATGTTTACCTGAAAAACAAATGTTTGAGAAATAACTAAACATGAAAAGTAAACATGTTGCCTATAATGTATTTTATTTGAGCTTGTTTTTGTTGGCAAATTTTGTAATACATAACTAGGAAAACCAAATATTAGATTACAAAAATAACTAAAATATTAATGCACGATAAGTGAACATTGTTTATTGTTTGTTATTAGCCACACATGTCTATAATGAAAAATCAGCGAACCTTACCAAACGTGTCTGTTTCTGGGCTAAGAGACTAAACGTGATTATGTTAAGTTATATCTCATTTTTTTTAACCATTTTGTTATTCAATTTGACTTTTAATGAAAATAATATTCTATCAGTTTCGTACGTCTCGAGTGCTTTATGGATTGACCCTCATCAAGAACGCTAAAACCTTAGGGTTCATCATTACCTTTTGGCAAATATGGCCGTATTTACACGACAAATTTCACAATTAGTACAGACAAATTAGTGTACCTTTTAATGTCTTAAGGCATGACAGGAACTAGATATTAAATAAAATCTAAAGGCATTTTATTTTTCAGAAATATTAAAACTTTTTCTGGATTTTGCAATGCCTTTTTTTTTTTATTTCAACAGAAGGTGCCAAAATAAACTAATTTTGGATAGTGGTATTGTAACCCAGTGCAGGTTAATGAAAATATCGTCCAAAGCGATTTTCTAGATTGACTTTCATAAAGAACGCTTAAACCTAAACACTTGAACGCCTAGGATGTATGAGACCTACTCAAGTGAAGACATATATGACCAAAATGAGTCTAAAAATATCAAAAGTCATCTAAGGTCAACTTTTCCTCCAGAGGGAGTTGTAACCTTAGTTTCTTAATTTAACATAGTAAATTCAAAGAAAACGTTATTAAAACTTACGTCAGTACCGAAGCACGGACTACTGATGTGACGATACATTTGTACCCTTGGTGAAAATAGTTTATGAGCAGTTGTATCTACCCAGTGCTAGAAAATGAAAATAAATTCGTAGAACTGAAGATTTTACTAAGTGTTGTGGTGATAAAAGTATTTTTGCTCAAATGGTATGTGTTATGTTATTTGTGTTTTTAAACAAATAATGCATTATATAAAATAAGAAAACAAACAAATAAAAAAGGGAAATATGAAAGCCAAGTGATATATTGCGAAGACAACCATGCACTACAGAAATGAGTTGAATTAAAATAATTGATAAATAAACCGAAGTGAAATCCCTATAGATCTGATAACTAATAAAACAAGGCTCATCTCAGCATTATGAAGTTTTATACCAAATATCACATCATTCGTTTATATAGAAACTCATTTAGACAGACCAAAGAACGGACGAACGGATGATGGACGCAAATGATATCAAATATCATTCGTTTATCTGGAGACTCATTTAGATAGAAGAAAGAACGGACGGACGGACGATGGACGCAACTAATGGCAGGTAAGCTAAAAACTCAGTTACTTTTCTTTTCTTTTGTGCATAGTGATTTTGTGTTATGAACTATTACACCAGGACCAGGTCCTTTATTTTCCTGTACTTTACTAAATACATGTATATGATGTAATTAAAATGTTTTAATCTTAGTTTTAAAGAAGGTGTGGCTTATGTCATCGAGACAGCAAACAAAATATAAAAATAAACGACGACTAGAGGGCATCATGAAGTCTTCAACAAATGACAGGTGTCCCGATCTATTTCCATAACAAATGATTGAGAATACTGAATTACAAGACTAATTGTAATGTAAGTATTTTGACAGCAGGTTAAGCCAAAAAGTCAACACATACAATACAGATAAACTATGTGTCCAGAAGGATTTCATTGTCTTACTCTCTGTGCTATATGGAAGAGCATCATTTCGGAAAGACATAAGAATACACCATTTGGAAATATTTTGAGCATACAACCCCATTCCTTTAAAAATATTAAACTAGTTTTAAAAAGATCATTCGAGATTTACTGTATAATAGACACTTCATTGTCGATTTCACGAGAAATGATTGCACAGGCACAACATGCATGTGCATACAGTGCATAACAATCGAAGTACCAGTTATTAACTACTTTGACAAGACGAAAAAAAGTTGAATGGTGAAGCTGGAAAACAATTGTTTTAAATCTCAGCATGCAGACTGAAGACCAGAGTGTGCACGCTGAAATATTTTGCCTGTTTTACTTATCATTGCATTGATGTTGAAAGTCTGTAACAAAAAGGTTTTACTACGAGTATCACATAAACTTAACATCATCAATGTTCTATGAAAATGAGGTCAAGGTCAGATGAAACATACCAGGCAGACATTAACACATTTGTACCATTCCATACACCAAATATAGTGGTCCTATCCTTAATAGTACCCGAGAAACAGATCAAACAACAAAATCTTGCTTTTAATATTTGATCAACTGACTAAATTATGAAAACTTATCATTGACCAACAATACATGAAAATGAGGTCATGGTCACATGAACCCTGCCAGACAGACATGTACACCTTACAGTTGTTCAATAAACAATAATTGACCTATTGGTTATACTACTTGAGACAAGAACCACAAAAAATAAACATTGTCCAATGAACCATGAGCATGAGGTCAAGGTCAGACGAAATTTGCCAACAGACATTGTTTTATTTAACGCCATTTTGTCTTTTTGACAACCTTCCTACATCTTTTGTATTACTACCTGTAACGTCTATGTTACATAGGCAGCTAAGTTTTAATATTGTATTTATATTGTGTCATAGATCGAACTCATTTGTTCAGTGTATGTTTACTTGTTTTTGTTTAAATGTCTTTTAATCGAGTTAAGCCATTTCAATTGATATTTTATAGTGTGTCTTTTTTATGTTGTAATGTTACACTACTGTCTCAGGTTAGGGTGAAGGTAGGTGCCTGTTAAAATGTTTAAACCTGCTGCATTTTTATGTACCTGTCCTTAAGTCAGGAGCCTTCTGTTTCTCATTTCTTGTTTTTATATAGATTAGACTGTTGGTTATCCTGTTTGAATTGTTTTACACTAGTCATTTTGGGGCCCTTTATAGCTTGCTGTTCTGTGTTAGCCAAGGCTCCATGTTGAAGGCCGTACTTTGACCGAGGTCAAATGCAACCTGACAGATGGACATATACACCTTACAATCAGAGAAATAGACCAAACCACAAAAACTAAACATTGTCCAATTAACCACGAAATTTAGGTATAGTTAGATGAAACCTGCCAGTCAGACAAGTACACCTTACAATCATTCCATACACCAAATATAGTTGACCTCATGCTTATTGTATCTGAGATACGGACTTGACCCTCTAACTTTCACCTTGACCACTGATTCATGAAATGAGGTCAAGGGGTCAGGTGAACCCTACCTGATGGAAATGTACACGTTGCAAGGAACCCATATACCAAATATCCTATACCCATGATAAGCATTTAAAAAAAAATTCAAGCAGTCACTCAACCATGAAATGAGGTAAAGAACAATGGATATATTACAGATGGAAACTTCGTAACATAAGGTATATGTATACAAGGTATGAAGCATCCAGGTCTTCTTCCTCTTGAAGTAGAAATCTTTATACAAATAGTTTACACCATCGCCGACAACGCAGGATTGTAATCCCTATATCTGGCATTCCAGATAATGATGCTGTATACATTACATGCATAGCATTTGATGAACAAAAAAACTCAAATATGAGATTTCGAGATAGTATACAAAAAGACACGTTTTAACAACATTCCGTATCTTCTTAAGTGATAGTAAACTCGAAGTAGCCCACAATGCATTGTGGTTCATTGTGTCGTTTGGTCAATTTCTTGGTAATGTTTACATTTTGTACCTACTAAGTGTATTCGGACATCATGTTTAAATTCTTATAAACATATAGTAAAGTTTCAAATTCAATAGATCATTACTGAGGGGGAAAGGCTAAATATTATCTATGTATAAACTAATAAAACTGGATACTAAAATTCACTGACTTTCAGATAAATTCTAGTTCCCTACAGGCTGAACTAATCACAAATTTGCACAAATCACTGAGGGCTATTCCATTATATGTGTGAGGTAGGAAGGGAAGTTTAATTATTGAATGTGGGTCATGGGTCTTTTTTCAGTATGCATCTATTACCATTATGCAAAATTATTTAAAATATGGTTCTTGGTTGTAGGGATATTTTGAAAGTCCCTTCCTGCCCTCCCATATACATTTTAATGGAATAGCCCTGACCACCATGCTGCCTCTGTTTCAACTGTCACCTCTGAGAACACTACTGGAAACAGCACACCTAAGTCTCTCTTCTGCAACTTCTCTAAGGCAAGAGAAAATACAGCAGACAACTAAAAATTGGGTGATAATTCATCTTTATATGATTGTTTTAGTATCCATATGATCAAGGGTAGGCAGTCCTTGATTAACACAAATGTATTTAAATCACATATTGTCATAAATGTACAGAATGATAATGATAATTGCAGATAATTTCATTGATTCTTCTTTTTTATCACTTGGAACTGAATAGTTATAAGGATCTTTTTTTACAAATGCTATCTAATAAAAGAATACTGTAAAAGTTCAGGACTCGTAAATTTAGGGATTTTTGCTGATGAAATGTCTTGTACAGGAGCTCGTACTTTTATTCTCCGCAAATGTGTATCTCGTCCATTCTGGTGGTTTGATAAAATAGCTATTTGAATCATAAATGTCCTTATTGGTTTTTCATTGACATCTTTCATTGGAACACACCACTACTGGACGAAATAACAACTGTCCATACCAGTAACAGTCGTTCTAAGACTGTTAATGTTTGTTAAAGTTGTAACAGTTGTAAAATTTCACTGTTTCAGTTATTTTGTGACTGTTCCAACTTTTAAAGTGTTTGTCTCAACATAAATCGACTGCAACAACGCTAGAAATAGCTGTCACAGACATTAAAGGACTGATACAACTATTTTCAAGTTGTAACAGTTGGATTACAACTGTCCCAACTCGAAAAGCGTTGTAACAGTCATAAATAAACTGTTTAAACCCCGAAAATGTTGTCACAGTTATAATACGACTGTTGCAACCTTTTGAAAGTTGTTACAGTTATTTAAGAACTGCCCCAACACGCAAAACGTTGAAACAGTCGTAAATAAACTGTTTAAACGTCAAAAGGTTGTTACAGTTAAAATATGATTGCTACAACCAAAGTCCATTATACAGCCATAGTTAATTTATAAGTGTCGCTACTTTCAAATATTGGTAGTCATTTTATAGAATTAAAAGTCACGGATACCAAATTTCTATCTGACAGTCCGGGATAGGTTAAATTATTTTTAATAAAATTATATCGTGTGCAATTTAAGAAGGTTGTTATAAAAAAGACACAACTGTCACACCCATTTAATACATTAATTTAAATAGAAACTGATTGTAAAAAAAACCATACTGAAATATCTGCCGCTGAAGATTTTGGGATTCCTCGCTTATCTAGTAAATTTGGTAAATTAATAGCTTATTTAACACTCCCTTGTCTCGCATCTCTTCGAAAAAAATCAGACCACCGCTAGATACCTGCAATTTCACACGGGACTGGTCTATTATACGCATTAAATACTTAAACACATACATGCACTTGTCAGATAAATTGAACAAGGTGTCTCAATTTATTTGTAAACAAATATTTCTTTATATATATTAAATTAACTGTAACAGTTGACACTTTTTGAAATTATCATCATGACAACGTTTTAATTTTTATAACCTAGTTGTGAAATCATTCATGCATGCAAGGTTTTACCTCCAATACCCGTAGATACTTCATAATAACGGTCAATATACAATACACAAATGTACTGTAAACCCAGCGGAATATACACACTTGTCAAACTTATCCCCGTATAAAACTGCTTATTCCGAGGGCTTATTTCATGGACACTTATAGAATTCAATTGATTGTTTTAAGCTTTTGGGACTATTAGAAAATTACAAAAAATTACCGTACTAACCATTTTGATTTATATGTAAACAAAAATCTAAGTTATGCTGAACATTCAACGCATCTTTTGTAGCTATGGAAAACACTAAAATATTCGTAAACGTCTTGTATCTAAATTCAATTTATATTATTTTACCGTTTTTTGTTGTTTTGTTTAATAGTCTAGTCAGATTCACTCTACTTTGTACTGTTTATTGTACCTGGGACTATTATAGTATAATAGTCCCAGATTGTACCGAGCGGTGTCTATTTGAAGTGGAAATGTGTTAATTATTAGCTCTCCACATGGCATTATCGAGGCAAACATTAACCCTCGATATAATTTATATTTCAGTTAATTTATATTTCACCCGGTTTTTCTCAAATAACATAAAAAATAACGTATCTAAACCTATAAGTGAGGTTAATGTACCATGTGTACAGAGTTCTATTTTTTCTGAAAAAGTTCGTTGGTGGATGATGAATAAATTAAATGACAGGAACTACCTTACCTAATAACTATTTTATATTGTAGTGATACAAATCAGTATACTCTGGTATATAACAGTAACATGCATGTATACATAAATAAGGCCGTTAGTTTTCTCGTTTGAATTGTTTTACATTGTCATTTGGGGTCTTTTATAGCTGACTATGCGGTATGGGCTTTGCTCATTGTTGAAGGCCGTACGGTGACCTATAGTTGTTAATTTCTGTGTCATTTTGGTCTCTTGTGGAGAGTTGTCTCATTGGCAATCATACCACATTTCTATTTGTATATGTGTATGATTTTCATCCATTTGAATATATCATTTTATATACATGTATATTCTACTATCATACTATTCTAATATAAGTGCAGTGCAAGTGCATGGTAGACACTCTTCTGTAATAATTCGATGTTTCTAATAGATTGGATTTGAGTAGGCATTCATCAAGTCCTGCAAAACATTCTGAGATATTCTTCTGCATGGGTTAACATAATTTAACACTGATCTAATATTGATTAAATTTTGTTGGTAGTCATATGTCATATATGGTATTTTGGTTCCCTATTTTTTTTTTTTTGTATACACTGTATATCAGTCATGTCAGTTTTTTTTATATTTTTCTTCAATGCTAGAATGGTGAAGGTTGGACCACCCTAACACCATGAACACAGGTTTATTTTTCAATGTCTGTAGTATTTTTTGTTGCTTGCTGTTTATCATATTTGTTTGTTTGTAGCTTTTGTATATAAATCCAACTGTCATCACTGTTGGGTTTCTCGTCTGATTTGTTTACATTGACGGTGTTGCATGCATGGCTGAGCCCTTTATAGTGTGCTCATTATGAAGTATTAGTTTTGGTCATTGTTGAAGGGTGTGCAGTAACGTATTATATAGTTACTAACAAGTACATCACTTAGTCAACATGGTCTATGGTTGATGGTTGTCTCATCGAAATTCATACCACATCTCCTTCATTTTGTCCTTATTCAAGTTAATTTACATTATACAAGCCTACAGTGCAATATTATCAAATGAAGGTTGTCTCATTGTTGATAGTTGTCGGACTATTGTAACACAAGAGTGCACATGCTGAAATGTCTCGCCTTCTTTACTAATCATTGATAATATGTTGATAGTCCTAAATATAAAGCTTTATTACAACCTTAACTGTCACATAAACTTAACATTAACCAAGAAAACTTAACAGTGATCAATGAACCATGAAAATGAGTCAAGGTCAGATGAACCATGCCAGGCAGACATGTGCAGCTAACAATTCTTCCATACAACAAATTTAATTGACCTATTACATATAGTTTAAGAAAAACTGACCAAAACACACAAATTTAACACTAAGCAATGAACCATGAAAATAAGGTCAAGGTCAAATGAAACCTGCGTGACTGACATGTGCATCATAAAATATTTCCATATACCAAATATAGTTGACCTATTGCAGTATAGTATTAGAAAAAAAAAGACCAAAAATCAAAAACTTAACTTTGACCACTGAACCATGAAAATGAGGTCAAGGTCAGATGACACCTGCCAGCTAGACATGTACACCTTACAATCATTCCATACACCAAATATAGTAGACCTATTGCATACAGTATAAGAAAAACAGACCAAAACACAAAAACTTAACTATAACCACGTGCACTGAACCATGCAAATGAGGCCAAGGTCATATGACACCTGCCAGTTGGACATGTACACCTTACAGTCCTTCCATACACCGAATATACTAGACCTATTGCTTATAGTATCTGAGATATGGATTTCACTGTTAAAAATAGTAATGTTTACATGCAGTCACTGAAGCATGAAAATGAGTTCAGGATCAATGGACATATAATGACAGACTGAAACTTCATAACATATTAGCTATCAAAATACAAGATAAGATGCATCCAGCATTTTTAGCTTTTAAAATGTAAAGCTTTATAAAAATAGTTTACATCATCACCCCCAAATTGTAATACATGTACCTATTTCTTGCATACAACCAACTTAAATTTAATTTAATTTAATTTAAATTTCTGTGTCATTTGGTCTTTTGTGGAGAGTTGTCTCATTGGCAATCATACCACATCATCTTTTTTATATTTAATGACTTTTGTGGTAGGCGAGACAATAAATTGATACTTTGAAGTACATGTATTGTTTAATATGTTTGACTAGTATAAAATGCCAGTTTCAGAATGAACAGTAATTTAGGAGATTATCAATATACATGTATATATAGATTTAGAATCTTGTAAGTACAACAAGCAGTCATCATTTGACACTAACCAACGACCATGCCAGGGCTATTAAGCCAGTCAAGGTCGTTACAAACTTCCATATGGCATCATGCATATGACACTAACCAATAGTGATGGACCGTGACAAATCCTCATGGGTAGTCAAGGTGGTTTAACGCCCCCTGGTGGCACATGTAGCTAACAATAGCAATGCCAGCATAGAAATTCTCATTATATCCAAATTCTTATTTTAAATGAATAATTATCCAAGGTATTCATGAATTCAGATATGATGCACTATTAATATTCACTGAAACTATGAATTTTCTTTAATCCAATTTGCTATTCTTAATGAATAACTATACAAGGTATTTCATGGAATTCAGATATGATGCACTATTAATATTCCCAGAAGATTATGAATTCTTTATTTCAATGAATAATTATCAAAGGTATTCACTGTCATCAAATAATGTAGTCTTTCTTACAAATTGCAAGTTTACTGTTTGTTCAATGCACAATTATCTTCTTGTCCAATCCAATCTGAACATCTCATCATCTGACATCATGGCATAATGCTGTTCACAAGTCCTATTTGTCATTTCCAAAAGCAAAAGCCAATAGGTAAGTAACACCAAATTATGACTTAATCCACTGTTTCACAATTTGCAGCTATGAGAGTTCCTTAGTGACATCCATATACATGTATATATTTCCTCTATGCTGGCTTCATAATCTGGCTGGGAATCATACTCAAACCAATGTTAATTCTACAAAAAAAAAATATACATTAAGAATACAGTCACTGAAACTAATCTAATATCAAGAATATTGTATATATTTACTTGTATTTATCTATAAGAAAATTAGCGATCCTATTTTGTTTGATAACAAAGTTCAATGACTTATACCATGTATACAATTGAATTTATATGTCAAATATAGCAAGAAGAATAAAACCTTTTTTGGGGGTTCTATTTCTAAAAGAGATTTTGTCTTTCTTTCTACATTTTTCTTAGGTGTGTTCTTCACAATGAATGGTTGCTGTCTAATTGAGGCTAGCACCATACTTGTTTTGATCTATTCTTTAAAGTCAGACATACTTATTTTTCTCTAAAACAACTGCAACAGGTGATTTCTTTTGATCACTTTGATAGGAAATAAATTACATTTGTACTACAAAGATGAGTTCGGTTTAAAGAATGAAAAAAGAAAGAAAAAGAAAAAATGCACTGTTGCTACCCTTTAGACTTTCCTTTTGTCTAGTGCATAAACAATGATAAAATGAGCTTTGTGTCATGAATGAATAAATCTTTTTTTAGGTAAATCATGTAGATCAGTCAGAGCTCAGACATAAATAAGTCTAAATCTGCTTTTGACTCATAGAGGTCTAAATTTGAAGGTTTCAAGATTTGTCTCCCTTTAATTTAAGACAATTTATGACTTCAATAAGTCAATTAGTGTTAAGCAAGAAATATTTGACCTAAATTAAAGAGTTGCAAATATTGACTCCGAAAAGTCAATAAGTTACCAAAATTGGCCAACTTCAAGACCCATGCATATTTATAAAAAGGTCATGCATCTACATTGTACATGAAATTATGACAACATTGAAAGACAATGCTTTGTCTTCTAAGGAAAAATATGAATGGGAGTCTAAAAAATCGGAGATAAAGTTTATTTACTTTACAATGCAACCATCTTTAATCACACAAAATGAGGAAAATAATCTATGTTAAGTAAAAATGTTCAATTAGATAATTAAATATAGATAGCTCAGGTCCTTGTGAACTCTCACACAGGTTTATGATGTCATAGGTGTTGCACTTTGGCCACTAATTAAAATTAAGTCTTTTCATAAACATAAATAGACCTAAACAAGTCTGTCATTTTCTGACTTAAATAAGTCTGAAAATGAAAGTACATTTTTATAATAAATACATTTTTTGACTTATGTAAGTCATTGATATATATCCCACATCTCCTTTCATCATGCTCATTTACATCTGACTGCAGTTTTTTTTTTTTGCCTTTTCCTCTCTTTTAACATTCTAAGCAACCTAAAAAAGCTTATATTTCCTTCTTATATACATGATATAAAATAAAACCTCGAGTTTAATTTGATATCTTTAATGTTACCAGTATACTATTCACTTGTTACAGTTTGTATTAACATGATGAAATAATGCTTTGCAGTTTATTTACCCCAGACAACATATTTTATATTTATTAATTTAATTTAGTTATTTACCCATGTTAATGTTGATTAATCAATACTTAGATAACTTTTAAAACCTAGTTTATATATATATATATATATATCCAAAATACCAGAATAAAACTATATCCTGTTGTTTCATTTTTTTCTAAAATTTTCAATCACAGCTTTAATTATGAAATTATCCATAATTTGAAGAGGACATCTTCAATACCCTTGACAGTTTAATATACACCCTCAAGGCAATAAACTGTTGTGTCTTAATCTGTTTATTACTTATTAAATGTATATAAGAAGTACTGATTATTACCTTTTCAGTGTTAACATTCTGATTATTACCTATTCTAAATCAATATCACATTTACACATGCAGTCATGTTCATGAATTCATGTTCAGTAAATATATTTTTATAATTGTTTATTTTGAAGCTGAATTTTAGTTTTTAAACTAAATTCTGAGACATACCATGGAGTTAACTAAGCCAATTTTGTGACAACTTAATACTTGTTAACTTAATATCTATAAAAATAGTTTAAGCTTCATAATATACTTAAGTTTAGACCATGTAATTTTTTGTTACATAAACAAAAATATGCTTACAGATAGATTCTTTGTATTTGTTTTCCTGAACATTTTTGAAGGTTAAACATAAAATGAATATAAATCAAATATTTATCATTTGGAAAAGGCAAAAAAAAAAACTGCAGTCAGATGTAAATGAGCATGATGAAAGGAGATGTGGGATATATATCAATGATACAGCAACCCAACAATAAAGTAACCAAAACACAATTTAACACATGTAAAAAATATAACTGATGAATAGAAAGTCCTTTAATGGTGGAATAAATTAAAAGACACTTGAATGTTAAAACTAGACAATGCTAGATAACATTTATGCGCATGTAACATATTTGTTGATGTGGATGGCCTTCATGCCAATTCCAAAACATGATTAAAAGGAGATGTTGGGTATATGCCAAGAGACAGCATCCCCAAAACCAAAACAAGTAAAAAGGCATAAATGAATTCCGACTAACCATGCTAACAGGGCACAATTTATATAAAAACTGAGTTCACATGAAAATATATAGTTTTATAGGCCACTTCAATTTGATTAATAGTTCTTTGGATTGATAATATAAGACACATCTGTGTGCCGTGTGCAGAGTTCGTCCCTCTACTATCACATGATGAAATATTTATAGATATTTTAGTCAGTGTTATAATTCATTTTGAGAAAAGATGCAACCTCCACAACACTTATTCAATATGAATCCTTAGGGACATGAAACAATTAACTAATTTTGTTTAATTAACTGATTTTAAATGGCAACTGTTATGACTCTGTGCATTGTTTCAGGAACATTAATCTAATAATATTGTTTTATATTGATGATTAATATTCATTTGAACCATCTAATAAATATTCACTTTCGATGCTTTATATTATATTATTAATAAAAATATATTCATGTTTTGTTGTCCATGACTCAGGAATTATTTGAAAAATATATTAAAAATGCATTCTTGATAAATAAGTCAATAAAATTTCCACAACATTTTTTATATGAATATTTGCTTTGTAGTAAAGTTTAACTTGAATTTTCTAAAATTCTATTTAATATTTTATATAAATAATATAAAGCAATTATTGTACATTTTGTACATCACCTACACGGGTAATTTAGTAAAACAAGGGAAATACTTATACAACAAGTTAGCAGCGCAATTATATGAATATGTACATGTGAAAATTGGTTGGTTGTTGTTTATAAAAAATCTAGTGACAAATGTGTCATGCAAATTTAGGGAGAGACAGCTATCTACATTAACATACAATATGTATAGGTCCTGTTATAGGCCATCTGGCACAAAACCACTGCCCCACATGTTAGGTTTTAACACTAAGACAATGAACAGGGGTGGATTCAGCCATTTAAAAAAAAGGGGGGCCTCCCAACCCAGCATAAATAGGGGTTCAAACTATATGTCCCCTTTTTAATACATTGATGAATGATCTTTCACAAAAAAAAGGGGGGTTCCAATCTCAGGAACAATTTTTTAACAGGCCCAAATTCTAACTTTGCATTGTAACAGGCTACTATGCACGAGTGCGGTAATATAGAAAGTCGATTTATATCTGTAGGCACAAATAATGTAACATTTGTGCACATTTTCCTTCAAAAGACAAAATCTTGGATCCATGATTATTCTGATAGACATGCTTTGAAATATTATTCATTTCTACTCACCGATTGCAATTTTCAGCTCCGCTTATATTGTACTGTAGTTTCCCTTCTACCATGTCTACGATTTTGCGTAAAATACAGTTTGCCGAACCGCTGCCGACATGAATACAACCAAAATAAAGAGGGTATGGTAACGTTAAATCGTTTACGGGTGAAGAATTATTTTCCGTTTTTAATAAAACTTGACAGATTTGATTAATTATCATCGGAAAATGTCCCTAATGGATAGTAATTAAAATTAAACCAGCTTTATTATGCTCTCTGAGATTATGCTGTATACATGTAATATATGTAACTTAATCATACTCTTTAAATTTACTTTAGGTACACCGACGTAACATTTTCATGATAATTTATCAAACCTATAAATTTGAATGAATTGATATTAGCCATCTTCTGCAATAATATTTAAACTTTATTTTTTAACGAAGGCTTCTGGTATGTAAAACAAGTTATAGGCTCTTGAATAGACACAATAACAAATAAAGATGGAAAGTCAAACGCACAAGACACTTGAAGTCCGGCAAAAATGAACGGACAATGCCATGACAATAAACGGAAAACGACAAAAGGCATATACAACGATCGCAAAATAATTAAATAAAAAAAACCCAACAACAATAGATGATAATAATTTAAATTATGGGTAATTTCACAACTGTATCATCAATACGTGACACTTAAATAAAATAAATTTATCCATTTATCTTGTATCAAATCTCAGTTAAGAAAGTGCACATGAGACGTGTAAACATTTTTTTTTACAGTAAACCGTCACGCTTAAATATTTGTATTAAACATTTACCGACTGTATCAACCTATGAAATGTTTGTTTTAAACATTTAACAACTGTGGCAACCTTTTATAAGTTGTAATAAACATTTAATGACTGTAACAACCTTTAGAAAGTTGTAACAAACATTTAACGACTGTCACAACTCTTAAAACATTGTAACAAACATTTTTGACTGCATCAACGTCTGAAAAGTTGACACAAACACATTTCAACTGTCCCAACTATTAAAAGGTTGGGACAAACATTATACAACTGCCACAACTTTCGGAAAGACTGTTATCAATAGAATTTGACTGTGACAACGCCGTAAACCACTGCAACAGACCTAAAATGACCGTTGGTAGCATTTAATGTTTTCACAACAAGTAAAAGTGTTGGGACAGACATGAATTAACTGTATCAGCTGATTTGACAGTCCTCTTCAGTCTTCCACAGACTAAGTCAGTCGTACAAAGACTGTTACTGGTATGGACAGTTGTTTTTCGTCCAGTAGTGCACACCCTTCCTACTGGTTCTGACATCTCTATCTATTCAACCTCAACCAGGTCATTGAAATGGGTACCAGCTCTAATTGAGATTCTGAAACAAAATGTTATAAACAGTAAGCAGGTGGTCAACATTATTAACTGCGATAAAACTGATGTACATAACTGCAGTTACAGACATCACACAACTTTGCAAACCAAACATTAGGTAAAAATAACTTACTAAAAATTTCGAAAGATTTATATAATTAACAAGAATGTGTCCATAGTACACAGATGCCCCACTCGTACTATCATTTTCTATTTTCAATGGACCGTGAAATTGGGGTCAAAACTCTAATTTGGCATTAAAATTAGAAAGATCATATCATAGGGAATATGTGTACTAAGTTTCGAGTTGATTGGACTTCAACTTCATCAAAACTACCTTGACCAAAAACTTAAACCTGAAGCGGGACAGACAGACGGACGAACGAACGGACACACAGACCGAAAAACATAATGCCCATAAATGGGGCATAAAATCATTCTTCATCATTTTGGTATTTATCACTCTAATTATATTCAAAAATGAAACAATGCTTGAACATACCTCTTTCAAACGTAATCTTTGAAAGAAAAAATAGCAGGATAATGTCAGTAACATCATTTGAACATTAATGAAATTAAACTTATCCATTGATGATTGTAACAATTTGAGCGCTAACGTTGAAGTTAAAACCAGAAAAGCACTACGGCATAATTTTTTTTACAAAGTTTAATCTTTATCATTAACTGTTATCCATTAGAACATGTAGAATGTACAAAACATTTAGTAATTAAATCTGTTTTCAAACTTCCCCATGTATCATCATTTTGTAATGAAATACCACCAAATTTATGGAGGTACATATATATGTACAACAACATACATTTCATAATAAAAAAACATTCTGCTCGGTTTTGTTCTGTTCTTATGTAAATTTACAAGATTTTCAATGCATTGACAAGCTTTTTTGATTGACTTCACAAAAAAAAAATATATGCCCATATATCTAAATTTCTATAATTCTTTGGCTATTTAACCCTTTCCGAACCCATTGTATAACAAAATTTAATCAAGGTGTGGTTGCCTATGAGTGACGTATGACCTCACAAAATGATTGGATGAATTTTAGGGTATTAACCTTTATCAGCTCACTGGATGAATCAAAACATGCTAACAGATGTGAATGAAATTGACAACATTGTGGAATGTGGAAGGCAATCAAAAGGATTTTCATTGATCAAAAAAGAAAATTTATTTGATAATTATTAGAAAAAAACAGATTCTTACATAATTACTCATGGATTATCTCGATTTGTAAATTATTGATTTAAAAGTCCTGGCCAAGGCTCAGACTTTAAAATTTGATAACTTATCTATCTCGCTTGGATAAATCCGATAATCCACTGGTACCAATGTAAGAATCTATATATATCCTGTATATATGGCTGGAAGGCATAAATTTATAATTTATAATTTAACAATTAATTTTGTATCAAATTTCAAAATGAACTGTCAGCAAATAAACCTAAAATAAAGGTTTGATATTGAAAAATATGAAAAATAATAAAACACCAGGATCTGATGGTTTCTCCACAGAGTTCTTTAAATTTTTTTGGAAAGATTTGAAAATTTTTGTTGTAGACTCCTTGAACTTCAGTACTGAGATTGGTGAACTATCTGTTACGCAAAAACAAGGAATCATTACATGCTTGCCAAAAGGAAATAAGCCTAGACATTTCTTAAAAAATTGGCGACCTATATCTTTATCAAATACAGTTTATAAAATTGGCTCTGGAGTAATAGCAAAACGCTTTAAAACAGTTTTAGATAAACTGATAGATTTCGATCAAACTAGATTCATTAGTGGGAGATATATTGGAGAAAATCTTCATTTAATTTATGATATTATGCAATTTACTGAGGAAAAAGATATTCCAGGACTTTTATTGCTCATAGATTTCGAAAAGGCATTTGATTCAATTTCTTAAGAATTTTTAACCAGTGTCCTGAAGTTGTTCAATTTTGGAGAATCAATAATTAATTGGATTAAAGTTTTTTATAACAATATTAAATCAGCTGTTAATCAGGGAGGACATCTATCAGAATGTTTTCTATAGAACGAGGCTGTAGACAAGGTGATCCCTTGTCGCCTTATATTTTTATTCTCTGAGCTGAGATATTAGCACTAAAAATACGAAATAATGATAAAATAAATGGCATTACAGTTACTCAAGTTGAGCACAAACTTTCATAATTTGCTGATGACACATCTCTTATTTTAGATGGTAAAGAAGAATCTTTGAATGAAGCATTAAATGAATTAGATTGGTTTGGAAATATATCTGGTTTAAATATTATTTTTTCTAAAACACAAGTTATTTGGATAGGAAATAAAAAGTATAGTAATGAGGTATTATGCCAAAATAGAAACCTTACATGGGAGAAACATTTTTAAGTTATTAGGTATAAGCTTTGATGTTAATCTTGATAGAATTGTAAAATTAATTATGATGAAAAATTGTATAAATAAAATGTGTAATTAAACAATGGTCAAAACGAAATCTTACTGTTATTGGTAGAATTACTGTTGTAAAGACATTGATATTGCCTACTTTAAATCATTTGTTTATATCCTTACCAAATCCAAGTGATGATATTTTAAAAAATGTTATTGAACTTATGTACAATTCTATATGTAGTTCACCAATTCATAGAATAAAGAGAGATGTTTTACAAAATGATATTGAAGATGGTGGACTCAAAATAATAAACCTTAGTGCATTTATTTTAGCACTGAAGTGTACATGGATAAGGAGATTATTTAAAACAGACAACAAATGGCAGAATGTTTTTTTTTGTCAAACGTTCATGTAGAACATTTGTAGAACTTGAAAAATGTTATGGTTGTGGAAGTGTTTATATACAAAAATGACAACAAAATATCAAAATTAAATTTTGGCAAGATGTTCTGAAAGCATGGCAACTTCTCAGAGAAAAAGATGAATATGACAGTTGGGAATGCTTTCTTGCTAGTCCAATCTGGCTTAACAATAATATAAAGGTAGCAAATAAACCTACTTTTTATAAAGATTGGTATGAAAATGGTATGATTTATAAATGATATTGTAAATGAAGATGGGACTTTTTTCTCTCTTCAAAAATTAAAAGACATGAATCAGATAAATGTGAATTTCATGAGATATAATAGTATTATATCTGCTATACATCAAGCATCAAAATCATTTGTGGGAAAAAATCACAAATAAGAACTACCTTTAATTCCATCCGCTATTAAAAGACTTGTTAAAAGTTCAAAAGGATCTAAAGATATGTATATTGTTTTAAATAAAAATAAAAGTGTTCCCACTAGTCAGTTAACATGGTTAAGATGGACTGAAATTTTTGGCTTTGATCAAAATCACTGGAAAAAAATTTATAAACTGCCATTTGTTGTCACAAAAAATACTAAGTTACAGTGGATACAGTATAGATTCAATCATCAAATCTTAGCTACAAACACATTTCTTTATAAAATTAAGATTTCTAATTGTACATTTTGTAATAGAGAAATTGAAACATTAGAACATTTATTTCGGGAATGTGATTATACACAGATATTATTAGAACAGATTGAAAATTGGTTTCTGACCAATAGAATTAGTGTACTTTTTACAAAAGAAGTTTTTTTGTTTGGTAACATTGTAAAAATATCAAAAGGCAATTCAGAAAATACTCTTTTTCTTATCATAAAACAATATGTTTATAATACCGGATGTTTAAAAAAAAAACTGTCAATAAACTCAGTAATAGAAAAGATGAAATATTTGTATGCAATTGACAAAAATTGCTATGAAAACAAATGTGAAAATCAGTTTTCAGAGAATGGAATATTTTGATAGATTACTTAGTTAAGTACAAAATGTATATACTTTACATTTAATATTATACATGTTATAAATGAAAATGATGTATTTACTATACTGAAGTAGAATTCAATGTCTAGATGAATTGTATTGAAAACTCACCACACTATTCTCTCTCACTCTCTTTCTCTCTCTATTTCTCTCTCTCTCTCTGGTGTTCAGACTGCTTTACTCTCTGTCTTATATTTGTATATTTGAAAAAAAATTGCTTCCTTAATTAGAAAGATGTATTGATCAGATAATATCAATAGATTTATATTTTATATGTTGCTATAATACTTGTGTATATTATGTTGTAAATTGGAAGTTATAAATAATAAAATTAAAAAATTTAATAATTTAAAAATTAAAAAACCCTAAAATAAAGGTTCTCAATATAAAACTAAGCCTCTTCAGATATCATTGATAATGATTGCAGACAGATGAAAATAAAAAAAAAGATTATGTTCGGTTATAATCTTCCCTTGTAACAGGATAAGATATTATAATACCTGTTAGGAGTATAGCTTTCATCAGCTTTATAATCTGTGTAGATACATATATCATGAATGGTAGTTTTCTTTCTGAATTGTATGTTAACTAGGTGTGGCTGTGGACCATCTGACTGCCAGTAAGTGTCTGGAGAATCCTCCCTAAGCTGGTCAACTCCAAATCCTACAAATGTGTACATGCAATGTTAAAATCATGAAAATACTACAACACAATTTCAGGTTGGATGATTAAAATGTCATCTTTAAGGAGCAAACATTTAATCTCTCAAAAAGGGGGATGTTATGGTTTTTTGTTTTAGTCAGAAATTTTTTTTCACGTAAAAGCACGAACATTTTTTTTTGTTTTTCCACATGTTCAATGCTACAATGTATTACAATCAAATTTTTTTTTTCAATATTTAACATTATAAGGTTAAGGCCTAAGGGAAAATCTGGAGTCAGAATATTTTTGTTCATCAAATTGAAGTTAAATGGTTGTTACCTTAGAAGAAAATGCGTCATATTATTCTGCTTTGTGAATGTTCTTACTGTTTAATGCTAAAATGTTTAATTTCAATGTATTGATTGATTGATTGGTGTTTAAAACCACTTTCAGCACTATTGTGCTATTTTTTGGCAGTCAGTTTGTATTTGTGGAGGAAAATGGAGAGAACCATCTACCTTGGTAGGAAAACTGACAATCCTAGTCAATTAAGATTGGAGTTGAAAGCACCTACCACGTACCTTCTAGTGATACAGTGGTTCAACTACTAAGACCACTCGGTCACATACTAAACAAATTTTTTATTATGTTTAAAATCTTGAAACTATATACTGTGGATTCATTATCATTCATGGGATACCAATTTGCTAAGGTTTCGTGGGTACAGGTGAACCAGGAATTCAAAAGTTCAATGAATAACAAATTTTTCGGTATGCTTGTTATGCAGAGATTGGCAAAACCACCAAATCACATATCCTCGAAAATGCAAGTTTTCTTCAATCCACGAAAATTGATACCCACAAAAATAAATGAATCCAGAGTATCTGAGTGTTGTTTTTACCTGGTTTACATGAGGACAGTGACCATACTGCTTGATTTCCAACTTCTCGTAATTTTCCTTCTTTTTCTTCTTTAAATATATCAAGATCAGGATTAGCTGTAACTTTAGTAGCCATTGCTCACATTATCAGCTTATCAGTCATGTCAGTAACACAATATTAGTTTAACACATCACACGTAGTATGCTAGATCAAACTATTTCTTAATAATTTGTATATATATCAGTCAGGGGTACTACTTGTGTACAAGTAATTTTTATTTACTTGAAGAAGTAAATATTAATATACTTATATAAGTAAATTTGTAGGATACTTATACATGTTATACAAGTGTATTTTATTTACTTGTATAGGTAAATAAATTTTTGACTTAGTTATGTCCCTTAGACATTCAGATTTTTTTACTTATACAAGTAAAAAAGTCATCCTATCTTCTTTTCTTGAATTCTTAGGACTTCTTTGCTCTAACATGTCTAATAGAATTTTTAATTGTCTGTCCTTTGCAGATGTCTTTACTAATCATTTACATGTTATTTCATGGACAATGAAAATCTCATTTGTCTGTTATCTCCAGAACACTGCTCATTTACAAGCCCCCAAGGGCAATTTTGAAGGCCTTGCGCAAATACTCTCAAAATTATTTTAGTTCACAAATTTTCATGTCAAAATAAAATAAAATGTGACAATACTTTTCTTTATCACTAAAGACTGTTGATATTATATGATTTTATCAGGTAAACTACAGATCCAAGAGGTAATTTCTTCTAAATTTTGAACTGCCAATTAAAATCAGGAAGAGGAAGTGGATTTTATACAATGTTAGCCTGCTTGGCCAGTTAAAATGCATCTTATTTCTATCCTGAATTATTTATTATATTAACCATGTTTATTGTTAATGCCTTTCAGTTTGTAGATAAAAAAAAGGAGGGGTAAATATTTATCACATGTGTGCTTTAAGAACTTGTTGTTTTGACACTAAATAAACTTGACTGGCTTGTTAAATTTAAAAACAAAAAGGAACAGAAAATTGAATTATTAATAGCATTCATGTAGTTTCTTACTTTATTTTCACCAAAAAAGAAAATTTTAATGAACTAAACACACTTAAACTAACATCTGGTATATTGGTTGTTTTTCCCAATTTCATTGAAAATCGCGTTAAAAATTCCCAAAACTGGCCAGGTCCTTTTCCCAAAATACCCAATTAAACCCTGTACAGTTACAGTTACAATTACAGTGTTCGTGCCAATCTTGGTAGAACTATTTGATTTCAATTTACAACATTTTTTCACGCGAAGGTTATCAGGTTACCTGCTTAAGGTTCATCATAACTATATTTTGTAATCACAGAAAAAATAATTAAAAATATATTTCAAACAACAATAACAGAATGTTTCATACCAAAATGTTCGCTTTTATTGCTCTGTCTGATATATTGAAGGTCTCCTGGTCAAAATGTGTAAAACAGTGTCTTTATCCTGAATCTGTGCACCAATGTGCCAAAAATGCACCTTTCTCCAAATACAATACAAATCTAAAAAAGTACAAAATAGGTTTAATTGATCATATACTAGTTCCTGCCATACTTCAAATATGGTTATTATGAATAATAACAATGTAATTGAGTAAATAAAATCATGTCATTGATTTTTTCTTTTAAGATTCTCTATCAGGAACTACTTTTTATTAAAGTATGGTGTGCCTGTTTTCAATAAATGTGTCATGATTTTAATATCAAAGTTCAAATATAGCAGAATGTTTCATTCAAACCTTACAGTGTGTTACAAATTTTAAGATATAAGTTATACAAACTTTCAAATGTATACACCTTTACCCATTTAATAAAAATAAATAATAATAACTTATAGAAAAGGAATAGTAGTTACCTCCTTGCATTTTATCTAAAGAGTTCAATCAATACCAAATGAAACCATTTCAACGGCATTTCTGGAATTAATGGTTGTTTTTACATCTATATGTATTGTCAGTAAATATTTAACTGACATTTATCAGACACTTGTTAATTTATAAACTACTATTTCTGTTGTCAAATTCTAGTGTTGGTTGTAGATTGTAATACAAATGTAATTCCAGGACAATGTTATAAATTAACAAATATAATAATCATTTATATTTCAACTTACTCATTGAATATTATTTTTTATGTACTTTAAAATGTTAAATACAAATGATTAAAATAATATTAAATGTTTTATTTTACAAATTGTGACTTGGATGGAATTTTTCTCATAAGCATGCATAACACATCTTCTTATGTCTAATGAATGGTCAATAATGACATAGCATTCACATTTCTAAATAAAATACATAAACTTAATTAACAATATACATTTACGATTGAAATCTAATCCCATGTTCCCTATATCATGTATATATATATATAAATATGTTATATAAATACCATTAAATATCAATAAATTTCAAAGATCCTTTCTTGAAATCTTCATTTAGATGATCAACAATGTTTGCTTCTTTATGGTTTTCATAATGAACCTCATACTCAGCATCTTCGTCTCCGTCATTTTATCTATTACTGCAGTAACAGTCCCTTTATACCATTTGCTGGTACCATCATCCTCAATCCATTCATGTGATATTCTCCTACCTACAAATTTTAAGCTGCTACACTTTCGCCTTGATCTGCAATGATAAAATACATTTTTCAAGTAATAGGAAATCCTAAATTAAAAAAATAAAATGGAAAGCTCAAACTAAGTACAGGAAGCATTTCACTTGGATCATAATGTTTCATGTTCTGTCATGCTTTTAAAATATTTGCAAGTTAATGAACATATGTACATGCAAATGACTGTGCAATGATTTTTGTCATCTTTCTGATTTTGCATGTTTGAAATTTAATTTTATAACATACGTACCAAACGTCCTGATTTTATTTTATTTCAATGTTCTTTCATATCTTTTCCATGAACATGATGAATACAAATATGTTGTCTATCTTTTGTTGCTGCCTAATATTTTCTTTTTCATTTATTATTTTGCACATCAATTACCCATTTTATTTCACATCTGCCAATTTGGGGATCTTATAGCTGAATATGCACTATGGGCTCTGCTACTTGTTGAAGGCAGCAATGTGATCTCTTGTTACATTCTATGTTGTTTGGTGTTTTGTGGACAGTTGTCTTATTGGCAACCATATAACATGTTCTTATATCTATATATATATGTCAATGTATGTCAAGACAATTGTATATCAAATTTTATGAATCACTGAAAAGAACATTCCTCTTCACAATTAAATACAAGCAATTTTTCAAACTTTTCATAATTTTCTATAATATAATTGTTTAGGATTATGTGAATGGTTTTTCTTCAATAAATCAGTATTTTTAAAATTTTATGATGAAAAGGATAGGATGAAATTAAAAAAAAAAAAAAACAGGACAGGATTTTTATAGTAAAAACGAGGCATGATGATAAACTATATATAAAGGAATCAACCAACAGAGTGAATAATAAAAAGGCAGGACAATTTTTTTTAAACCCTATTACCCCCCATAAAATTAAATGGTGGCTCCCTCACTTTAAATACATTGTTTCTTGCATATACAGTTGTCTAATTGACATTGAAACAATATTTATTAGTTCTTTACCCTGTAGTGAAATGCATATGTTTTCATTAATAAAATATACCTTTTCAAAGTAACTGTGTTTGAAGCAGCAGGACTAATATTAGAAAGGCAGCTATCCAAGTTTTGGTCTGATTTTCTTTTCCTAGATTTATCGTGTGAAGTACTAGTTGAAGGCTGGTTTTCCAAGTTAGGTGATGACCTACTCACAAACTGAAAATAAAAGATATAAAAAATACACTAATTGTATATTTAAGGATATCCATAAACATAAATCCAAATTAACATATTGGCATTCTTTCTTGCTGTTTGAAAACTATTATGTCAATAAATTTATGGAAAAGTACACTATATACATGTAGTGTAACCTACATGAAGTTTTAAATTATGAATTATATGTTAAGATTCATATATTCTATAACTTCTAATTGTCTTTAAGAACTATGATATGGCTGTCGGTGAACGTCAAGTCAATAGCTGCAAATGCTATTATTAAATCACTATTCAGTGCTTCGATATTGGTTTAAAATTAATTTTAAAATAAACACCATCAGTCAAACATAGATTTAACTATTTATTTATGTCTATATTAATATGGTTGTCAATGTGACTCAAATATATAGTTTTTCCATAATCAAGTACCTATTTACATCTTTTAATCTAATATCTAAGAGTTTGACTACTCCTTCTGATATTTATTCTAGAAAACAAATCTAGATAGAGTTAAAATACAAATTTATTCTTTATCAAGAATAACACCTGTTTTCATACCCAAATTCCAGGTTCTCTTATTCCTGGATACTTTGAAATCCTAGGTGCTGATAGTTCGGGCAAAACAGCTTTAAAAAGAATGAAGAGAGTTTGGGTTGCATTTGATGTGTCCAAAAACTGAGTCCTTAAAATTCTTTCAACGTGCAGTTCATATGGATTCGTTGTCCTCACAATTAAATCAATCCAGGGTTTGTTGCATACATTAAGAAGGCCTTGGCATTGGTAGTAATAATTATGTGATCTTTTAACTTGTAACTTTTTTTCTTTTAATTCCAAACAGAAGTTTTAACTTGTTTAACGGCATCTGTAAAGATGTGTCTTGCCTATACAGAACGTTTTTATTTCTATTAACCAAACACTGGGTGGTGATCCTATTTCCTCCTGGGTAACCTTTCCGTCCGGACTTCCAGCTAGAAATTTATGTGTTTTATCTATAACTAAACCCATTCTTTCCACTTTTACATGAACATTTTGTTTTAATTTATATTGAATGTATTCTTTAATTGTGATTCTTTCTTCACTCAATCCATGCCTTGTGGCACTGTTTCCATAAAATTTTGAATTCAATAATTGGTTAAGTAATGGTGTTACAGGTATTTTTGGATTTCTTTTAAAAATTAGGCCAAAGTTTGATGCTGTTAGTCGTGTTGCTCTTTCGTCACGCCATCTTTTGCAAGAACCTTGTAAACGGGTATTTATTTCAATATCATCAATTTCACTATGAGAAATTTCAATATGTTTCTTAAGGTACTGTTGTTTTCTCTTGTCTAGTTCCTCTGATGAAATGTCTGCCTCGACCTGAATAGCTTCTGGACCATAATGTTTTTGAACTAGCAGCTGTAGATTCTTTTGCAGATTTTATTTTCCTCTTATAACGCCTAGTCTTGATTTCTTTCTTTCCTTTTGTTTTTGTGTTGTTTTCAGGCATTGTAATCTCTTACTATACAAATTAGTAAAGTAATGTCCAGAGACCGATGAAGTTGTTTCTTCCCAGGTTTGTGGTGACCACTGAATACCTTTATTAAAGCGCAAACTTGCAGCATAGCATCTGTTATGCCAAGACCCACGATTACAATGATTATAGATCTTACCCCCATCATATTTTGTGCGAACATGCATCCACATTTCAGCTAAATTAGATGTGAAATTTCCAAGCAAACTTGTGCTTTTCTTTGCGACACGACTTAAAATTAATGATAAATCTTGTCTCATACATGACATCAAATCAGTTATGGATAAATCTGAAGATAAACGCGACTCTTCCAATGCATCATTACTAGTACCTTCATTCCAAAAACAACATTGTTCATCAAAAATATTTTCTGTATCATCATTATCATCAATAGCTTGTACTGAACTTTTATCTTTTAAATTGGCCTTGCAGAAATCTGAACATCTCGAATGGTCTCCATAAATATGGTTGATACAATTGGTAATGTCATGCTCTAAATTTTTATAGCTTTTCTTTTATCACTTTCAAAGATCTCATTCGAATGGCACATCTGATTGAGCTTACAATTCTGATTCTTATTTGTTTTGTTAATTTCCTTTGCCTTTATACTCTGGATTTTCATTAACAAGTTTCTCAAGATTAGAGCGCAAGCATTTACAAACATGATTCGAACATTCTATTTTTTACATATTTCCCCAAACTGGTACATTTTGAATAATCTGGGCATATACGCTAGAGTCCCCATCACCAATGAGATGCATATATCGAACACCATGTTCATTAGCTTTCAAAATCCTCTACAATTATATCTGCCTCCATAGCCTGACTGGATTTGTCCCAATTTTAAAACACTCATGTTCTTTGGCATCAACTTTCAAATTGCTTGCTCTATTACAAATATAACAATACTTGTTTCTCACCCTAAATGTAAAATTTTTTAGTTTCAGCACCTATTATGACACCTACTCCACCTAAAGCGTTATATGAGTGTTTATGAGAGCGCTTACTCCAACCGCCATCACATATTACAGTAACGGAAGGCACACCTAAAATAACAAGGAAAACTAAAACAAGGAAAACTAACTAGCGGCTCTCAAGAGCCTGTGTCGCTCACCTGACTATATTTGTGTTTTGAAATCATATAAAAAGATAAAATCATAACAGACACTTAAATAATGATTGAGATCTAGTTTAAAATTTCTTTCAATTCAGTGGTTCTCGAAAAGAAGACATTTGTATGTGTTTCTCATAGTGTCTTATATTGAACTAAGCCCCCATCCCCCACCGCACCCACCCCACCCCACCCGGCTGCCATATTGGATGATCGAACGGCAACAAAGTAACAACACTTAGTCACCATCTCATAAGGAACATTCATGCTATGTTCGGTCTCATTCCATTCAGTGGTTCTCTAAAGACCGACTTTTTATGTTTTTCCTTAGGGTCCTATGTTAAAATAAGTCCCTGCTGCCCAGCTGGCGGCCATTTTGAATGATGGAGCGGCTACAAAGTAACAACACGTAGTCAGCACCTCACAAGGATCATTCATGCCATGTTTGGTTTCATTCAAATGAACGGTTCTCTAAAAGAAGTTCAAAATGTAAAAAGTAAATGACGATGGAAGCCAAGTGATGAGAAAAACTCGCTAAATGGCCTTTTGGGCCCGGTGAGCTAAAAAGTGATAATTTAAATAAACATAAAACTACAGGCTAAAAAAGACCCTGTGTCGTTCACCATAATCAACTACAGTTTTAGAAGTAAAATAAAGTTGAAATTATAAATCATACATGTACCCAAACAAATGGAGGAGTTGGGGAAAGAATTGGGTACCCACATCATGCACATATAACACAATGACATACATGTACACTTAAAATAATTATTTCAAAAAAATCAAAATAGAATGTGTCATGTGTTTACAATGCATATACATGATATATGTGATTGTGCATCTTGGCATTTTATTTATATTATTCAATTTAATGCATTATTTTAGTCAATATGATGATTTTTTTTTTTTAATTATTATATTTACTTGAAGAGATACCTGTACAGCCAAAAACTGCTGTACATGTATACCCCTGAAGCCTATATTGTAGATAAGTTAAACTTACATGTCGGATGATAGTGGCTAAGTAGTTTCAGACTAATAAATCATGTGAATTAGGTTATATATTTAGAATGACGACAAGACAGCCAAGCGATGATGAAAACTTAATTAACTTAAAATCAAAGTATAAAAATCATCAGCCAAACCAAATTTCAAATAATATTCCTTATTTTCATGATCTTAAATTTAAAAATATATATATATTGCTTTGGAAAATTAATTTAAATATATGTCCTCACTGTGTACAACAATGTCAAATAACTGCATTAGGACATCATAAGGATAATTAACAAAATAAAGTTTATATAAAATAGAACAATATCTCAATTTGGTTTGGCACAAAGGAGACTTAAGATCTCATGAAAAAAAGTCCATTTCATAACCCTTAAAAATTGGAACATAATTTTTGGTATTTTGTTTGGTAAAATAATATACATGCATCTTCCAAAATTAATAATCATAATGATAAGTAATAAATCATCTCCATTAATTCTTTTGTTTTCCAAAAGGTTTACATCAATACAAATTCTAACTTCTATATAAAAATAATAAAGTCATAAAAATTATATTCTGTAATTGTAAGGTTATGAATTGAACTTTATAAAAAATGGTAAACAAGTATAATGGTAAGTAAGTCAGGGTAAATACTTTTCCGTAGGAGATCAAGTAACACTAGTTATCTCCCTAAGTCATCCTTATTTAAAGTCATACATAATAAAATTTTCATTCAATATCTTAATTGTGTATACATTTGATGCATGAACTATAATCAATATATATTTTCGTAATAAAACTAGTATTTTCCTGACTGTGGCAATATTAACTAATAAATAATCAACATTAATTTAGAAAGCAACATGGAAATGCATGTTTTGTGAGAAGATAGCATGATTTTTATTGTAATTCATTGAATAATTCATGTTAAGATGTTTAGATATATCTAATTTTTGGATTGTTGTATTGTCCTGAACAATCATGAAATATATAACACTTGGAATGAATATTGAGCAACAATTTGTAGAAGCCTTAAAGGCTTAATAAGCATTGTGTATAATTGTTTTGAATGAAATCGCATAAACCGTAAGGAATATTCTGTATTGAGATATTTTACATATGTGTGTGTAATTTTGATTATATAATAACGCGATATATGCAGTATGGGTTTTCTCATTGTTGAAAGAGAACTTGTGTTTGTTCTTATTGAACTTTTCAACAAGTATCTTAATAACATGCAATATATCATTACCATGATGTTTCATTTATAGCGCAAATATTGATGGAAATGATATTTATCAAGTGTACAAGATAACTCTGTCATTGAAATTTTTCAAGGAATGATAATTTAAAGTTTACAGTATGAGTTTTAACAACCATAAAAACAATATTGAATAATTGCTGGTACATGTCATGCACGTAGAATATCAATTATAATATATTATAATAATAATTTGATAATTGATAATGATAATGTTTCTAGGATTAACCAGAAAGTCAACAATAAAGATAATACTACTAACTAGTGATATAATCTGATAAAATCTGATGGTCAATGATGGTTGAATTATAATTTTAATTGTAATAATTATTTGGAAATCTAAAAGTTTTATTTTTTATATGTCAATAGTTACAATAGGTTATAAACATGATAAAGTATGATACATGTAGTTAGGTCAACCTTATTTGTTATAGCATGTACATAACTGGAAAGTGTACATGTACTTTTAAAACAAAATCACTGGAAGTTTATATTTCATGTTAAATTATAATTACTTTTTGTTCATTCATAGTGATTAAGATAATCTAATCCTGTTATTGAGGGACCAGTTTAATACATTCAAATGAAAAAAAAATTGCTTTTAAAGTTTTTAAGACTGATTAGACATGTTATATTTCAGTTTATTCTTGTATGAAAATTTTAATTTATAGGATTTGTAATTGAATATGTACAAAATGTACACACAGACACAAATGCATATTTATCAATTAGAAGTTTAAATCTACATGTACATGATGTAGACACATAATGGGTTATACATGTGTGAATGTTAGAATGGTTTGCATCTATACTGTTTCATGTATTTGTTAACTTTAATTTGATTACATGATATATACATATATAATTGTCCTTTGACAACAGTTGTAGGATTGTTTAATTGCTATTATTAAAAAAATAGATTTAATACACATCGAACATGTGTTTATAAGGTTGAGGAATGAAATATGAAAATTATCAAATTTTTCCTTAAAAATGAATTAGACATGTTAGATGGTTATTTGTTTTCATAAGTACATTTGTAAATTACATGTATAGGAAATATCTAAATTTATATGACTTATTGAGTGTAGAGGTTAATGAATCAAGAATGTGTCCATAGTACATGGATGCCCTGAACTGCACTGTCATTTTGCATGTTTGGGGACTGTGAAATTGGGGTCAAAAGTTTAATTTGGCATTAAATTACAAAGATTATATCAAAGGAAAAATGTGTCCAAGTTGATTAAAACTACCTAGAGCAAAAGCTATAAATTGGAGCAGGATAGACGGATTTTGTATGTTCAGTGGATTGTGAAATTGGGTTAAAAATTCAAATTTGGCATAAAAGTTTGAAATATTATATCATAGGGAACATGTGTACTACATTTCAAGTTGATTGGACTTCAATAAAACTACCTTGACCAAAAACTTAATCTGGAGCAGGACATACAGTCAATCAAATGTATGAACAGACTGAAAACAGACGAACAGACCAGAAAACAAAATGCCCGTTGGCCATATAGGATATAAATGTAGAAGTTTGCAGACATGTTAGATCAGAATGGTAATGTTAAATCAAATGCATCCTGAAGAGACATTGGCATTGCAAAATTTGTATGTGATCCGAATTTTTTTAATTTTACATTGGAAGAAAAAAATGTCCACCGACATCATCCTGATGGGCACTTTTGCAAGACCTACTTATCATATTTATTGGTTATTAATTATAGTCTTTAAAATAGATGAAATATTTGCCACTTGACATTAAACAAACATAATGAATTAATCAATCAGTAAAATTTGGATAATGTGCATAATGAAATGCATTGGTTTTAATTGACACAGTGTATATTGCTTTTTTTTTATGGAGAGTAAAGACACTGTTCAAAGTGAATGCGACTCATATCCTATACTATATTCATAGTGATACATAAAACTAGAGGCTCTAAAGAGCCTGTGTCGCTCACCTTGGTCTATGTGAATATTAAACAAAGGAAGCAGATGGATTCATGACAAAATTGTGTTTTGGTGATGGTGATGTGTTTGTACATCTTACTTTACTGAACATTCTTGCTGCTTACAATTATCTCTATCTATAATGAACTTGGCCCAGTAGTTTCAGTGGAAAATATTAGTAAAATTTACAAATTTTATGAAAATTGTAAAAATGACTATAAAGGACAATAACTCCTTAGGGGTCAATTGACCATTTCGGTCATGTTGACCTATTTGTAAATCTTACTTTGCTGAACATTATTGCTGTTTACAGTTTATCTCTATCTATAATATTCAAGATAATAACCAAAACAGCAAAATTTCCTTAAAATTACCAATTCAGGGCAGCAACCCAACAACGGGTTGTCCGATTCATCTGAAAATTTCAGGGCAGATAGATCTTGACCTGATAAAAACTTTACCCCATGTCAGATTTGCTCTAAATGCTTTGGTTTTGAGTTATAAGCCAAAACTGCATTTTACCCTATGTTCTATTTGTAGCCATGGTGGCCATCTTGGTTGGTTGGCGGGGTCACCGGACACATTTTTGAACTAGATAGCCCAATGATGATTGTGGCCAAGTTTGGTTTAATTTGGCCCATTAGTTTCAGAGAGAAGATTTTTGTAAAGTTAACGACGACGGACGACGGACGCCGGACGCAAAGTGATGGGAAAAGCTCACTTGGCCCTTCGGGCCAGGTGAGCTAAAATTAATTTTCATTTTAGTTAAACTGTTGAAGTATTAATATTTTTAAATATTATATGCACGTAAAAGTCGTTAATAGTGGTTATAAAAAATGATGGACTTTAATGTAAATAGAGTAAATATGTCATTTTCTTATTCAAAATATATGTTTTATATTCAGATATTAATTCCATTTTATCATCTTAAATTATTTCATCAACCAGAATTGACATGTTGATAATTGCACCTTGTAATTTTTGATTAAAACATTTCAAACAGTCATTTTGCAGTGGCCAATTTTGACAATTAAAACATGATGATATGCACCATAAATTATTGTAGAGTATATTTATATTAATGAGAAACAACATGTACACACCTTCATGAAAGTTACCCTTTGCAATAGCTATTTTTTTCCTCTGCAATAGCTTGTGAAAAGTCTTCTTGCAGAAGATCTTTCCACCACTGACTGATTTCATTTTCAATAGTTGTGAATGTGTTTTGAGACATAGTAGGAGAATCTAATGTTGCTAACACTTCATTCAAATGCGCTAATCCATTTCCGCTGGCCAGTGCTCCCCATACAGCACGGACATTAACATCAAAATGTCTACTGGCGTTTGTTTCAAGCCTTGGACTTGTGTCAAATGAAAGCTTCTGCTGACAACCAGAGCAGCGGGCTTGAAGTGTTGTAGCCAATCCATAATTAGCTGGCTGTGATATTATCTCGACCATATTACCACCCCTTACGGCTATATCTCTTGCCTTGTCACAAAAGACAACATGATTAGCAATATCGTTATAGTGCTGCTGTAATTTCTGAATTGAAATTAATCGGTATGCAGATGCCAGTAAGTTACATGATTTATAATTGGATGATTTCAAAGACCCATCAGTTGCTAGGAACACCCTATCTGAACTGTTCAAATGTTTTCTTAGCAAGTTAATTCTACGCCTAGTAAAGGATGATAGCGATCGCCTCTTAAAAATCTTCAGTCGTAAACCTTCTCCTGCATTGCAACCATATGTTTTGCTTTTGTTTCCACTATATATGTTTTAGATTTGCGATGTACTCTATATCTACCGAAGGCAACCCAAACCTCTTATAATTTTTCTTCTTTCTATTAACCATTCTTATAACTTCATATACTCTTGTAAACCTGTTTTACTATTTCAACTTTGATTTAGTGATAAGTATGCTTGCAACAGAAGCCCTCCATACATTGGTCAACTAATATAGAACCTAATAATTGTTTATTACATTTTTAAAATATATTTATTTGGTGAAATGTACCTTACCAACACATTAAGGCTGCATATAATTAACTGAAAACAATTTAAATTTTTTTAAATTATAAAATAATCATCAAAGCATGCCGATCAATGATTGAAATATGATGCTACTAAGAGATCGATAGAAAGATCTAAGTAGTTTTTCATGGTATCCATAAATAACATCAGTTATACCTGTATGAAACAAGCTGAAGACGTACGAAGATGTAAAAACCCTTAAAATCTGTACTTTCACTTTGTCTGTTCAAAAGATCAACCAGAGTGCAAAGTTCCTGTATAACCGGAAGTGTTTAATGCTGAAATAGTCCAAAAGAATGAAATACATTACTATATAACATACGATCGAAATCGGAATAAAAATTGGATTTCAAACTAAAAACATCAAAAAATCATATAAAAGATATTTTATTCATGTACAAAATTCTTTCTTAATATTTTTAACGACAATTTCCTACGCACACTTTACGGACATGCTGCTGAAATGTAAACATAGCATTTGTTTACAAAATAAAGAAGGTATACGTCTGCATACATAACTCCGATGTCTATAATAGTAGGCACACACACTAGTAGATTTAAAATTAACCAATGGTTATAAAACTTTAAATTGCAAAGGAGAATGTAACAATTAATAAATTCATTGATCAAAAATAAGTAAATTAAAATTCTAATATTACTTTTAAAGATAATTGATTTTAATTAGATTAAGTGAATAATTTAAAAAATTAAAAATTGAAAATTTGAATTTATGAGAAAAAATTACCGAATTTTTGCAAATTTTAAAATTTTTAAATTAATTTTTTAAAATTTAACTCAGTCCTAAAATTTTTAATTAAATTTTGGAAATTTATAAAAAGAATTATGGTTTCCAGAGTTATAAATTTTTAAAGATTGGAATTTTTTCCTTTAATTATCTGGTTTAATATTGGTCAAAAAATACAAATTAAGTTGATAAAAGTAATTTAACAAATCTTAAAATTGGAAAATTTATTTTTTTAAAATTTTATAAGGAAAAGAACAGATTTTAATGCAAATTTCATGAATTAATTGTTTAATTTAACTTTAATTTTAATTTTACAAATTATTGGAAAAGATATAATAATATATAGCTTTAAAATGCATTTTTAAAGTTAAAGGTTAAAAGGCTTTGGTATATTTATTAGTTTTAAAATTAAATAGAAAAATTATAAAGGTTTCGTCCAATAAGAACCTTAAATTTGTTGAAATTTGATGAAATTAACTTTAAATAATATCTTACAATAAGTTGAAATATTATTTTAAAATTTTTTTTAAAAAATTCTTAATTGAAATTAATAGAATAGAGATTTAAAATAGTTAAATGGTACCAATTATTTTGATAATTTAAATTAAGTTTATGAATGAAATTAATTATGGAAAAAATTTAAAATTGAAATTTATTTATGGAAGTATTGTAAATTTATAATTGAAAATTTAAAATTTTTTTTTATTACAATAGTGAAAATTTTAAAAATTAAATTTTTTTCAATGTTGATAAATGAATTTTCAAAAAAAGATTTCCAAAATAATAAATTTTAAATTTTTCTACAATTGTAACATATATAAGGAGTTAATAAAAATTTTAAAAAAGGAAATGTTTTTGAATTATGAAAATTTTAAATTAAAAATGGTTTGAATGTTTAAAAAAGACAAAAATAAAAATTAAATTTTGGAAGATTTCTAAAGAATAAATTTCGAAAAAAATATAATCGTGAATTAACTTTAATAAAGTAAAAAATAATTTAAAAATAGAATAATTATTTTAAAAATTAAAAGTGGTTTAAATTGATTGAAATGAAATGGACTATTTCTCTATAAAATACTAAAATTATAAAATTTTTTCAAATACAATACAAATGGTTCCATGATCTTTAACTTCTTAAAATTTTAAATTAAAAAAAGTTTTTAAAAATTTATGAAATTTTAAATATAGAATTAATTGGTTATATCAGAAATATTTATAATGAATTTGGTTGAATAAATAAAAAAAATTTTAATGTCATTGTAAAAAAATTAAGGAATAAAAATTCATAAAAAAATAATTTAATAAATTAAAAATTTCAATGTAATTAATAAAGTAATTAGAACAGAAAATTTATTTGCAATGAAAATAATTGTATTAAAAAAAGTTTAATTTCTTTTAAAAATTGTAAATTTAAAATATCGGAATAAAATTCTTTTAATAAAAATTGTTTAAAGATTTTAAAAAATTCATAAAAGAAAAAAGATGATTTTAATGAAGAAAATTGAAAAAAATTGAATAGTTTTGAGAATAATTTAATTTACAATTATCTACAAATATTTTTCTGTTTAAAAATTATTTCTGAAATAATTATTTAAAATGTAATTAAATAATGTCTTTTTTTTTACTAATCTTTAACTCTTTTCCTTTTTGTTGTTTTATTTTTTAATTTAAAATTGTAAAAAAATTTAATTTTAATAATAACTATTAATTTTTTTGTATAATAACTAATTAAATTATAATTTAAAATTAAAAATAAAATAAATTAATATTAAAAATTTAATATAAGTAATTAAGAAATTGATAATATTTTCGTTTAAATCAAATTATAGTTAAATTATTTTCCTTGAAGGATAAGTTTATAGTTTGTTCATTGCTTTCAGAAGTTTTCTTTGAATCTTATGTTAACTTTTGAATTGTATTTGTTAAACAGGGTTTGGCAACCATTGTCTAAATTTAAATGTAATTTAATTAAAAGAAAATGAACAAAAATATGAACTTTAGGAAATTTATCTTAAAAAATTTTTTGTTTTAAATTTTTTGGGTTAAAGCAAATTTTACTTAATTTTTGTTGCCAATGGTCAATTTCAAAATTTTTTTTAAAATTTTAAGTTAATTAAATGGTTTAAAATTGAAAATATTTTATTGTTGGTTTTAAGAAATGCGTATTTATTCTGTTGGAATTTTTATTTGTTTTAAAAGTTAATTCAAGGATTTGATGATTGGTTTAAATTCAGTATTTTTTTTTTGGGATGGACTTACTGGAGGAAATGAAAACCATCATTAAAAATCCTAAAAGATAAGTAAATTCTTCAATACCCTGGAATACTAACCACTTAATATAAAAATTTAATATTATTTTAAATTCTTTAAACAATTTGGGATCATTTACATGGACAGGTAACCATTTTAAAATTCTTTGGATACAAAATCCGAATTAAAACAATTTTCTTAAATCAAGTTTTATCAAAAATTGAACCAAAATAATGTCCGTATAGGGTTTACGTTTCTTGATCCATAAAATTTTTTCCATCCAATTATAATCCATATTCTAGGTTACTTTTTAATAGCATTGTACATATTTATTTCCATCGTAGTACTAATATTACAAATAATTGTTAATTTTTAATTGTAATATATTATATATATTATTACAATAATTTTAAATTAGATAATATTTATACATTTTAAATTGTAATTATAATTTTAAGTTTTTATTTACTTGAAGGTAAATTAATTATACTTAAAAGTTTAAATTTTATTTTTAAGGTTTTTTAATTTTTAATTTTAATTCTTTAGTTTTAAATCAATTTTTTTTTAAAGACACGTTTTAACAACATTCCGTATCTTCTTAAGTGATAGTAAACTCGAAGTAGCCCACAATGCATTGTGGTTCATTGTGTCGTTTGGTCAATTTCTTGGTAATGTTTACATTTTGTACCTACTAAGTGTATTCGGACATCATGTTTAAATTCTTATAAACATATAGTAAAGTTTCAAATTCAATAGATCATTACTGAGGGGGAAAGGCTAAATATTATCTATGTATAAACTAATAAAACTGGATACTAAAATTCACTGACTTTCAGATAAATTCTAGTTCCCTACAGGCTGAACTAATCACAAATTTGCACAAATCACTGAGGGCTATTCCATTATATGTGTGAGGTAGGAAGGGAAGTTTAATTATTGAATGTGGGTCATGGGTCTTTTTTCAGTATGCATCTATTACCATTATGCAAAATTATTTAAAATATGGTTCTTGGTTGTAGGGATATTTTGAAAGTCCCTTCCTGCCCTCCCATATACATTTTAATGGAATAGCCCTGACCACCATGCTGCCTCTGTTTCAACTGTCACCTCTGAGAACACTACTGGAAACAGCACACCTAAGTCTCTCTTCTGCAACTTCTCTAAGGCAAGAGAAATACAGCAGACAACTAAAAATTGGGTGATAATTCATCTTTATATGATTGTTTTAGTATTCATATGATCAAGGGTAGGCAGTCCTTGATTAACACAAATGTATTTAAATCACATATTGTCATAAATGTACAGAATGATAATGATAATTGCAGATAATTTCATTGATTCTTCTTTTTATCACTTGGAACTGAATAGTTATAAGGATCTTTTTTACAAATGCTATCTAATAAAGAATACTGTAAAAGTTTAGGACTCGTAAATTTAGGGATTTTGCTGATGAAATGTCTTGTACAGGAGCTCGTACTTTTATTCTCCGCAAATGTGTATCTCGTCCATTCTGGTGGTTTGATAAAATAGCTATTTGAATCATAAATGTATTGGTTTTCATTGACATCTTTCATTGGAACACACTACTGGACGAAATAACAACTGTCCATACCAGTAACAGTCGTTCTAAGACTGTTAATGTTTATTAAAGTTGTAACAGTTGTAAAATTTCACTGTTTCAGTTATTTTGTGACTGTTCCAACTTTTAAAGTGTTTGTCTCAACATAAATCGACTGCAACAACGCTAGAAATAGCTGTCACAGACATTAAAGGACTGATACAACTATTTTCAAGTTGTAACAGTTGGATTACAACTGTCCCAACTCGAAAAGCGTTGTAACAGTCATAAATAAACTGTTTAAACCCCGAAAATGTTGTCACAGTTATAATACGACTGTTGCAACCTTTTGAAAGTTGTTACAGTTATTTAAGAACTGCCCCAACACGCAAAACGTTGAAACAGTCGTAAATAAACTGTTTAAACGTCAAAAGGTTGTTACAGTTAAAATATGATTGCTAAAACCAAAGTCCATTATACAGCCATAGTTAATTTATAAGTGTCGCTACTTTCAAATATTGGTAGTCATTTTATAGAATTAAAAGTCACGGATACCAAATTTCTATCTGACAGTCCGGGATAGGTTAAATTATTTTTAATAAAATTATATCGTGTGCAATTTAAGAAGGTTGTTATAAAAAGACACAACTGTCACACCATTTAATACATTAATTTAAATAGAAACTGATTGTAAAAAAACCATACTGAAATATCTGCCGCTGAAGATTTTGGGATTCTCGCTTATCTAGTAAATTTGGTAAATTAATAGCTTATTAAACACTCCCTTGTCTCGCATCTCTTCGAAAAAAATCAGACCACCGTTAGATACCTGCAATTTCACACGGGACTGGTCTATTATACGCATTAAATACTTAAACACATACATGCACTTGTCAGATAAATTGAACAAGGTGTCTCAATTTATTTATAAACAAATATTTCTTTATATATATTAAATTAACTGTAACAGTTGACATTTTTCGAAATTATCATCATGACAACGTTTTAATTTTTATAACCTAGTTGTGAAATCATTCATGCATGCAAGGTTTTACCTCCAATACCCGTAGATACTTCATAATAACGGTCAATATACAATACACAAATGTACTGTAAACCCAGCGGGAATATACACACTTGTCAAACTTATCCCCGTATAAAACTGCTTATTCCCGAGGGCTTATTTCATGAACACTTATAGAATTCAATTGATTGTTTTAAGCTTTTGGGACTATTAGAAAATTACAAAAAATTACCGTACTAACCATTTTGATTTATATGTAAACAAAAATCTAAGTTATGCTGAACATTCAACGCATCTTTTGTAGCTATGGAAAACACTAAAATATTCGTAAACGTCTTGTATCTAAATTCAATTTATATTATTTTACCGTTTTTTTGTTGTTTTGTTTAATAGTCTAGTCAGATTCACTCTACTTTGTACTGTTTATTGTACCTGGGACTATTATAGTATAATAGTCCCAGATTGTCTCGAACAGTGTCTATTTGAAGTGGAAATGTGTTAATTATTAGCTCTCCACATGGCATTATTGAGGCAAACATTAACCCTCGATATAATTTATATTTCAGTTAATTTATATTTCACCCGGTTTTTCTCAAATAACATAAAAAATAACGTATCTAAACCTATAAGTGAGGTTAATGTACCATGTGTACAGAGTTCTATTTTTTTCTGAAAAAAGTTCGTTGGTGGATGATGAATAAATTAAATGACAGGGAACTACCTTACCCTAATAACTATTTTATATTGTAGTGATACAAATCAGTATACTCTGGTATATAACAGTAACATGCATGTATACATAAATAAGGCCGTTAGTTTTCTCGTTTGAATTGTTTTACATTGTCATTTGGGGTCTTTTATAGCTGACTATGCGGTATGGGCTTTGCTCATTGTTGAAGGCCGTACGGTGACCTATAGTTGTTAATTTCTGTGTCATTTGGTCTCTTGTGGAGAGTTGTCTCATTGGCAATCATACCACATTTCTATTTGTATATGTATGATTTTCATCCATTTGAATATATCATTTTATATACATGTATATTCTACTATCATACTATTCTAATATAAGTGCAGTGCAAGTGCATGGTAGACACTCTTCTGTAATAATTCGATGTTTCTAATAGATTGGATTTGAGTAGGCATTCATCAAGTCCTGCAAAACATTCTGAGATATTCTTCTGCATGGGTTAACATAATTTAACACTGATCTAATATTGATTAAATTTTGTTGGTAGTCATATGTCATATATGGTATTTTGGTTCCCTATTTTTTTTTGTATACACTGTATATCAGTCATGTCAGTTTTTTATATTTTCTTCAATGCTAGAATGGTACATGAAGGTTGGACCACCTAACACCATGAACACAGGTTTATTTTTCAATGTCTGTAGTATTTTTTGTTGCTTGCTGTTTATCATATTTGTTTGTTTGTAGCTTTTGTATATAAATCCAACTGTCATCACTGTTGGGTTTCTCGTCTGATTTGTTTACATTGACGGTGTTGCATGCATGGCTGAGCCCTTTATAGTGTGCTCATTATGAAGTATTAGTTTTGGTCATTGTTGAAGGGTGTGCAGTAACGTATTATATAGTTACTAACAAGTACATCACTTAGTCAACATGGTCTATGGTTGATGGTTGTCTCATCGAAATTCATACCACATCTCCTTATTCAAGTTAATTTACATTATACAAGCCTACAGTGCAATATTATCAAATGAAGGTTGTCTCATTGTTGATAGTTGTCGGACTATTGTAACACAAGAGTGCACATGCTGAAATGTCTCGCCTTCTTTACTAATCATTGATAATATGTTGATAGTCCTAAATATAAAGCTTTATTACAACCTTAACTGTCACATAAACTTAACATTAACCAAGAAAACTTAACAGTGATCAATGAACCATGAAAATGAGTCAAGGTCAGATGAACCATGCCAGGCAGACATGTGCAGCTAACAATTCTTCCATACAACAAATTTAATTGACCTATACATATAGTTTAAGAAAACTGACCAAAACACACAAATTTAACACTAAGCAATGAACCATGAAAATAAGGTCAAGGTCAAATGAAACCTGCGTGACTGACATGTGCATCATAAAATATTTCCATATACCAAATATAGTTGACCTATTGCAGTATAGTATTAGAAAAAAAAGACCAAAAATCAAAAACTTAACTTTGACCACTGAACCATGAAAATGAGGTCAAGGTCAGATGACACCTGCCAGCTAGACATGTACACCTTACAATCATTCCATACACCAAATATAGTAGACCTATTGCATACAGTATAAGAAAAACAGACCAAAACACAAAAAACTTAACTATAACCACGTGCACTGAACCATGAAAATGAGGCCAAGGTCATATGACACCTGCCAGTTGGACATGTACACCTTACAGTCCTTCCATACACCGAATATACTAGACCTATTGCTTATAGTATCTGAGATATGGATTTCACTGTTAAAAATAGTAATGTTTACATGCAGTCACTGAAGCATGAAAATGAGTTCAGGATCAATGGACATATAATGACAGACTGAAACTTCATAACATATTAGCTATCAAAATACAAGATAAGATGCATCCAGCATTTTTAGCTTTTAAAATGTAAAGCTTTATAAAAATAGTTTACATCATCACCCCCAAATTGTAATACATGTACCTATTTCTTGCATACAACCAACTTAAATTTAATTTAATTTAATTTAAATTTCTGTGTCATTTGGTCTTTTGTGGAGAGTTGTCTCATTGGCAATCATACCACATCATCTTTTTTTTTTATATTTAATGACTTTTGTGGTAGGCGAGACAATAAATTGATACTTTGAAGTACATGTATTGTTTAATATGTTTGACTAGTATAAAATGCCAGTTTCAGAATGAACAGTAATTTAGGAGATTATCAATATACATGTATATATAGATTTAGAATCTTGTGAGTACAACAAGCAGTCATCATTTGACACTAACCAACGACCATGCCAGGGCTATTAAGCCAGTCAAGGTCGTTACAAACTCCATATGGCATCATGCATATGACACTAACCAATAGTGATGGACCGTGACAAATCCTCATGGGTAGTCAAGGTGGTTTAACGCCCCCTGGTGGCACATGTAGCTAACAATAGCAATGCCAGCATAGAAATTCTCATTATATCCAAATTCTTATTTTAAATGAATAATTATCCAAGGTATTCATGAATTCAGATATGATGCACTATTAATATTCACTGAAACTATGAATTTTCTTTAATCCAATTTGCTATTCTTAATGAATAACTATACAAGGTATTTCATGGAATTCAGATATGATGCACTATTAATATTCCCAGAAGATTATGAATTCTTTATTTCAATGAATAATTATCAAAGGTATTCACTGTCATCAAATAATGTAGTCTTTCTTACAAATTGCAAGTTTACTGTTTGTTCAATGCACAATTATCTTCTTGTCCAATCCAATCTGAACATCTCATCATCTGACATCATGGCATAATGCTGTTCACAAGCCCTATTTGTCATTTCCAAAAGCAAAAGCCAATAGGTAAGTAACACCAAATTATGACTTAATCCACTGTTTCACAATTTGCAGCTATGAGAGTTCCTTAGTGACATCCATATATATATTTCCTCTATGCTGGCTTCATAATCTGGCTGGGAATCATACTCAAACCAATGTTAATTCTACAAAAAAAAAATATACATTAAGAATACAGTTACTGAAACTAATCTAATATCAAGAATATTGCATATATTTACTTGTATTTATCTATAAGAAAATTAGCGATCCTATTTTGTTTGATAACAAAGTTCAATGACTTATACCATGTATACAATTGAATTTATATGTCAAATATAGCAAGAAGAATAAAACCTTTTTTGGGGGTTCTATTTCTAAAAGAGATTTTGTCTTTCTTTCTACATTTTTCTTAGGTGTGTTCTTCACAATGGTTGCTGTCTAATTGAGGCTAGCACCATACTTGTTTTGATCTATTCTTTAAAGTCAGACATAATTATTTTCTCTAAAACAACTGCAACAGGTGATTTCTTTTGATCACTTTGATAGAAATAAATTACATTTGTACTACAAAGATGAGTTCGGTTTAAAGAATGAAAAAGAAAGAAAAGAAAAATGCACTGTTGCTACCCTTTAGACTTTCCTTTTGTCTAGTGCATAAACAATGATAAAATGAGCTTTGTGTCATGAATGAATAAATCTTTTTAGGTAAATCATGTAGATCAGTCAGAGCTCAGACATAAATAAGTCTAAATCTGCTTTTGACTCATAGAGGTCTAAATTTGAAGGTTTCAAGATTTGTCTCCTTTAATTTAAGACAATTTATGACTTCAATAAGTCAATTAGTGTTAAGCAAGAAATATTTGACCTAAATTAAAGAGTTGCAAATATTGACTCGAAAAGTCAATAAGTTACCAAAATTGGCCAACTTCAAGACCCATGCATATTTATAAAAGGTCATGCATCTACATTGTACATGAAATTATGACAACATTGAAAGACAATGCTTTGTCTTCTAAGGAAAAATATGAATGGGAGTCTAAAAATCGGAGATAAAGTTTATTTACTTTACAATGCAACCATCTTTAATCACACAAAATGAGGAAAATAATCTATGTTAAGTAAAAATGTTCAATTAGATAATTAAATATAGATAGCTCAGGTCCTTGTGAACTCTCACACAGGTTTATGATGTCATAGGTGTTGCACTTTGGCCACTAATTAAAATTAAGTCTTTTCATAAACATAAATAGACCTAAACAAGTCTGTCATTTTCTGACTTAAATAAGTCTGAAAATGAAAGTACATTTTATAATAAATACATTTTTGACTTATGTAAGTCATTGATATATATCCACATCTCCTTTCATCATGCTCATTCACATCTGACTGCAGTTTTTTTTTTTTGCCTTTTCCTCTCTTTTAACATTCTAAGCAACCTAAAAAAGCTTATATTTCCTTCTTATATACATGATATAAAAATAAAACCTCGAGTTTAATTTGATATCTTTAATGTTACCAGTATACTATTCACTTGTTACAGTTTGTATTAACATGATGAAATAATGCTTTGCAGTTTATTTACCCCAGACAACATATTTTATATTTATTAATTTAATTTTAGTTATTTACCCATGTTAATGTTGATTAATCAATACTTAGATAACTTTTAAAACCTAGTTTATATATATATATATATATATCCAAAATACCAGAATAAAACTATATCCTGTTGTTTCATTTTTTTTCTAAAATTTTCAATCACAGCTTTAATTATGAAATTATCCATAATTTGAAGAGGACATCTTCAATACCCTTGACAGTTTAATATACACCCCTCAAGGCAATAAACTGTTGTGTCTTAATCTGTTTATTACTTATTAAATGTATATAAGAAGTACTGATTATTACCTTTTCAGTGTTAACATTCTGATTATTACCTATTCTAAATCAATATCACATTTACACATGCAGTCATGTTCATGAATTCATGTTCAGTAAATATATTTTTATAATTGTTTATTTTGAAGCTGAATTTTAGTTTTTTTAAACTAAATTCTGAGACATACCATGGAGTTAACTAAGCCAATTTTGTGACAACTTAATACTTGTTAACTTAATATCTATAAAAAATAGTTTAAGCTTCATAATATACTTAAGTTTAGACCATGTAATTTTTTGTTACATAAACAAAAATATGCTTACAGATAGATTCTTTGTATTTGTTTTCCTGAACATTTTTGAAGGTTAAACATAAAATGAATATAAATCAAATATTTATCATTTGGAAAAGGCAAAAAAAAAACTGCAGTCAGATGTAAATGAGCATGATGAAAGGAGATGTGGGATATATATCAATGATACAGCAACCTAACAATAAAGTAACCAAAACACAATTTAACACATGTAGAAAATATAACTGATGAATAGAAAGTCCTTTAATGGTGGAATAAATTAAAAGACACTTGAATGTTAAAACTAGACAATGCTAGATAACATTTATGCGCATGTAACATATTTGTTGATGTGGATGGCCTTCATGCCAATTCAAAACATGATTAAAGGAGATGTTGGGTATATGCCAAGAGACAGCATCCCCAAAACCAAAACAAGTAAAAAGGCATAAATGAATTCCGACTAACCATGCTAACAGGGCACAATTTATATAAAACTGAGTTCACATGAAAATATATAGTTTTATAGGCCACTTCAATTTGATTAATAGTTCTTTGGATTGATAATATAAGACACATCTGTGTGCCATGTGCAGAGTTCGTCCCTCTACTATCACATGATGAAATATTTATAGATATTTTAGTCATTGTTATAATTCATTTTGAGAAAAGATGCAACCTCCACAACACTTATTCAATATGAATCCTTAGGGACATGAAACAATTAACTAATTTTGTTTAATTAACTGATTTTAAATGGCAACTGTTATGACTCTGTGCATTGTTTCAGGAACATTAATCTAATAATATTGTTTTATATTGATGATTAATATTCATTTGAACCATCTAATAAATATTCACTTTCGATGCTTTATATTATATTATTAATAAAAATATATTCATGTTTTGTTGTCCATGACTCAGGAATTATTTGAAAAATATATTAAAATGCATTCTTGATAAATAAGTCAATAAAATTTCCACAACATTTTTATATGAATATTTGCTTTGTAGTAAAGTTTAACTTGAATTTTCTAAAATTCTATTTAATATTTTATATAAATAATATAAAGCAATTATTGTACATTTTGTACATCACCTACACGGGTAATTTAGTAAAACAAGGAAATACTTATACAACAAGTTAGCAGCGCAATTATATGAATATGTACATGTGAAAATTGGTTGGTTGTTGTTTATAAAAATCTAGTGACAAATGTGTCATGCAAATTTAGGAGAGACAGCTATCTACATTAACATACAATATGTATAGGTCCTGTTATAGGCCATCTGGCACAAAACCACTGCCCACATGTTAGGTTTTAACACTAAGACAATGAACAGGGTGGATTCAGCCATTTAAAAAGGGGCCTCCCAACCCAGCATAAATAGGGGTTCAAACTATATGTCCCCTTTTTAATGCATTGATGAATGATCTTTCACAAAAAAAAGGGGGGTTCCAATCTCAGGAACAATTTTTTAACAGGCCCAAATTCTAACTTTGCATTGTAACAGGCTACTACGCACGAGTGCAGTAATATAGAAAGTCGATTTATATCTGTAGGCACAAATAATGTAACATTTGTGCACATTTTCTCTTCAAAAAGACAAAATCTTGGATCCATGATTATTCTGATAGACATGCTTTGAAATATTATTCATTTCTACTCACCGATTGCAATTTTCAGCCCCTTATATTGTACTGTAGTTTCCTTCTACCATGTCTACGATTTTGCGTAAAATACAGTTTGCCGAACCGCTGCCGACATGAATACAACCAAAATAAAGAGGGTATGGTAACGTTAAATCGTTTACGGGTGAAGAATTATTTTCCGTTTTTAATAAAACTTGACAGATTTGATTAATTATCATCGGAAAATGTCCCTAATGGATAGTAATTAAAATTAAACCAGCTTTATTATGCTCTCTGAGATTATGCTGTATACATGTAATATATGTAACTTAATCATACTCTTTAAATTTACTTTAGGTACACCGACGTAACATTTTCATGATAATTTATCAAACCTATAAATTTGAATGAATTGATATTAGCCATCTTCTGCAATAATATTTAAACTTTATTTTTTTAACGAAGGCTTCTGGTATGTAAAACAAGTTATAGGCTCTTGAATAGACACAATAACAAATAAAGATGGAAAGTCAAACGCACAAGACACTTGAAGTCCGGCAAAAATGAACGGACAATGCCATGACAATAAACGGAAAACGACAAAAGACATATACAACGATCGCAAAATAATTAAATAAAAAAAACCCAACAACAATAGATGATAATAATTTAAATTATGGGTAATTTCACAACTGTATCATCAATACGTGACACTTAAATAAAATAAATTTATCCATTTATCTTGTATCAAATCTCAGTTAAGAAAGTGCACGTGAGACGTGTAAACATTTTTTTTTACAGTCGCAACCGTCACGCTTAAATATTTGTATTAAACATTTACCGACTGTATCAACCTATGAAATGTTTGTTTTAAACATTTAACGACTGTGGCAACCTTTTATAAGTTGTAATAAACATTTAATGACTGTAACAACCTTTAGAAAGTTGTAACAAACATTTAACGACTGTCACAACTCTTAAAACATTGTAACAAACATTTTTTGACTGCATCAACGTCTGAAAAGTTGACACAAACACATTTCAACTGTCCCAACTATTAAAAGGTTGGGACAAACATTATACAACTGCCACAACTTTCGGAAAGACTGTTATAAATAGAATTTGACTGTGACAACGCCGTAAACCACTGCAACAGACCTAAAATGACCGTTGGTAGCATTTAATGTTTTTCACAACAAGTAAAAGTGTTGGGACAGACATGAATTAACTGTATCAGCTGATTTGACAGTCCTCTTCAGTCTTCCACAGACTAAGTCAGTCGTACAAAGACTGTTACTGGTATGGACAGTTGTTTTTCGTCCAGTAGTGCACACCCTTCCTACTGGTTCTGACATCTCTATCTATTCAACCTCAACCAGGTCATTGAAATGGGTACCAGCTCTAATTGAGATTCTGAAACAAAATGTTATAAACAGTAAGCAGGTGGTCAACATTATTAACTGCGATAAAACTGATGTACATAACTGCAGTTACAGACATCACACAACTTTACAAACCAAACATTAGGTAAAAATAACTTACTAAAAATTTCGAAAGATTTATATAATTAACAAGAATGTGTCCATAGTACACAGATGCCCCACTCGTACTATCATTTTCTATTTTCAATGGACCGTGAAATTGGGGTCAAAACTCTAATTTGGCATTAAAATTAGAAAGATCATATCATAGGAATATGTGTACTAAGTTTCGAGTTGATTGGACTTCAACTTCATCAAAACTACCTTGACCAAAAACTTTAACCTGAAGCGGGACAGACAGACGGACGAACGAACGGACACACAGACCGAAAACATAATGCCCATAAATGGGGCATAAAATCATTCTTCATCATTTTGGTATTTATCACTCTAATTATATTCAAAATGAAACAATGCTTGAACATACCTCTTTCAAACGTAATCTTTGAAAGAAAAATAGCAGGATAATGTCAGTAACATCATTTGAACATTAATGAAATTAAACTTATCCATTGATGATTGTAACAATTTGAGCGCTAACGTTGAAGTTAAAACCAGAAAAGCACTACGGCATAATTTTTTTTACAAAGTTTAATCTTTATCATTAATTGTTATCCATTAGAATGTACAAAACATTTAGTAGTTAAATCTGTTTTCAAACTTCCCCATGTATCATCATTTTGCAATGAAATACGGCCAAACTATGGAGGTAAATATGTACAACATACATATATAAAATAAAAGTTCTATTCGGTTTTGTTTGTTCTTATGTAAATTTACAAGATTTTCAATGCATTGACAAGCTTTTTTGATTGACTTCACAAAAAAAAAATATATGCCCATATATCTAAATTTCTATAATTCTTTGGCTATTTAACCCTTTCCGAACCCATTGTATAACAAAATTTAATCAAGGTGTGGTTGCCTATGAGTGACGTATGACCTCACAAAATGATTGGATGAATTTTAGGGTATTAACCTTTATCAGCTCACTGGATGAATCAAAACATGCTAACAGATGTGAATGAAATTGACAACATTGTGGAATGTGGAAGGCAATCAAAAGGATTTTCATTGATCAAAAAAGAAAATTTATTTGATAATTATTAGAAAAAAACAGATTCTTACATAATTACTCATGGATTATCTCGATTTGTAAATTATTGATTTAAAAGTCCTGGCCAAGGCTCAGACTTTAAAATTTGATAACTTATCTATCTCGCTTGGATAAATCCGATAATCCACTGGTACCAATGTAAGAATCTATATATATCCTATATATGGCTGGAAGGCATAAATTTATAATTTATAATTTAACAATTAATTTTGTATCAAATTTCAAAATGAACTGTCAGCAAATAAACCTAAAATAAAGGTTTGATATTGAAAAATATGAAAATAATAAAACACCAGGATCTGATGGTTTCTCCACAGAGTTCTTTAAATTTTTTTGGAAAGATTTGAAAATTTTTGTTGTAGACTCCTTGAACTTCAGTACTGAGATTGGTGAACTATCTGTTACACAAAAACAAGGAATCATTACATGCTTGCCAAAAGGAAATAAGCCTAGACATTTCTTAAAAAATTGGCGACCTATATCTTTATCAAATACAGTTTATAAAATTGGCTCTGGAGTAATAGCAAAACGCTTTAAAACAGTTTTAGATAAACTGATAGATTTCGATCAAACTAGATTCATTAGTGGGAGATATATTGGAGAAAATCTTCATTTAATTTATGATATTATGCAATTTACTGAGGAAAAAGATATTCCAGGACTTTTATTGCTCATAGATTTCGAAAAGGCATTTGATTTAATTTCTTAAGAATTTTTAACCAGTGTCCTGAAGTTGTTCAATTTTGGAGAATCAATAATTAATTGGATTAAAGTTTTTTATAACAATATTAAATCAGCTGTTAATCAGGGAGGACATCTATCAGAATGTTTTCTATAGAACGAGGCTGTGACAAGGTGATCCCTTGTCGCCTTATATTTTATTCTCTGAGCTGAGATATTAGCACTAAAAATACGAAATAATGATAAAATAAATGGCATTACAGTTACTCAAGTTGAGCACAAACTTTCATAATTTGCTGATGACACATCTCTTATTTTAGATGGTAAAGAAGAATCTTTGAATGAAGCATTAAATGAATTAGATTGGTTTGGAAATATATCTGGTTTAAATATTATTTTTTCTAAAACACAAGTTATTTGGATAGGAAATAAAAAGTATAGTAATGAGGTATTATGCCAAAATAGAAACCTTACATGGGGAGAAACATTTTTTAAGTTATTAGGTATAAGCTTTGATGTTAATCTTGATAGAATTGTAAAAATTAATTATGATGAAAAAATTGTACAAATAAAATGTGTAATTAAACAATGGTCAAAACGAAATCTTACTGTTATTGGTAGAATTACTGTTGTAAAGACATTGATATTGCCTACTTTAAATCATTTGTTTATATCCTTACCAAATCCAAGTGATGATATTTTAAAAAATGTTATTGAACTTATGTACAATTCTATATGTAGTTCACCAATTCATAGAATAAAGAGAGATGTTTTACAAAATGATATTGAAGATGGTGGACTCAAAATAATAAACCTTAGTGCATTTATTTTAGCACTGAAGTGTACATGGATAAGGAGATTATTTAAAACAGACAACAAATGGCAGAATGTTTTTTTTTGTCAAACGTTCATGTAGAACATTTGTAGAACTTAAAAATGTTATGGTTGTGGAAGTGTTTATATACAAAAATGACAACAAAATATCAAAATTAAATTTTGGCAAGATGTTCTGAAAGCATGGCAACTTCTCAGAGAAAAAGATGAATATGACAGTTGGGAATGCTTTCTTGCTAGTCAATCTGGCTTAACAATAATATAAAGGTAGCAAATAAACCTACTTTTATAAAGATTGGTATGAAAATGGTATGATTTATAAATGATATTGTAAATGAAGATGGGACTTTTCTCTCTTCAAAAATTAAAAGACATGAATCAGATAAATGTGAATTTCATGAGATATAATAGTATTATATCTGCTATACATCAAGTATCAAAATCATTTGTGGAAAAATCACAAATAAGAACTACCTTTAATTCCATCCGCTATTAAAAGACTTGTTAAAAGTTCAAAAGGATCTAAAGATATGTATATTGTTTTAAATAAAAATAAAAGTGTTCCCACTAGTCAGTTAACATGGTTAAGATGGACTGAAATTTTGGCTTTGATCAAAATCACAGGAAAAAATTTATAAACTGCCATTGTTGTCACAAAAATACTAAGTTACAGTGGATACAGTATAGATTCAATCATCAAATCTTAGCTACAAACACATTTCTTTATAAAATTAAGATTTCTAATTGTACATTTTGTAATAGAAATTGAAACATTAGAACATTTATTTCAGGAATGTGATTATACACAGATATTATTAGAACAGATTGAAAATTGGTTTCTGACCAATAGAATTAGTGTACTTTTACAAAAGAAGTTTTTTTGTTTGGTAACATTGTAAAAATATCAAAGGCAATTCAGAAAATACTCTTTTCTTATCATAAAACAATATGTTTATAATACCGGATGTTTAAAAAAACTGTCAATAAACTCAGTAATAGAAAAGATGAAATATTTGTATGCAATTGACAAAAATTGCTATGAAAAACAAATGTGAAAATCAGTTTTTCAGAGAATGGAATATTTTTGATAGATTACTTAGTTAAGTACAAAATGTATATACTTTACATTTAATATTATACATGTTATAAATGAAAATGATGTATTTACTATACTGAAGTAGAATTCAATGTCTAGATGAATTGTATTGAAAACTCACCACTATTCTCTCTCTCTCTTTCTCTCTCTATTTCTCTCTCTCTCTCTGGTGTTCAGACTGCTTTACTCTCTGTCTTATATTTGTATATTTGAAAAAATTGCTTCCTTAATTAGAAAGATGTATTGATCAGATAATATCAATAGATTTATATTTTATATGTTGCTATAATACTTGTGTATATTATGTTGTAAATTGGAAGTTATAAATAATAAAATTAAAAAATTTAATAATTTAAAAATTAAAAAACCCTAAAATAAAGGTTCTCAATATAAAACTAAGCCTCTTCAGATATCATTGATAATGATTGCAGACAGATGAAAATCACAAAATAAATTATGTTCAGTTATAATTTCCCTTTGAATCAGGATAAGATATTATAATACCTGTTAGGAGTATAGCTTTCATCAGCTTTGTAATCAGTATAGATACATATGTCATGAATGGTAGTTTTCTTTCTGAACTGTATGTTAACTAGGTGTGGCTGTGGACCATCTGACTGCCAGTAAGTGTCTGGAGAATCCTCCCTCAGCTGGTCAACTCCAAATCCTACAAATATGTATATCTAATGTTAAAATCATGAAAATACTGCAACACAATTTCAGGTTGGATGATTAAAATGTCATCTTTAAGGAGCAAACATTTAATCTCTCAAAAAGGGGATGTTATGGTTTTTGTTTTAGTCAGAAATTTTTTCACGTAAAAGCACGAACATTTTTTTGTTTTCCACATGTTCAATGCTACAATGTATTACAATCAAATTTTTTTTTCAATATTTAACATTATAAGGTTAAGGCCTAAGGAAAATCTGAGTCAGAATATTTTTGTTCATCAAATTGAAGTTAAATGGTTGTTACCTTAGAAGAAAATGCGTCATATTATTCTGCTTTGTGAATGTTCTTACTGTTTAATGCTAAAATGTTTAATTTCAATGTATTGATTGATTGATTGGTGTTTAAAACCACTTTCAGCACTATTGTGCTATTTTTTGCAGTCAGTTTGTATTTGTGGAGGAAAATGGAGAACCATCTACCTTGGTAGGAAAACTGACAATCCTAGTCAATGAAGATTGGAGATGAAAGCACCTACCACGTACCTTCTAGTGATACAGTGGTTCAACTACTAAGACCACTCGGTCACATACTAAACAAATTTTTTATTATGTTTAAAATCTTGAAACTATATATTGTGGATTCATTATCATTCATGGGATACAAATTTGCATAGGTTTCGTGGGTACAGGTGAACCAGTGATTTAAAAGTTCAATGAATAACAAATTTTTTGGTATGCTTGTTATGCAGAGATTGGCAAAACCACCAAATCACATATCCTCCAAAATACAAGTTTTCTTCAATCCACGAAAATTGATACCCACAAAAATAAATGAATCCAGAGTATCTGAGTATTGTTTTTACCTGGTTTACATGAAGACAGTGACCATACTGCTTGATTTCCAACTTCTCGTAATTTTCCTTCTTTTTCTTCTTTAAATATATCAAGATCAGGATTAGCTGTAACTTTAGTAGCCATTGCTCACATTATCAGCTTATCAGTAACACAATATTAGTTTAACACATCACACGTAGTATGCTAGATCAAACTATTTCTTAATAATTTGTATATATATCAGTCAGGGTACTACTTGTGTACAAGTAATTTTATTTACTTGAAGAAGTAAATATTAATATACTTATATAAGTAAATTTGTAGGATACTTATACATGTTATACAAGTGTATTTTATTTACTTGTATAGGTAAATAAATTTTGACTTAGTTATGTCCCTTAGACATTCAGATTTTTTACTTATACAAGTAAAAAGTCATCCTATCTTCTTTTCTTGAATTCTTAGGACTTCTTTGCTCTAACATGTCTAATAGAATTTTTAATTGTCTGTCCTTTGCAGATGTCTTTACTAATCATTTACATGTTATTTCATGGACAATGAAAATCTCATTTGTCTGTTATCTCCAGAACACTGCTCATTTACAAGCCCCCAAGGGCAATTTTGAAGGCCTTGCGCAAATACTCTCAAAATTATTTTAGTTCACAAATTTTCATGTCAAAATAAAATAAAATGTGACAATACTTTTCTTTATCACTAAAGACTGTTGATATTATATGATTTTATCAGGTAAACTACAGATCCAAGAGGTAATTTCTTCTAAATTTTGAACTGCCAATTAAAATCAGGAAGAGGAAGTGGATTTTATACAATGTTAGCCTGCTTGGCCAGTTAAAATGCATCTTATTTCTATCCCTGAATTATTTATTATATTAACCATGTTTATTGTTAATGCCTTTCAGTTTGTAGATAAAAAAAGGGAGGGGTAAATATTTATCACATGTGTGCTTTAAGAACTTGTTGTTTTGACACTAAATAAACTTGACTGGCTTGTTAAATTTAAAACAAAAGGAACAGAAAATTGAATTATTAATAGCAGTCATGTAGTTTCTTACTTTATTTTCACCAAAAAGAAAATTTTAATGAACTAAACACACTTAAACTAACATCTGGTATATTGGTTGTTTTTCCCAATTTCATTGAAAATCGCGTTAAAAATTCCCAAAACTGGCCAGGGTCCTTTTCCCAAAATACCCAATTAAACCCCTGTACAGTTACAGTTACAATTACAGTGTTCGTGCCAATCTTGGTAGAACTATTTGATTTCAATTTACAACATTTTTTCACGCGAAGGTTATCAGGTTACCTGCTTAAGGTTCATCATAACTATATTTTGTAATCACAGAAAAAAAATAATTAAAAATATATTTCAAACAACAATAACAGAATGTTTCATACCAAAATGTTCGCTTGTTATTGCTCTGTCTGATATATTGAAGGTCTCCTGGTCAAAATGTGTAAAACAGTGTCTTTATCCTGAATCTGTGCACCAATGTGCCAAAAATGCACCTTTCTCCAAATACAATACAAATCTAAAAAAGTACAAAATAGGTTTAATTGATCATATACTAGTTCCTGCCATACTTCAAATATGGTTATTATGAATAATAACAATGTAATTGAGTAAATAAAATCATGTCATTGATTTTTTCTTTTAAGATTTCTCTATCAGGAACTACTTTTATTAAAGTATGGTGTGCCTGTTTTCAATAAATGTGTCATGATTTTAATATCAAAGTTCAAATATAGCAGAATGTTTCATTCAAACCTTACAGTGTGTTACAAATTTTAAGATATAAGTTATACAAACTTTCAAATGTATACACCTTTTACCCATTTAATAAAAATAAATAATAATAACTTATAGAAAAGGAATAGTAGTTACCTCCTTGCATTTTATCTAAAGAGTTCAATCAATACCAAATGAAACCATTTCAACGGCATTTCTGGAATTAATGGTTGTTTTTACATCTATATGTATTGTCAGTAAATATTTAACTGACATTTATCAGACACTTGTTAATTTATAAACTACTATTTCTGTTGTCAAATTCTAGTGTTGGTTGTAGATTGTAATACAAATGTAATTCCAGGACAATGTTATAAATTAACAAATATAATAATCATTTATATTTCAACTTACTCATTGAATATTATTTTTTATGTACTTTAAAAATGTTAAATACAAATGATTAAAATAATATTAAATGTTTTATTTTACAAATTGTGACTTGGATGGAATTTTTCTCATAAGCATGCATAACACATCTTCTTATGTCTAATGAATGGTCAATAATGACATAGCATTCACATTTCTAAATAAAATACATAAACTTAATTAACAATATACATTTACGATTGAAATCTAATCCCATGTTCCCTATATCATGTATATATATATATATAAATATGTTATATAAATACCATTAAATATCAATAAATTTCAAAGATCCTTTCTTGAAATCTTCATTTAGATGATCAACAATGTTTGCTTCTTTATGGTTTTCATAATGAACCTCATACTCAGCATCTTCGTCTCCGTCATTTTATCTATTACTGCAGTAACAGTCCCTTTATACCATTTGCTGGTACCATCATCCTCAATCCATTCATGTGATATTCTCCTACCTACAAATTTTAAGCTGCTACACTTTCGCCTTGATCTGCAATGATAAAATACATTTTTCAAGTAATAGGAAATCCTAAATTAAAAAATAAAATGGAAAGCTCAAACTAAGTACAGGAAGCATTTCACTTGGATCATAATGTTTCATGTTCTGTCATGCTTTTAAAATATTTGCAAGTTAATGAACATATGTACATGCAAATGACTGTGCAATGATTTTTGTCATCTTTCTGATTTTTGCATGTTTGAAATTTAATTTTATAACATACGTACCAAACGTCCTGATTTTATTTTATTTCAATGTTCTTTCATATCTTTTCCATGAACATGATGAATACAAATATGTTGTCTATCTTTTGTTGCTGCCTAATATTTTCTTTTTCATTTATTATTTTGCACATCAATTACCCATTTTATTTCACATCTGCCAATTTGGGGATCTTATAGCTGAATATGCACTATGGGCTCTGCTACTTGTTGAAGGCAGCAATGTGATCTCTTGTTACATTCTATGTTGTTTGGTGTTTTGTGGACAGTTGTCTTATTGGCAACCATATAACATGTTCTTATATCTATATATATATGTCAATGTATGTCAAGACAATTGTATATCAAATTTTATGAATCACTGAAAAGAACATTCCTCTTCACAATTAAATACAAGCAATTTTTCAAACTTTTCATAATTTTCTATAATATAATTGTTTAGGATTATGTGAATGGTTTTTTTTTCTTCAATAAATCAGTATTTTTTAAAATTTTATGATGAAAAGGATAGGATGAAATTAAAAAAAAAAAAAAACAGGACAGGATTTTTTTATAGTAAAAACGAGGCATGATGATAAACTATATATAAAGGAATCAGCCAACAGAGTGAATAATAAAAAGGCAGGACAATTTTTTTTAAACCCTATTACCCCCCATAAAATTAAATGGTGGCTCCCTCACTTTAAATACATTGTTTCTTGCATATACAGTTGTCTAATTGACATTGAAACAATATTTATTAGTTCTTTACCCTGTAGTGAAATGCATATGTTTTCATTAATAAAATATACCTTTTCAAAGTAACTGTGTTTGAAGCAGCAGGACTAATATTAGAAAGGCAGCTATCCAAGTTTTGGTCTGATTTTCTTTTCCTAGATTTATCGTGTGAAGTACTAGTTGAAGGCTGGTTTTCCAAGTTAGGTGATGACCTACTCACAAACTGAAAATAAAAGATATAAAAAATACACTAATTGTATATTTAAGGATATCCATAAACATAAATCCAAATTAACATATTGGCATTCTTTCTTGCTGTTTGAAAAACTATTATGTCAATAAATTTATGGAAAAGTACACTATATACATGTAGTGTAACCTACATGAAGTTTTAAATTATGAATTATATGTTAAGATTCATATATTCTATAACTTCTAATTGTCTTTAAGAACTATGATATGGCTGTCGGTGAACGTCAAGTCAATAGCTGCAAATGCTATTATTAAATCACTATTCAGTGCTTCGATATTGGTTTAAAATTAATTTTTAAAAATAAACACCATCAGTCAAACATAGATTTAACTATTTATTTATGTCTATATTAATATGGTTGTCAATGTGACTCAAATATATAGTTTTTTCCATAATCAAGTACCTATTTACATCTTTTAATCTAATATCTAAGAGTTTGACTACTCCTTCTGATATTTATTCTAGAAAACAAATCTAGATAGAGTTAAAATACAAATTTATTCTTTATCAAGAATAACACCTGTTTTCATACCCAAATTCCAGGTTCTCTTATTCCTGGATACTTTGAAATCCTAGGTGCTGATAGTTCGGGCAAAACAGCTTTAAAAAAGAATGAAGAGAGTTTGGGTTGCATTTGATGTGTCCAAAAAACTGAGTCCTTAAAAATTCTTTCAACGTGCAGTTCATATGGATTCGTTGTCCTCACAATTAAATCAATCCAGGGTTTGTTGCATACATTAAGAAGGCCTTGGCATTGGTAGTAATAATTATGTGATCTTTTAACTTGTAACTTTTTCTTTTAATTCCAAACAGAAGTTTTAACTTGTTTAACGGCATCTGTAAAAGATGTGTCTTGCCTATACAGAACGTTTTTATTTCTATTAACCAAACACTGGGTGGTGATCCTATTTCCTCCTGGGTAACCTTTCCGTCCGGACTTCCAGCTAGAAATTTATGTGTTTTATCTATAACTAAACCCATTCTTTCCACTTTTACATGAACATTTTGTTTTAATTTATATTGAATGTATTCTTTAATTGTGATTCTTTCTTCACTCAATCCATGCCTTGTGGCACTGTTTCCATAAAATTTTGAATTCAATAATTGGTTAAGTAATGGTGTTACAGGTATTTTTGGATTTCTTTTAAAAATTAGGCCAAAGTTTGATGCTGTTAGTCGTGTTGCTCTTTCGTCACGCCATCTTTTGCAAGAACCTTGTAAACGGGTATTTATTTCAATATCATCAATTTCACTATGAGAAATTTCAATATGTTTCTTAAGGTACTGTTGTTTTCTCTTGTCTAGTTCCTCTGATGAAATGTCTGCCTCGACCTGAATAGCTTCTGGACCATAATGTTTTTTTGAACTAGCAGCTGTAGATTCTTTTGCAGATTTTATTTTCCTCTTATAACGCCTAGTCTTGATTTCTTTCTTTCCTTTTGTTTTTGTGTTGTTTTTCAGGCATTGTAATCTCTTACTATACAAATTAGTAAAGTAATGTCCAGAGACCGATGAAGTTGTTTCTTCCCAGGTTTGTGGTGACCACTGAATACCTTTATTAAAGCGCAAACTTGCAGCATAGCATCTGTTATGCCAAGACCCACGATTACAATGATTATAGATCTTACCCCCATCATATTTTGTGCGAACATGCATCCACATTTCAGCTAAATTAGATGTGAAATTTCCAAGCAAACTTGTGCTTTTCTTTGCGACACGACTTAAAATTAATGATAAATCTTGTCTCATACATGACATCAAATCAGTTATGGATAAATCTGAAGATAAACGCGACTCTTCCAATGCATCATTACTAGTACCTTCATTCCAAAAACAACATTGTTCATCAAAAATATTTTCTGTATCATCATTATCATCAATAGCTTGTACTGAACTTTTATCTTTTAAATTGGCCTTGCAGAAATCTGAACATCTCGAATGGTCTCCATAAATATGGTTGATACAATTGGTAATGTCATGCTCTAAATTTTTTATAGCTTTTCTTTTATCACTTTCCAAAGATCTCATTCGAATGGCACATCTGATTGAGCTTACAATTCTGATTCTTATTTGTTTTGTTAATTTCCCTTTGCCTTTATACTCTGGATTTTCATTAACAAGTTTCTCAAGATTAGAGCGCAAGCATTTACAAACATGATTCGAACATTCTATTTTTTTTACATATTTCCCCCAAACTGGTACATTTTGAATAATCTGGGCATATACGCTAGAGTCCCCATCACCAATGAGATGCATATATCGAACACCATGTTCATTAGCTTTCAAAAATCCCTCTACAATTATATCTGCCTCCATAGCCTGACTGGATTTGTCCCAATTTTTAAAACACTCATGTTCTTTGGCATCAACTTTCAAATTGCTTGCTCTATTACAAATATAACAATACTTGTTTCTCACCCCTAAATGTAAAATTTTTTTAGTTTCAGCACCTATTATGACACCTACTCCACCTAAAGCGTTATATGAGTGTTTATGAGAGCGCTTACTCCAACCGCCATCACATATTACAGTAACGGAAGGCACACCTAAAATAACAAGGAAAACTAAAACAAGGAAAACTAACTAGCGGCTCTCAAGAGCCTGTGTCGCTCACCTGACTATATTTGTGTTTTTGAAATCATATAAAAAAAGATAAAAATCATAACAGACACTTAAATAATGATTGAGATCTAGTTTAAAATTTCTTTCAATTCAGTGGTTCTCGAAAAGAAGACATTTGTATGTGTTTCTCATAGTGTCTTATATTGAACTAAGCCCCCCATCCCCCACCGCACCCACCCCACCCCACCCGGCTGCCATATTGGATGATCGAACGGCAACAAAGTAACAACACTTAGTCACCATCTCATAAGGAACATTCATGCTATGTTCGGTCTCATTCCATTCAGTGGTTCTCTAAAGACCGACTTTTTATGTTTTCCCTTAGGGTCCTATGTTAAAATAAGTCCCCTGCTGCCCAGCTGGCGGCCATTTTGAATGATGGAGCGACTACAAAGTAACAACACGTAGTCAGCACCTCACAAGGATCATTCATGCCATGTTTGGTTTCATTCAAATGAACGGTTCTCTAAAAGAAGTTCAAAATGTAAAAGTAAATGACGATGGAAGCCAAGTGATGAGAAAAACTCGCTAAATGGCCTTTTGGGCCCGGTGAGCTAAAAGTGATAATTTAAATAAACATAAAACTACAGGCTAAAAAGACCCTGTGTCGTTCACCATAATCAACTACAGTTTTAGAAGTAAAATAAAGTTGAAATTATAAATCATACATGTACCCAAACAAATGGAGGAGTTGGGAAAGAATTGGGTACCCACATCATGCACATATAACACAATGACATACATGTACACTTAAAATAATTATTTCAAAAAATCAAAATAGAATGTGTCATGTGTTTACAATGCATATACATGATATATGTGATTGTGCATCTTGGCATTTTATTTATATTATTCAATTTAATGCATTATTTTAGTCAATATGATGATTTTTTTTTAATTATTATATTTACTTGAAGAGATACCTGTACAGCCAAAAACTGCTGTACATGTATACCCTAAAGCCTATATTGTAGATAAGTTAAACTTACATGTCGGATGATAGTGGCTAAGTAGTTTCAGACTAATAAATCATGTGAATTAGGTTATATATTTAGAATGACGACAAGACAGCCAAGCGATGATGAAAACTTAATTAACTTAAAATCAAAGTATAAAAATCATCAGCCAAACCAAATTTCAAATAATATTCCTTATTTTCATGATCTTAAATTTAAAAATATATATATATTGCTTTGGAAAATTAATTTAAATATATGTCCTCACTGTGTACAACAATGTCAAATGACTACATTTAGGACATCATTATGATAATGAACAAAATAAAGTAAAAAATAGAACAATAACTCAATTTGGTTTGGCCCAAAAGAGACTCAAGATCTCATAAAAAAGTCCATTTTATAACCATTAAAAGTTGGAACATAATTTTTGGTATTTTGTTTGGTAAAATAATATACATGCATCTTCCAAAATTAATAATCATAATGATAAGTAATAAATCATCTCCATTAATTCTTTTGTTTTCCAAAGGTTTACATCAATACAAATTCTAACTTCTATATAAAAATAATAAAGTCATAAAAATTATATTCTGTAATTGTAAGGTTATGAATTGAACTTTATAAAAAATGGTAAACAAGTATAATGGTAAGTAAGTCAGGGTAAATACTTTTCCGTAGGAGATCAAGTAACACTAGTTATCTCCCTAAGTCATCCTTATTTAAAGTCATACATAATAAAAATTTTCATTCAATATCTTAATTGTGTATACATTTGATGCATGAACTATAATCAATATATATTTTCGTAATAAAACTAGTATTTTCCCTGACTGTGGCAATATTAACTAATAAATAATCAACATTAATTTAGAAAGCAACATGGAAATGCATGTTTTGTGAGAAGATAGCATGATTTTTTATTGTAATTCATTGAATAATTCATGTTAAGATGTTTAGATATATCTAATTTTTGGATTGTTGTATTGTCCTGAACAATCATGAAATATATAACACTTGGAATGAATATTGAGCAACAATTTGTAGAAGCCTTAAAGGCTTAATAAGCATTTGTGTATAATTGTTTTGAATGAAATCGCATAAACCGTAAGGAATATTCTGTATTGAGATATTTTACATATGTGTGTGTAATTTTTGATTATATAATAACGCGATATATGCAGTATGGGTTTTTCTCATTGTTGAAAGAGAACTTGTGTTTGTTCTTATTGAACTTTTCAACAAGTATCTTAATAACATGCAATATATCATTACCATGATGTTTCATTTATAGCGCAAATATTGATGGAAATGATATTTATCAAGTGTACAAGATAACTCTGTCATTGAAATTTTTCAAGGAATGATAATTTAAAGTTTACAGTATGAGTTTTAACAACCATAAAAACAATATTGAATAATTGCTGGTACATGTCATGCACGTAGAATATCAATTATAATATATTATAATAATAATTTGATAATTGATAATGATAATGTTTCCTAGGATTAACCAGAAAGTCAACAATAAAGATAATACTACTAACTAGTGATATAATCTGATAAAAATCTGATGGTCAATGATGGTTGAATTATAATTTTAATTGTAATAATTATTTGGAAATCTAAAAGTTTTATTTTTTATATGTCAATAGTTACAATAGGTTATAAACATGATAAAGTATGATACATGTAGTTAGGTCAACCTTATTTGTTATAGCATGTACATAACTGGAAAGTGTACATGTACTTTTAAAACAAAATCACTGGAAGTTTATATTTCATGTTAAATTATAATTACTTTTTGTTCATTCATAGTGATTAAGATAATCTAATCCTGTTATTGAGGGACCAGTTTAATACATTCAAATGAAAAAAAAATTGCTTTTAAAGTTTTTAAGACTGATTAGACATGTTATATTTCAGTTTATTCTTGTATGAAAATTTTAATTTATAGGATTTGTAATTGAATATGTACAAAATGTACACAGACACAAATGCATATTTATCAATTAGAAGTTTAAATCTACATGTACATGATGTAGACACATAATGGGTTATACATGTGTGAATGTTAGAATGGTTTGCATCTATACTGTTTCATGTATTTGTTAACTTTAATTTGATTACATGATATATACATATATAATTGTCCTTTGACAACAGTTGTAGGATTGTTTAATTGCTATTATTAAAAAATAGATTTAATACACATCGAACATGTGTTTATAAGGTTGAGGAATGAAATATGAAAATTATCAAATTTTTCCCTTAAAAATGAATTAGACATGTTAGATGGTTATTTGTTTTCATAAGTACATTTGTAAATTACATGTATAGGAAATATCTAAATTTATATGACTTATTGAGTGTAGAGGTTAATGAATCAAGAATGTGTCCATAGTACATGGATGCCCTGAACTGCACTATCATTTTGCATGTTTAGGGACTGTGAAATTGGGGTCAAAAGTTTAATTTGGCATTAAATTACAAAGATTATATCAAAGGAAAAATGTGTCCAAGTTGATTAAAAACTACCTAGAGCAAAAGCTATAAATTGGAGCGGGATAGACGGATTTTGTATGTTCAGTGGATTGTGAAATTGGGTTAAAAACTCAAATTTGGCATAAAAGTTTGAAATATTATATCATAGGGAACATGTGTACTACATTTCAAGTTGATTGGACTTCAATAAAAACTACCTTGACCAAAAACTTAATCTGGAGCAGGACATACAGTCAATCAAATGTATGAACAGACTGAAAAACAGACGAACAGACCAGAAAACAAAATGCCCGTTGGCCATATAGAATATAAATGTAGAAGTTTGCAGACATGTTAGATCAGAATGGTAATGTTAAATCAAATGCATCCTGAAGAGACATTGGCATTGCAAAATTTGTATGTGATCCGAATTTTTTAATTTTACATTGGAAGAAAAAAATGTCCACCGACATCATCCTGATGGGCACTTTTGCAAGACCTACTTATCATATTTATTGGTTATTAATTATAGTCTTTAAAATAGATGAAATATTTGCCACTTGACATTAAACAAACATAATGAATTAATCAATCAGTAAAATTTGGATAATGTGCATAATGAAATGCATTGGTTTTAATTGACACAGTGTATATTGCTTTTTTTTTATGGAGAGTAAAGACACTGTTCAAAGTGAATGCGACTCATATCCTATACTATATTCATAGTGATACATAAAACTAGAGGCTCTAAAGAGCCTGTGTCGCTCACCTTGGTCTATGTGAATATTAAACAAAGGAAGCAGATGGATTCATGACAAAATTGTGTTTTGGTGATGGTGATGTGTTTGTACATCTTACTTTACTGAACATTCTTGCTGCTTACAATTATCTCTATCTATAATGAACTTGGCCCAGTAGTTTCAGTGGAAAATATTAGTAAAAATTTACAAATTTTATGAAAATTGTAAAAAATTGACTATAAAGGACAATAACTCCTTAGGGGTCAATTGACCATTTCGGTCATGTTGACCTATTTGTAAATCTTACTTTGCTGAACATTATTGCTGTTTACAGTTTATCTCTATCTATAATATTCAAGATAATAACCAAAACAGCAAAATTTCCTTAAAATTACCAATTCAGGGCAGCAACCCAACAACGGGTTGTCCGATTCATCTGAAAATTTCAGGGCAGATAGATCTTGACCTGATAAAAACTTTACCCCATGTCAGATTTGCTCTAAATGCTTTGGTTTTGAGTTATAAGCCAAAACTGCATTTTACCCTATGTTCTATTTGTAGCCATGGTGGCCATCTTGGTTGGTTGGCGGGGTCACCGGACATATTTTTTGAACTAGATAGCCCAATGATGATTGTGGCCAAGTTTGGTTTAATTTGGCCCATTAGTTTCAGAGGAGAAGATTTTTGTAAAAGTTAACGACGACGGACGACGGACGCCGGACGCAAAGTGATGGGAAAAGCTCACTTGGCCCTTCGGGCCAGGTGAGCTAAAAATTAATTTTCATTTTAGTTAAACTGTTGAAGTATTAATATTTTTAAATATTATATGCACGTAAAAGTCGTTAATAGTGGTTATAAAAAAATGATGGACTTTAATGTAAATAGAGTAAATATGTCATTTTCTTATTCAAAATATATGTTTTATATTCAGATATTAATTCCATTTTTATCATCTTAAATTATTTCATCAACCAGAATTGACATGTTGATAATTGCACCTTGTAATTTTGATTAAAACATTTCAAACAGTCATTTTGCAGTGGCCAATTTTGACAATTAAAACATGATGATATGCACCATAAATTATTGTAGAGTATATTTATATTAATGAGAAACAACATGTACACACCTTCATGAAAGTTACCCTTTGCAATAGCTATTTTTTTCCTCTGCAATAGCTTGTGAAAAGTCTTCTTGCAGAAGATCTTTCCACCACTGACTGATTTCATTTTCAATAGTTGTGAATGTGTTTTGAGACATAGTAGGAGAATCTAATGTTGCTAACACTTCATTCAAATGCGCTAATCCATTTCCGCTGGCCAGTGCTCCCCATACAGCACGGACATTAACATCAAAATGTCTACTGGCGTTTGTTTCAAGCCTTGGACTTGTGTCAAATGAAAGCTTCTGCTGACAACCAGAGCAGCGGGCTTGAAGTGTTGTAGCCAATCCATAATTAGCTGGCTGTGATATTATCTCGACCATATTACCACCTTACGGCTATATCTCTTGCCTTGTCACAAAAGACAACATGATTAGCAATATCGTTATAGTGCTGCTGTAATTTCTGAATTGAAATTAATCGGTATGCAGATGCCAGTAAGTTACATGATTTATAATTGGATGATTTCAAAGACCCATCAGTTGCTCGGAACACCCTATCTGAACTGTTCAAATGTTTTCTTAGCAAGTTAATTCTACGCCTAGTAAAGGATGATAGCGATCGCCTCTTAAAATCTTCAGTCGTAAACCTTCTCCTGCATTGCAACCATATGTTTTGCTTTTGTTTCCACTATATATGTTTTAGATTTGCGATGTACTCTATATCTACCCGAAGGCAACCCAAACCTCTTATAATTTTTCTTCTTTCTATTAACCATTCTTATAACTTCATATACTCTTGTAAACCTGTTTTACTATTTCAACTTTGATTTAGTGATAAGTATGCTTGCAACAGAAGCCCTCCATACATTGGTCAACTAATATAGAACCTAATAATTGTTTATTACATTTTTAAAATATATTTATTTGGTGAAATGTACCTTACCAACACATTAAGGCTGCATATAATTAACTGAAAACAATTTAAATTTTTTTAAATTATAAAATAATCATCAAAGCATGCCGATCAATGATTGAAATATGATGCTACTAAGAGATCGATAGAAAGATCTAAGTAGTTTTTCATGGTATCCATAAATAACATCAGTTATACCTGTATGAAACAAGCTGAAGACGTACGAAGATGTAAAACCCTTAAAATCTGTACTTTCACTTTGTCTGTTCAAAAGATCAACCAGAGTGCAAAGTTCCTGTATAACCGGAAGTGTTTAATGCTGAAATAGTCCAAAAGAATGAAATACATTACTATATAACATACGATCGAAATCGGAATAAAATTGGATTTCAAACTAAAAACATCAAAAATCATATAAAAGATATTTTATTCATGTACAAAATTCTTTCTTAATATTTTTAACGACAATTTCCTACGCACACTTTACGGACATGCTGCTGAAATGTAAACATAGCATTTGTTTACAAAATAAAAGAAGGTATACGTCTGCATACATAACTCCGATGTCTATAATAGTAGGCACACACACTAGTAGATTTAAAATTAACCAATGGTTATAAAACTGGAACTGATAGTGGAAAGAAATTCTTATATTGACGTCAAACTTTCTTAACCCCTATTTGCAACATGGCAGCCTCCACGTTTTAGCATACTCAAACTTTGAAGTACTGTTCTGTCCTAACCAGAGAGAAAAAATAAAGAGGTATGGCAGGAACTGGGGTTAAGATAAAAATCATTTGGTATGTTTTATTGGGAAGAAAATTTTCCAATAACTTGTTCCAGTTTTTTTGCTTACATGTGTTGTTAGTTTGAAAAGCTCCACAAGAAATGCATGTTTTAAAAAAAAATAACACTCGTATATACAGACCACCTGTACAAAATAATTGACTTCAGAACATACACATATCATTGCATTTGAATTTTATTGGAAAACAATAGCAAACTGTTCATAATAGTGTAAACAAAAGTTGTCATTTTGGTATCCATTTTGAAAATGAATTCCTTAAGATGAACCTTAACTTGATGGCATTCAGCTCTACGAGCTATCTTTCGAATTTTCAAAAGTAAACATGATGGTGAGTAAGTTCTGAACATTTAGTTTCAAACAGAGAATCATATAAAATACATCTAAAATACCAGTGATCTATTTGCACAGCAACGCACCACAATGAAGCAATTACGAAAACTGCAATAGTTTCGGGTTGTGATAAATCAGAAATGCAGCGTTTGAAGCATATTACATTTTAAATTATCAAAACTCGATATAAATGGGAATTGTAAATATAAGTCATCTGGTTGTCGCTGTTATGATAGATCTATGTTTATCTTTATTTTTCCAAAATACTGTGAACTCAACTTTGAGACAGGAGAGGGTCTGTGTAAGACATCCTAGGACGTGTAGTTACCATACTTTTTTTTTCTTTTTTGATCATCGGGATGCCTTTAAGCTTACCAGAGACATCTTAAATTAACTTAAAATAAAAATCAGTACATGTTAATTTTCGATTATGTTCTTATAGCTCTTGGTCATATGCTTAGTAATATCTAGTATATTTGAGGATTAAAACAATAAAGCTATGTGAAAAAAACGGATGTCCAACGTTACATTTTTGAACAACTGTTTTAACTCTTATGTATAGTGATGCTATTTCTTATTCTATGATCTTCCTGAAACCTGGCGGGAACAACGACGTGTGTCGGTTCTTCGTGACGTTTAAGCCGTTATTTTTTTTTTTAATGTTATTTGACTCGGTGGCTGCATAATGAATAACTAGTACATGGTTAGTTTGAAGTATGAAATAAAAGAGGTATATTTTGGTACCAATAGTTTACCCCAATCATAATTACAGACGACGTACTTTCCTTTTGACTGTGGTTGATTCTTTAATATTTTGAATTTGATTTAATACATGCACAAACATAACCACAAACTGGTTACTTTAAAAACCCTTCTCCAATTTTAAAAAGAGTTGCGGACTCGGTGTAAATGAGACTTTAACTCCAGGACACAAACAATAAAACAAAGATATATAGAGGTCAACTTACATTCTTAAAAGATAGTCGAACATTATACGATATTTCAAACACTAAAAGGATAAAGTATACATAGTCAGCGAATACTAAAATTTGCTATCAGAATTCTTTTCCCAAACTAAACTATAGCAGTCGGATATAAACAAACACAACCGGTTGGACAAAAAAAAAACCCACTCAAATATTACAGAAAAAAACAACGACTAGGACAACAAGTGAATCTGTGAGCTACTGCTTCCTAATGATACCCCCCGGCCGATAAAAGTATAAGGTAAACAGGAAGTTGTGGAGTGATGAATCTGAAAACGCATCACACGGTAAAGCTGACTCATATAAACCCTGAAACCAAATTTCAGAAATCCTTGTAATGTAGTTCCTTAGAAAGATGCGACGAAAAATAGTCATGGGACGGACGGACGGACTGACGGACGGACGGACGGATGGACGGACGGACGGACAGACAGAGGTAAAACATTATACCCCCACTTTTTTAAAGCCGGGGTATAATAAATCAACTCCGATATTAGTGAAAACAATCGCCGTTGACTTACACAGATAAATGGTGCCGGATTGAAATAGTCACTCATATCCCATCCCTTGTATATCAATAGAGTTGGATAGAAGATTGCACTTGTGTGAAGAATAGACGATTTTAGACGACCCTTTATTTTCCAGTTGAAAAATTTGATATAAAACTCTTTTTACAAAAATGAACATTTTCAAATTACACGAATTAATTAACCCTTTCTTGTATTTTCTTAAAACTGAAAAAAAGTGCTTTGTTATATGCATTATTCAGGTTCCACCATAAGGAAAGCTTTTCACCAAAAAATCAAAAACAAACAATTGGAATAAATGATAACGATGAGGACGTGGCGCAGCGAATGTTCGCTCCCCCGAGATTTGAATTTTAAAGCCAAACGGAAACATTTCTTACAACATGGTGGTCTCGGAATTACAAAAAAGGCCACATTATATTTTTTTATACTTGTATCTCTTTTCCTTAGCTCTATTTGATTATATCTTGATCTTGTTCATATATAGTTATACGAGGTTGTCAGATTAGAGTCTTGTTTAATCTTTCCCACTAACAAAACAAAAAACAACAAATAACTAGAGGCTCTAAAGAGCCTGTGTCGCTCACCTGTATTTTCTGATGCTTTGGAAATCATGTAAAATAAGGTTAAAATCATAATTTATAGTATTATATCTAAGATAATAGCAAAAAACAGCAAAATTTCCGTAAAATTACTAACTCAGGGGCAGCAACCTAACAACTGGTTGTCGGAATTGTCTGAAAATTTCAGGGCATGCAGATATATCTAAATCTGATGAACATTTTTGCCACCAGTCAGATTTGGTCTAAATGCTTCAGTTTCAGAGATATATTAAACCAAAAACTGCATTTTACCCTATGTACTATGTTTAGCCATGTCTGCCATTATGGTTCACGGGCAGGGTCATCGAAAACATTTTTTAAACTAGATACTCTTATGACGATTGTGGACAAGTTTGGTTACATTTGTCCTAGTAGTTTCAGAGGAGAAGGTTTTTGTAAAAGATTACAAAAAATTAAGAAAAATTGGTAAAATTGACTATAAAGGGCAATAACTCCTTAAGGGGTCAACTGAACATTTTGGTCATGTTGACTTATTTGTAGATCTTACTTTGTTGAACATTATTGCTGTTTACAGTTTATATCTATCTATAATAATATTCAAGATAATAACCAAAAACCGCAAAATTTTCTTTAAAATTACCAATTCAGGGGTGGCAACCCAACAACCGGTTGTCCGATTCATCTGAAAATTTCAGGGCAGCTAGATCTTGACTTGTTAATCAATTTTATCCCATGTCAGATTTGATCTAAATGCTTTGGTTTCAGAGTTATAAGCCAAAATCTACATTTTACCCCTATGTTCTATTTTTAGCCATGGCGGCCATCTTGGTTGGCTGGCCGAGTCAACGGACACATTTTTTAAACTAGATACTCTAATGATGATTGTGGCCAAGTTTGGTTAAATTTGACCCTGTAGTTTCAGAGGAGAAGATTTTTGTAAAAGTTAACAGACGACGCCGGACGACGACGACGGACGACGGACGCAAAGTGATGAGAAAAGCTCTCTTGGCCCTGTGGGCCAGGTGAGCTAAAAACGATTTAAAATGATGACAATACTTCAATAGTTTTAATGGATCAGATGGACTGAAAAAATCAACATGCTGTTAATAACTTTTGTATAAAAACAAGTTCGTATATCAATTTTGTGTGTTGGATTTGAATTTTCAAAACTAGTATTAGCTTAACTTTTGCATAGAATCATGCACTGCCGTCCGTGTTTAAATATTGCTTTTCTTTAGCTACCGTTAAACAATTTTGGTTGTGAGAATAAACAATTCAGAATTTTCTTTTGGATTTATACCAAATAAACTTGTAAGTTTATTTTTTCAATTAAAAATTGTTTGTAAATGGTAAATTTAAAAAAAAACAAATAATTTTTAGAGGTATAGTCTTAAGGTCTCAAATTTTAATAAAGAAATTTTAATAATAAAAATTTTCAAACCAAAGTAATGGTTTCTTCAAAATTTCTAATACATTGTTAATAAATTCCAAAATCAATTTTAAACAAATACAATTTAACGTACATGTTCCAATAAATTTTCAATAAGTTTGTCAAATTTGGTCTTTTAATTGTAAAACATTCCCAACTTAAATTAGGTTATGTTAATTATATATAATTCATTATTTAATTTTAAGATATAAAAAATTATTATTAAATTTTCTTTAAAATAAATGTTCATAAATTTATAATCAAAGTATTTAATTTTTGCTGATAATTGTTAAATTTTCAATTCTGGTTCATTAAGTTAAAGTAGTTCAATTTAAATTATACAACTTAATTTAAATAATTTTAAAAATAAAAATAAAAATTAAAAAATAGTATTATTTTTTTATCTAAAAGTTCAATCAATACCAATAAACATTCAAGGTTTTGAATTAATTTTTTAATTATTGTATAATAATATTAATCATTTATTGTTTTTAAATCAAACTTTTTATTTAAAATTTTTTTTAAATTCGGTTGTTTAATTTAATATTATATTTAATATCAAAAAATAAATTAATAAGAATTTAATAAAATTTTTAAATTTTCAATAATTTTAATATATGTTTACAAATTCTTTAAATGTTAATAAAATGCATTAATTAAATTTTTAAAATTAACTATTTTACTAAAAGATATTTACCTCTTTTCAAGATGTTTCAATAATAATACATTAATTCAAAATTTCAAGGGACTTTCTTAATTTAATTCATGTTTTTTTTATTTCAATTATTATAATAAATTTTTTCTAATTATTATAAACTTAATTTATTAATAATTTCTTTTGGTAAAATTTATTTTTTTGTATTTTTAATCAAATTTAACCACCCATTTTAAAACATTAATAAAATCTTTAATTTTTTAAAAAATTTTTAATTACAAAAATTTCAAATGAAAAAAATTTTTAAATTTTATTTAAAATTTTAAATTAAAAAATTTTAAATAAAGCCAAAATAAAATTTCTTTTGAATAATTTTAAAAGCAAATCAAAATTTTTTTAAAAATTTTCATAAATTAAAAAATTTTTTCCTTTTTGTTAAATTTTTTTTAAAATTTTTCCTAAAAAATTTTATTTTTTATTTAAAATGTTTTTAAAAAATATCAAAATTTTTGGTTTTTTTTGTTTCTTTCCCTTTAAAATTTTTTTCATTTTTTTTTAAAATTTTTCATTTTATAATCAATAAAATCTTTTTAACATTTCCTTTTAAAATAATTTTGTTAATTTTTTTTTTTTTTTCAAAAAAATTTTTTAAAATTTTTAAAATTTGTAAATTAAAAAAAAAACTTTTTAAAAAAGAAACTAAAAAAAAAAAAAATAAAAAAGCAAAATTTTTAAAATTTTAAAAAAAATTTTTATTAAATTAATTTTTTTTTATTGTTTTTAAAATTTTGAATTAAAAAAATTTAAAAAAAAAAGGAAATTTTTTATTTTTTTTGGGTTTGGTTTAAAAATTTTAAACAACGTTTTAAAATTTTTAAAAATTTTTTTAATTTTTAATTTGGGCCCAAAATTTAAAATAAAGTTTTAAATCCTTTGTTTTAAATTTTTTTTTATTAAAATTTTTGTTTTAAATTAAAATTTAAATTTTAAAAACCCTTTAAACTTTTAGGAAACACATGGGTTTTTTGATTTTTTTAAAAATTTTATCTTTTAATTTAAATTTGTTTTGGGTTTGGTGAAAAATTAAAATTAAAAATATTTATTTTTAATTTAAAAATTTTAAAAATTCATTTTTGGTTTAAAACATTTATAAATTTATGGGAATACTAAAAAACCTTAAAATTTTAAATTTTTTTTTAAAAATTTTTCTAATTTTTTTAAAAAAAGGGAATAATTTTCTTTCAAAAAATTTTTTTAAAATTTTTTTAAAGGTTTAAAATCTACAACCAGTGCTTATCCATGGGGTAGTTTCTGATCCATTATTCACGCACGTAAAATTTTAGCATGTTAATTAACATGAGCTTAGACGTAACGCACGTTATTGCATCTATTCGGCGAAATCACACACTAAACAGTTATAAGCAACTCTTGGTAATGTAACGGGAGTGAAGTTTCCACTGGCTTCGCCGTCTTCCCGTTGATTACCCAAGTTCTGGGATATTGGGCAAACTATAAAACAACGTAAACATAAAGATGTTTATCAAAAAGACATATACGGTTGAATATGGTTGAATATAATTTACATACAATAAATATAGTGGTGGCTAGTCTACTTGTCATTGTAACAGTCCCTAAAGTGGTAGCCAACAGATGAGCGTCTGCTAATTTCAAATCCTAAGTGAAGACTGCCCTGAACCCGGAGAGTGACCGGCGTCATACTTATAGTTCCTAGGGACAACGAGCCCGGCCGGGCCGGATGTCAGTCACGTGCAAGAAGCAGGATGTCCCGACAAGTAATATATAGATTTTTTTCGTTACTTTGTTACAAACACGAGCGAATCGAGGTCGTTGAGATATATAAACACCATAAATATTATATTGATAATATTCTTTACAAAGCACAAAAAATGTCAGCCATTTCTCAGTAGCAAGCTGCATTTGAAGCATTGCTTCATCAGTGAATGTTTCTTTGTATATCATGTGTACATGCTATTCTTTCGTGCATTTTATTAGATACAACTTACATGTGATATACTGTAGTTTCAATATATTCACCCTATGTGTAACATGTGAACACACAAAAATAAGAGTAAAGTTACTAGGATATATACATTTCATATGTATATAACATTATTATTTTCAAGGTTAAAATTGTATATTCGAATAAAATTACATGTTTTTCCCCCTTCTGTTGTTGACTCCTTTAATGTTTTTTTTTTCTGTTTATGTCATAAAAACTTAATGTCATCATAATAATTTAGTTGACACATTTTCACAAATTGGTTTCACTATTTACTGTTCATTCTGACATGTGCAACTTAACTGGCTCAGTTATACAATGTTACAAATTTGTCACAAGTTGGATAAGCTATGTTAAATGTCCAACTGCAAATAGTTCATGGATATCGACAGAAAAATACGTCAAAGAGTTATGAAAAAAATCGTACTCGAATACACGGGAATGTATTTTCTATATTTGCTAACTCGCAAGTGAACAATAGATAGATAAACTTATATTTCAGTCTATGCAATCGGATTGGTTAGTTAACTTTAGATAACACCCCACCCTAGTTTACCGGGAGATAAAATTTTGACAACCTATCAAATAAAATAAAAACGTTGTCAAAAATGATATGCAAAATTAACAAAAAATATCAAAAAGGCAAAGTTACCGAAAACTATAATTTTGTGTCACAATTTCATTAAATGCCATATCGTACGTTATGATAGTTACTTGTCTTACTGGTGTTTAGTTGTTTCATAGAAAAGTTTTTCCTGAAACAATCTGGGTGTTGAGTTACCAGTCACTAATTCTACACAATGGTAGCGTTATTTTGATTTTTACACAGATATTTTGAGCTTTGATTTTGTTCTCCCAGTTGTTGAAAATGGTAATGATTCGCTTGAAATTATTCTTCAATACACAAATAATACAGGAATGCTGTAATGATATTGCTATATCATCTTATCAATCTATTTACATTTATAGAAACTCCGCCTATCTTATCTTGATTGACAATATGAACAGTTACACGTGCTTAAAGTTCATTGACTTTATCTATATATAACACACTGGGGTTTTATATCATGTGCAGTTCTATATCATGTAGTCTTACAATAAACATGTATTAATTATATGGATTAACTCAATTGGCCTCTAACAATGGTAACATAACATGGTGTCAGATGTAAAAAACGACTTTAAAATAGTTAATAGCAAATATTAATGCTATCGTTATTGTTTGGTGGGGAAAAGATAAAAGAAAGAATGGATGGTCATTTTAAGCAACCGCCAGAAATGGATTTTTCCCATGAAGACAACCTATCCGAGAAATGGAAAAGGTGGAAACAAACAATGAACTTATACCTAGAAGTAGCTATGGGTGAAAAACAGAAAAGGAACAGTGCAGAGCTGTCTTATATGTCATTGGATTAGAAGGCCGAGAAATTTACAATACATTCAATTTTGGTGAAAATGAAGCTGATAAACTTGAAGTACTGCTGAAAAAATTCGAGGACTATTGCATCCCGAAGAAAATGTTACAGTAATCAGACATCGTTTCAACACACGCGTTCAAAATTCAGTGAAAGTATTGATCAGTATTTAACAGACCTGAAGTTAATTGCCAAGAACTGCAATTTGAACACTTAAAGGATGGACTCATTCGTGATAGAATAGTTTGTGGCACGAACTCTTCCAGAGTAAAAGAACGTTTACTTCGAGAGGATGGGTTGACACTGGACAAAGCTGTTGGTATTTGTCGCGCCGACGAAGAACCTAGAAAACAGATGAAAACGTTAAACGAGGAAGAACAAGTACACGCTTTGAGGAGGAAAACTCAAAATCAAAGAACCAACCGCAATGAAGGCTACGCAAAGAAAGGTCCGAGCAGACGAGATCATGAGAAGCGAGAGTCGAATTCGAGTTTCAATTGTGGAAAGTGCGGAACAATTCACGAGAGAAGAAACTGTCCCGCATACGGTTAAAAGTGCCATAAATGCAAAAAGCCGAATCACTATCAGAAGTTTTGTAAATCAAAGTTTTCGAAAAGTGTTCACGGATTAGATGAATATTCTTCATGCGAATCGGACGGAGAAAATTACTTCGTAGGAGCAGTAAACAGAAAAACGGAAATCAAAGAAAATGCTTGCTTTTCATCATTCAAATTGCAAGGTAAGACAGTACAATTTAAAATCGATACTGGTGCTCAAGTCAACATCTTACCGCTTTCAATTTACAAGAAATTGTCAAACGTCAAATTAAGCAAAACTTCCACTTCTCTTACTAGCTATTCAGGAGATAAACTCAAAGTTGTAGGAAAATGTTCGTTGCATTTAAAAGACAAAAACTGTGAATTCTTTGTGACGGACACAAATCAATCTCCGCTATTAGGATTCAAGGCATCACATGAGTTAGGTCTAATTCATGTTATCATGACAGTACAAACAGACGTTGACGATCCTGTCAAATCGTTTCCGAAAGTCTTTACAGGCTTAGGATGTCTAGAAAAACCGTACCATATTAAAATAGACTCAAGCGTCAATCCTGTAATAAACCCGCCGAGAAAGATACCAGCCGCGCTTCGAGAAAAGCTTAAAGGTACATTAAAAGAAATGGAAGACAAAGAAGTAATCCGAAAGGTCGATGAACCGACAGACTGGGTGAATTCGTTGGTTGTTGTAGAAAAGCCGAAAACAGGAAAGTTGAGGATTTGTTTAGATCAAGAAATTTGAATAAAGCGATAAAAGAGAACATTTTGCGCTACCAACAATAGAGGACACAACCACACGACTGACAGGTGCTAAGTATCTGAGTAAACTAGATTGTAATAATGGATATTGGCAGTTACGCATGGATAAAGAGAGCCAACTCCTTACACGTTTAACTCTCCATTCAGGAGGTACTGCTTCTTGCGAATGCCTTTTGGAATTAAATCGGCTCAAGAAGTCTTTCAAAACGAGTGTCACAATTGTTTGAAAACTTAAAAGGAGTTGAAACTGATATCGACGACATTCTAGTGTGGGAACGACGCGAAAGGAACACGATGATAGACTTCGCTCAGTTCTTAACAGATGTCAAGAGGTTGGACTTACGTTAAATGCCGAAAATGCAAGTTTCGAGTCAAAAGGTGACGTACATAAGACACACTCTAAGCGCAGATGGAGTAAGACCCGATCAGGAAAAATACGGGCTATCAAAGAAATGCCGGCTCCAACAGACAGAAAAGGTGTACAACGACTACTAGGGACCATTAATTACTTAGCAAAGTTTGTTCCGAACATGTCAGCAGTTACAGAGCCTATCAGAAAGCTATTGAAAGAAGAACACGAATTCATTTGGACACATGAACAGCAACAAGCATTTGAGAAATTGAAAGACATTATAACAAAGAATCCAGTATTAAGTTTTTACGATGTGTCAAAACCAGTAACTGTAAGTTGTGATGCATCCCAATGCGGTCTTGGGGCAATGCTGATACAAGACAATAAACCTGTTGCATATGCATCAAGATCATTGACAGATGCCGAGAGAAGATATGCCAACATAGAACGAGAATTGCTTGGTGTGCTATTTGGATTGGAAAGATTTAACGATTATACGTATGGTAAACACATAAATGTTGAATCTGACCACAAACCGTTAGAGATGATCGTGAGAAAATCTCTAGGTGTGCTCCGCCACGACTACAGAGGATGTTATTGAGGTTACAAAATACGATTTCTCACTGAAGTATATACCAGGAAAGATTTAATAGTTCCAGACATGTTATCGCGAGCGCCGATAAAGATCAACACAAATAATGAAGTGGAAAATGATATAGAGTGTTTCGTGAACATGGTCATAAGAAATACATCAATGTCTGATAGAAATCTAGAACAAATAACGGAAGAAACTTCAAAGGATGATACATTACAAACATTGACCAGGCTAATAATAGACGGCTGGCCAGATGAGAAAAATGAGGTTCCCAAGGAGGTTTTTGAATACTGGAATTTCCGGGATGAATTATCCAACGTAAATGGAATTATTCTAAAAGGAGAAAAGATAATTATTCCAACGAGTATGAGAAAGAATATGCTCAACAAACTACACGAAGGACATTTGGGAATAGAAAAAACCCGAAAATTAGCAAGAGACTCTATATTTTGGCCAGGAATCAATGCACAGATTACTGACTTTATTTCAAAATGTAGTGTGTGCTTAGAAAGCAGAAGATCAAACACAAAAGAGCCAATGGCAGAAAGTGAAACTCCAGAACTACCGTGGATGACAGTTGGTACTGATATTTTTTATTGGAACAATAACAATTACCTAATCATTGTCGATTACTACTCAAGATATTTTGAAATTGCGAAATTAGAGAACATACGTGCGTCATGCGTTATAACACACATGAAATCCGTTTTGCGAGACACGGCATACCGTCAAAGTCCGAAGTGATTCAGGATCACAATACGTATCAGCTGAATTTCGACAATTTGCAGAATCATGGGATTCACACACACAGTGTCTAGTCCACACTATCAACAATCCAATGGACTAGCCGAAAGATTCGTTCAAAGCGTTAAGAAAATGCTAAGCAAATCTAAACAGGACGGAAAAGATCCGTATATTGCTATGTTAAAATACAGAAATACGCCGTTGGAAAATCTTGACTCACCAGCTCAACTCTTAATGAATAGAAGATTGAGGACAACTATTCCAACAATAAAGAACCGTTTGAAACCAAAATGCGGTAATTTGAAGAACACGCAAAGAAAAATGAA
>CM029597.1:74106056-74356693 GCA_017311375.1 Mytilus coruscus | reverse complement strand
AGAGCCTCTTGTCAACTATACCATACCTACTTCTTTTAAGCGAGCGTGCAGCCTTAAGAGCATGCTTTGATTACACTTACGGTGAACATGCTATCGCACCTGGTTTTGATGAAGATATGCTGATCAGATTAGATAACTATTCTGTGAAGTGCTTCTTCATTTTTACCATGTCCATGTTAGTTTCTCCTTGATTTAAGACTCACTAATTTTTTATTGTTTCTTTTTTTTTTTTTTTTGCTTTCTAGTATACCAGACTGTTTTTTTTTTTTTGTTTGAATTTGTTTGCTATGTTGATGACTTTTACTGAAAATACTATAAAGCTTTTCTTCTCATTGGGACTTAGGTGGGTATATTTCTTAATCATACCACATCTTCACAATGCTGTTAAGCCGTTTGTTCTCATTGACATTATAGTTTTGATTTTGACAACTTTCAGAAAATTAAATAGTAAGTGATGAGAAAATGTCTGGAAATGCGTCATTCATAAAAGATAATAATGTAAGCCTATGGCGACATAAAAATAAGGAGAAAGGTATGATTGCAATTGAAAAAACTGTCCAACAAAGTTCGAATGAAGTGGATATAAGCAAGTATAGGCACCCGTACGGCTTTTTACAATGAGAAACAAAAACCACACTGTATAGGCGGCTATAAAAGTCCCCGACATGAAATATATGAATCAATTAAATTGAGAAAAATAACGGCTTAATCTATAAAAAAGCAATTTACGAAAATCAAACATGACAGACATGAACCAATGATCATTTTTGTTCATAAACTATTATTTTTTTTTTACTTTCGAATGTGGTCGTCTCATTGACACTCACACCACATGTTCTTATATCTATTTAGTGATTTTGTAAGGCAGTGGCTATTTTGCCGGTTGTGATTGAAATATCTCAATTTAAGCCGGCAAAACAGCTTATTTCCATAGAAATGACTATTTTACCGACACTAGAAATATAGTGAAATTGTTGCCGGCGATAGAAAAATAGAAAATATGTTATTTTGCTGGCATTAGGTAAAAGCAAAGTTAAAAACTATTTTGTTTACACATATAAAATTCAAATAACTGACTTTTATTTCAAAACCAAGTTTAATTTAAACATTTTTGATTTTTGAAGCTATGTGATTTACTTTGTTATATTGTATAATGTTTGATCAAATTTATGATGCAACGAAATTTTTAACTTATATTTTTTTTAAAACATACAGTTAAAAATCTGAGATGTTATTCTTATGCATACATTTATAAATTTTGACTTGGATGGAGAGTTGTCTCATTGGCACTCATACCACATCTTCTTATATCTATGTAGCATTAGACTGACTGATTTTAGAAATAATTTCAACTACATGTTTAGATATGATTTCATTGCAAAAAATGGATGTTCAACATTTTTCTTATTTTTTTTTATATAAATTCTTAATAGTTATTTAAACTTTAAGGGCATACGATACAGTTACAGGGGAGGTAATGACGTTGCTAACGTAAATTGTTATTTTCGCGACGTCAAACTATGACTTATCAGGAAAAGATTCAGTTTTCGACTGATTTTTTATAATTCAAACTTATTTAACTTGAAAACGAGTTCATGGACCCCTCTTTTTTAAAATGCCATTTGGTTTGATTACGCGAGAAGATTATGTGTGCCAATTTTCATGAAAACGTAAATAGTGCAATTTTTAAAAATTTGATAAATATACAGCAAAAAGTGATGTTTTTTTCTACATTCATAAACATTTGATAAATACGAGTTATTTCTGAATAAAAAATGTATAAATTTTTAGGAGACTTATAAAATACAGAAATTACCAATTATTTAACAAAAAACAATTTGTGTTTATCTTTTAAAACAAAAAAGTGATGTCTTTCTTTCGAAAGGGAAAATACGGCCACAAATCCGAATTTTGAGCAAATATACCAAATTTCGACCTCATTTTACTCAAAAAGTAGCACATGAAGGTATATTTTTTATTACATATTTGATTTAATCAGGTAAAAAATAGTCTATATTGAAATTTTTATCAAAATGTAAATACGGGATCAAAACTGTATCGTATGCCCTTAACTGATAAATGTTTTAAACGATTATATGTGTCACACATATTGTTAGCTGTTTTCTTTTTAACTACTAGTATATCAGTAATCATTTGATTCTTATATGTTGACAGTGCACATTTTCACAGTACTTTTCAAAAGTAAACATTAAATTTCACTCTTTACAAAAACCGTCAAAAAACTGAATTAACTATATTGCTGGTGCCGGTAAGGTGGCCATTTCTATAGAAATATGCTTTTTTTGCCGGCTTGAATTAAGATATTTTTAATCAGAGCCGGCAAAATAGCATATTTATTATTAGCCACTGCCATTTTGTAGTTGTTTTCACTACATATACAACGTGTATTTCGATAAACAATTTCAATTCTTGAATATCAAAGTAAACTAATAAGATTTGTGAAATATGAGTACCCGTTTATCAGTTGGTTATTTATTGTAACACCGACAGTTAAATAAAACTGATATATGACTATTTTTTATTCATTCGTTAATGCAGGCACAGATACATAATTTTATCGCAACTAGTTGTGTTTATTTCCTAAATATAGTGACGCAGCTATATTTTGTGCAATGTCAGTTTCATCATGGATAACTTTTTCCACAATCAGAGGTTCATTAAGGGATGAAAATAAGTTTGTAATTAGTTTTACAATTTAAATAGCTATCAATGTATTAATTTAAGTTGTGATGGTCACACGATGGTCTCGAAGTATAGATTCTGCGTACTGACGTTGTTTATTATCTTAGTAACGTGTTAAAGTGTTCTTTTATTTATCTTTATTAATATTACGTTTACTGTTTGGTCTGTTTTGGTGATATCCATTTGACGTGGCTCTGTACTTATGCATCCCGTCATTGTGTTGTTTGTATTATCTTTCATGTTTGCTTATGTGCTTTGTCCGTAGGACTTTTTGTGTTTCTTTGATACATTTTACGTGGCTCTGTACCTAAACATCCCGTCATTGTGTTATTGTTCTATTATAATTTTTGTATTCTTGTCTTTCATATTTGCTAATGCTTTGTCTATATGCCCTTTTGTGTTTCTTTGATACATACTGACGTAGCTCTTTTTAAGAAGAACTACACCACAATAAGGATATAGACAAGCGGCAGAAAGGACAAGGTAAACTTCTAATTTACATTCTGCAGAGGATATACATAAAAGAACTATAGACTTCATTCTTTTCATACTTTGAACGACAAAATTATTTTATATCTCTACCTGTGTGACGTTTACATTCTGACGTCAAACACGCGATTCTACGTCAGAGTTGATGTTAATCTAACCATTCGGTTCCAGTACTTAAAATCTTTCAATCCTTTATGGGTGGATTTAACATACATAAATAAAATACAAAAATAAGAAAGCAATATATGAGGTTGTTAAATTTGATATATGCCTTTTTGTGCTTCTTTGTTATATATTTGTTTGTTTTTATTGTGATTAAGATTATAACACAATGTTTACTGCTGTACCCCTAATTTTGACATTTGTCACCCATTATGTCTGTTTGTTTTGTTCACGCATCGTTGTCAATATAATGGAATTTGATGCCACTGTCGTCAAAGTGAGAGGTTTAGCGCTATAAAACCAGGTTCAATCCACCATTTTCTACATAAGAAAATGCCTGTACCAAGTCAGGACAAGTCAGGAATATGACAGTTGTTATCCATTCGTGTGATGTGTTTGAGCTTTTGATTTTGCCATTTGATTAGGGACTTTCCGTTTTGAATGTTCCTCGGAGTTCAGTATTTTTGTGATTTTACTTTTTGCAGTATAAAAACAATATTAGGTCAATGTCAGAAAAATATAAACTTTTTTGTATTCGGCACAAAACTGGGTAAGGGCTCGGTAACACCTCGCCCTACCCCAGTTTCTCAGCCTCATACATAAATTATATTTTCTGACATTGACGTAATATTGTATATATATTTTGCTGATTCTAGAAAAATCAATTAATATTCTGCATTGGGTTAAAATTTCTATTTTCCATCATTTTTATATGAATTTCATACCTCTGATACACTGTAGCAACAATAGCTGCGGAACCGTAGCTCTTAGGTCCTTATGTTAATGTTGACTATTTGCGGACCATAAAGCTAGGAATTTTTCCTATTTCAAAACGTTCGGAATTGCGACCCAGGTTCTGGTCAGGAACTATAGCAACAAGTAATTTGTAAGTAGGATAGAGACGTTAATGGTCAACTGCATTTTCGTAAAACTTAAAAGCCATTTTTCACCAACATGACCAAATTGTTCCATAATTAAGGGTACGAATTTTGGAAAAAAATGTTATCAAATGAATCATTATAAGGTCCAGATCAGTTGAACCCTAAAAGACGGACATGTACATTTACTATATTAAGTAATCCCAAAATAGATGACATAATACTAATATAACCTTTGTGACGGATCTTTTCTCAAAAATTACACATTGACCAATAAACAAGGAAAATGAAGTTCAGTTAGAGAAACTCTACACGACAGACATGTACATCTTACAATCGTTCCTTTAACCAAAATTAGTTGCTTTACTGATTAAAACAGAATGTTCAATAATCTCTTTAGCTTAATAACACGATGATAACGCTGAGTCGACGTGAAAAGAAGCAATAGTGATTATTGCAATCTGTACGCTATCTAGATCTTAATTCTTTTCGGAGATCACTTACCTTAGGGCCTTAGTCGTCTTAGGGAACTTTTCATATTAAATGGCGATAAACCCCTCATGTAAAAGAACAGTATGCACGCAGGATCAATGAATGCATTCACAGGGATTATTGTCAAGATGATCGTAATTTCTTATACATTTTTCTAGCAGATGAAATCCGAAAAAGAAAATCCTCGAAATGTATCTTATTTTATCACATAACGATATGTACAAAATGTATCTTTTTCGGTAATGATTAATGATGAACAATGCCATTCATCATGAAACACAAATACCGATCACTGTTTTTTTTTCTTTTCTTTTTGCTACACATCTCCTTGGCACAAGCAGCAAAATTAATATAACTGATTGGCAATAGCTGCATACCCTTACTAGCAACAAAAGTTAACTCTTCTTTTTTTTCGTAGAAGCTGCTAATTTTTAATTTTTAAGTAATGCTTCTGTGTGGACCCTTCACTCTGTTGTTATTTTTTGCAATGGTCTCATATGATTCTTCCTCAACATACGAATTGTGACTAACCCTCATTTTTTTGTACTTGAGGTATAGTTTAAATTACATGATCGGTGTACTTGCACTGTTAAAAACCTACCATATTTTTTTGTGAAGTTAGGAGAAAAAAAAACAGTGAAAACGTAAGGAAACTGGAAAGCAGTTGATTTTTTTAATACAATGAATGCTCGCGGCAACGTGAAAAGCGTCAGATATACTTTCATAAACAACAACAAATTCTATATTTGTAAATTCAGCAGATTTATATTAATCATTATGTCAAGTTAACAATGTCAAATGATTTACATGCATCTCAAGGGGAAGAATATATTACCGATTGGGATTGATAAGGTCCGTTCTACTACTTAATTATAAAGTTTTTATAAACCTTGTACACAGGTTAACTAAAATTAAGATTCAAATGCTGTCAAAATTATAAGCTTTTGGTAATTGTAAAAATAGATAAAGTATTGAACTGCTATAATAATGGTACTTTTGCGCTGTAAATTACATTTTCTGTTATACATCTTCCATGAACAAAAACCACCTTGTACCTCTGAAACATATGATTACATATATATACATACTATAATTGATATTTTGTTAATAATTTTAAAAAATCAGCTTTCTTGTGTGTTATGCAGAAAATGTTGCAAAAGCACAAACTAAGATTGTCATTTAACAGAAGATGCGTTGTTTTATAGAGAACGACAATGGATGGATGATATTGTCCTGGTGTAGTATATAATACTGGTATGTGCTTATTGTTCTTTTTACGTACATGTACTCTTTATGTTCTTAACACGTTACTAATATTGTTTTTGCTTCACCATATATGGAGTATTTATATAACATGTATAAAAAACAATGTCATACTTTTTGCTCTGCACACAATTTTTGAATATTTTAGTTCCTGAAGTTAGTGCGTATTGGCTTATCAGCGAATCTGGTAATTTAAAATATTCATAGAATTTGAAGGTATCAAATGTTGATGAACAAAATATCAAACTCGATGCTTAAATCAAATTTCTAAAACAAACATTGAGAAACAAATGTTTACCAAAGCAAAAGAGCATTTCTATGATAAATATATAAAATATCTATATTAAATTTGTTAGAGGTTCTTGTCGCAATCTGAACAAACCATTTTTTGTTATACGTAGGTAAACAAATGTACGAATCTAGTCTTGGTTGTACTTTTGACATGGAAAACTGTAATTTAATTGAAATATATGAAAAGAATCGTATAGAATAATACCTCCTTTCTTGTTAAACGTAGGTAAAACAATATACATATATGTTCATAGTTGTACATTGATACCGCGATAAACAGGAAGGTATTATACAAAATGAAAAACTATGATTTGATCGAAATATACAAAAAAGAATGTTATAGTTCACTAGCAGTATCATAAGACATTCTGAACGAAATATACTTGATTGAACATTAAGCAAATCTATCAAAATTAAAGGAAATTGAAAAAAATGAAAAAGAAACACAAATCAAAAAAGGAAAGATGAAAGATAGAAAAAAAACTTACCCACAATTTTCACAGTTGCTAAAATATAGCATTGTTGTTATCACAAAATATAAATAAAGTAAAATATTTCATTCACATTATAATCTGCCACTAAAATAATGTATAACAGTTCATTCAGATTTATCAATTATGCGTTGAAAATATTGTATCGTATCGTTTGTGATCTTAACTTCCCTTAACGTTTTAATGATGTAACACATAAATTGTTGCCTCTTATTGAACCTTACTTTTTACTTGTTTAATTTAAGTAACATAAGTTCAGCAATACTGAATTATAGATAATTAAACTAGTTATAGATAGATTTTCTATTAATTATTTACTTTTATTCTTTATTAAATTAAACTATCATATTTTCAATCATAACCAGATTTTCTAGTCATATGAAATCAAATCAGATAGTTTCTTTTATTGTGGCTATAAAGAAACGACCAAATCCTAAGTGTATAGGTTATAAGATCAGAGTGCAATTATTTTTTTAATTTAGTGGGACCTCTTTCATTGAAATAACAGGCAAACTATTGCTGACTTCGACCTTGACATTGTGTTTTTCATCGGTTTAATATAAGTCTATGCTATATTGTGTAGAACATCCATCGTTAATGTTAATAGTTCTACAAATTAAAACTTACAAACAGTTTCCTTTGCCACAGATGTCACCAAAACTGTAAGATATAACACAAACATGACCAGGATTGTCGAGGAATAAACTCTCATATTATTCTTTAAAAGGTTATGTTTTTCAAATTAATAATATGTTTGCCTTTATATCTGTGGTACTATGGGCACAGACTGTCATTTTACTGTTAGAAATGATATTTGTTTTACCAATTAAACTGTTTCGAATTAATTGTTTGTTTAATTAAAACGTTTTGGTTTGTATGTAAAGTCAATGCTCCTGTTTAGTGTTGACAAGTTTGGCCTAAAGAATTGTTTTTTTTCACGTGTTCATCTAATAAGCAAATGGAATTGTTTGCTTGAGGGTTTTCATCTAGCTTCGAATTCTGCGTAGAAAATACAGAAAGAGAATGAGTGTATTGAAATGTTTCAAACATAGATATAGAAAGTGTTTTTGAAGAGTTGGAGTATAATTATTACACACAGATTATGTTAATCATCAACATACAATCTTTTACAATAAATGGAAGAGTAAACCATATGTATTGTTTACCGTAAAATCAACACATACATGCAGTACATAAAACACAATAAAATGAATAAAAGTGGCTGTCATTTAACATGTTAAAATTTAACAGTAAACTATTTATCGTTTTGATATCAAAGATTTTATCATAAAGTTTTTTTTATAAAGGAAAAGATTCATAAAACCTCTTGCCACAGACATATGCCTCACATTTATGTAAAAAAGTACGATGTAAATTGTGACAAAAAATTACGAGCTTCTTTTGTCAAATTCAGCAGACAACAACGACAGATACATGCAGTGAATATTTAGAACATACTAATTTTGTCGTTCATAAAACACAACATAACAGATAAAATTGGCTTTAATTAAATTATAGCAGAAAAATGTTTATTGTTTGAAATCCGAATAATTCATCAAACAAGTTTGTTTAAAAAGGATTAATAAAAACTGCTTCCGCAGACATAAGAAACATATTTTGTGTAAAAAATATATCGAACTTCAAGACAATCTTGATAGTATAATGCAAATGATGGAATTGAAATGGCAAACTGTTAACATATAAACTATGCAAAACATTGAAAGTCAATGAACCATGACTGAAGGTGCAGTGTCAAATAACCTGCACCGACATAAATGAACCATGATGAGAGACATGGCCATATTACCCCCCTATAATTTAGATTTTGTATGTAATATGCATACATGACATTTTTAAAGTGTGGGTTTTCATTTTACGCGTGATGAGGTTCCCTCTTAATAATTTCCAAAGAAAAATGAAAATGTGTTAACAAATATATGTATGAAATTCTTTGAACGTTAAATATTTAAGATTTTCAAGATAACTGAAATAGAAAAAAATATCATGTGTAATGAAAATCATCACTTTTGTATAGCTATAAGAGTACATGTAACAAACAGTACTGTAAAATATTTACAAGTGATATAGTGGTGATATCAACTTTAATTAAAAGTATAGACTATTCGGTTTGGTATGAATCTACATAGTATTACATAAACAAACGTGACAAATAGGTGCAAACAATAAATTTGTTTTACTTAAAAGTACAACGTTTTTAATATGCATGACGATAAAACAATGCAACATTTACGTAAATGAGACAGCCCATCAGAACACGACAATACACAGAAAAAGAATCAACATGCTGTGGATTGGAAAACGCTGAATTACACAATTTCGTTTTGTTAATCACGATGAGTACATCTTTAAGTACTATTTACTTAAATACAGGTTATTATATGATAACATTGTTTAATGTGATTCATATTTAGTTTGGTATGGCAAGGAATTTCATATTTAATATATGAATACAATGGAAAATAGCTTTAACTTGAAAGAGACAACAACTGTCTTTATATATATTACCAAAGGAGAGAAGATATGAATGAAGATAAACAAATATGTATAAGAATGATAGACAACTAAAAAAAAAACACTTACAGACAAACAAAAGTTAATGCTACACAGAAATCTGCTTATGGGACAAATGAACACCAACAAAAACCTATGTAAACATGGTAGAGAAAGACAGTACTATTGACATATCCTGTGTTACTTCAGTTGAAAATGTTGATTAGCCAAATTATGCACGTTTTTTATTAACGTATCGAATATGGTAGGTCACTTGAAAGAAACAAAAATAGTCTAGTTTTACAATAATAAATCTTCCAAAATAAAAGTTAAAGTTCTAAACATGTCTGTACAAAATAACGTTTTCTATAACATAGACTGAATAACCATCGGATATATGTTCTATATCACAATGTTTTAGAAAGTGCAAGAAAAACAAGAAAACCAATATTTAGATAGGACAAATACTTCTATATAAACATGCATTTTTGTACACAAGTGTTAAAGCTTTAACGAAATTTCAACCAGTGCAACCTTATCTCTTATTGCTTGTTATGGGAGGTTATTCTATCGGATTCAATAACACGAATAGCTATTTTCTATATAATATGCAATATATTGCGAAAATAGAATCCTGGTTTCTTGACTTTAAGTATCGAAGAAAACACATGATGTGTCAATGTGGCTTATATTAACTTGTGTAATGCAAATCATAAGATATAAATAAAAACGATTACTTATTACCATTGCATGTCAATGATGCTAAAAAGTCATGTGGAAGTCACCGTTGCAAACAATTTTTATAGTCAGGACCCTGTTGTTCTGTGATTGTTGTTTGTTGGTGTGGTTCATAAGTGTTTCTCGTTTCTCGTTTTTTATATAGATTAGACCGTTGGTTTTCCTGTATGAATTATCTTACATTGGTCATTTTGGGCCTTTTATAACTTGCTGTTCGGTGTGAGCCAAGGCTCAGTGTTGAAGGCCGTGCTTTGACCTATAATTGTTAACTTTTTATACATTGTGACTTGGATGGAGGGTTGTCTCATTGACATTCATACCACATCTTATTATTCTTATTTCTCTTGATTAACAATTAACACATGAAGAGTGTTGCGTTGGGAAGAAGTTTACATTTTTGTTATTTATTCTGTACGACTTCACAATATCTTAAACTCACTTATCCGAGAAAGTTATATAAACACATGTATGCACGTTTACAGTAGTTTTAATTGGAATTGGAGATTTTACAGTCAATTATATTTTTTAGCTGAATAGGTAGGCTTTACATATTATACATTTATACTCACTGCCTGGGTTTTACTCTACAAAACAAAATGCATAATAAAATGACTCAGTCACAATTATAATACTTTTAACCGTTTTTACTTATGAGTTGGTTATATTATTTTTTATTTGATATTTAATCCACTATATTTTTCCCGGATAAACTTGAAACTGTAACATCACGCTGCTTCACTGGTTGATCGTTAATTTATCTTTTCATTAAGATAATGGTGTATAAGTTTTCCAACGAAATTATATTTGTTTTAATAGTCAACAGATGGTCGTCAGTAAGACCAGATACTTATTTTGTTCATTTTCAGATTTTCCACATGTTATTTTCCTTTACCAAAAAGCATGTCTAAATAACAAACAGTTTCAATACGAACTTCTTTTTTAAAACTAATAATTCTTAAGACGTGTATTTTTCGAGGTGGAATTTTTGTATTCCGAAATAAAGCCTTATATCATTTTTCCTTGAATAAACTGATAGAAAGTAAAGGAGCCAAAATCTTTCATTTATTTTAAGCAAGATAACTGTTTATATTACTTTATAAAGTCTGTATAAACACATATGACCAACAATGAATGGCAAATGTTGAACACATAGTACTGTCATGGGTTAAATACATTAACGAAACGTTTTTTTTTTTTTTTCATTATCATAATTTATAAATGATTATTTATTAAATATGTTGATGCAGATTTTTACTAATACTCACTCAGAAAGGATTTCCCGCCTGAAAAGCAATAGAAAAGGATTTTTTTTTTAAATTGTTATTATTCGAAATAAATTTCTAAAGATTAATCGAAATCATTTGAATATGTTCTGTTGGGTCTGAATCTTCTAATTAATACCATAATCTAACATATCAGTTTAATTGACAATTTGCATAAGGAAAAATATAATCTTGGGAATTATATTGTTCCCTTTCGTGTTAAGTAAAATTGATTAGAATTGATCAAAGTGGTTATAAATGAGTTTTTTTTTTGTGATTTTCTTTATTTTCATCATTGTTCTGGTATTGTAAAATTGTTTCCTTGCTTAATCGTTTTTTTTCTCTTATTGGTATGAACGTGTGATGCATGTTTTTTAACATTTATTCTTAGAAAAATCAAGTTTGTGTTATGCGGTGTTTGTTCTTCTAAGTTTTACAATATTTTCCCTGTAATTATCTTGGATTACACTTCCGGGTATTCCTCGAATAGGTAGTTACTTATAACACCTTGACATATCTTATATCTCACATTCAACACTAATAAAACTTTATTCTTACCCACAATTGCATATGTATCTGTACTGTGTCTTTAGTGGCTGTTCTCTGAAATTAGAGATATAGAAATACAAACAGATGAAAGTGAACCTCACGAAAAATGATACCATAAATACGCATATCAAAATGTGAGTGTGTTCTGTTATATTTGTTCAAATATTTATGCTATATATCACACAATAATTTACACATAATGTCCATATAATGTATTTCATCTCTAATGAAAAGGTTTACTACATTGCATACATTTTGCAATTGAGAACATCATTGTAATAAACATACTCAGCAGTTAAATTTAAAACCGTGTATACAGTGACTGAACTAACACGAATAAGAAGGATGTATATTTCAAATTCAAAGTGGCTTATATTTGTCTGTTGAGCAAATAAATTGCATTGAACTGAGTGAGCCAAATGTCAACAAACAAATTTGTGCTTGAAATTTTTGATACTTGTGATTCCCTTAATCATGTTAACGCAATTAAGGCACCAAGACGTGTTCATGAAATCCTATCCTGTGTGGAAATAGATGAACACCTGAACCTAAAAAAGTACATTTCCTTTGAAAACCTATTTAGAGATGCATATAACAAATACCGAAGTCCCTGGTTCTTCATTATAGAATAAATAACAACATTTTTTTTTTTTGTTTTTGTTTTTGTTTTTATTCCTATTTGATTTAAATACCACAAATATATGTTCCAGAACGAAATAAGATTTCTTGTTTTGCTAATATATAATTATTTGGGTATAACCAGATGTTATATCATTGTATATTCTATTGTTTGCTTTGATTTAAAATGTCCTTGCTGTGATTCCGCTATTTTGCATACCTTTGTTCATACATGTTTTGCAAGTATATTTATAACAATCAAGCAAGTTCATTATAAAAAAAAAAAAAAAATAAACATACTCATATGATCCTAGTGGTATTCTAAACATCTGAAATCATAACTCTGATGAATATATGTATATATAAGGGAACATTTTTTACTGTTTTACTAATTGTCATCATCTTATAACGACAGTTCTGGATTAGCCCTGCTTGTAAAGAGAACATCAACTTCACCACGAAAAAGTTAATAATGAGGAAAATTTGTCCTTCAATGAGAAAAAAAGAAAATGGCAAACAACAGTAAATACAAATAAAACGCATAATAGGCTTATGTCTCTGTGCAAAGTAAGAAGTACACATATGAGGGTTTTATGGATATAATCTACAAAGAACCACTAATTAATGTTCAAATGCAATATCGGTAATTACACTCACAAATAAATACCTTGTTGCTGATTGAAATAATCATTCGTCCCAATTTGTATATGGTGAAGTGTCATGTGGTTCAATTTATTAGATTAATGCAAACAACTTAAAATGACACTTTATGTATGATCCCAACAATAGTGTAGTTATTTCGTGAATAGCAAAATTATTGAAAAACATTTTACGTTCATGAAATGTCGTGTTGCTCAATTTATTAGATTAATGCAAACAACTGAAAACTACACTTTATGTATGATCATCAGTGTAGTTATGTCGTCAATATTTTGTTCAAATTTTATTATGAATATCCAAGAACCAAGCACTTTTTTTTTTATTAAAAAGGATGTATCTTATAAATATAAGGGAAATACCTGGACTCTTTCTTTGTTGTCTTCTTTTCACTGTAAACTATTTCTCTGAAAAAAAGCAAAACCGGCAAATAAATATCGGTACTCATATTTCTAATCGTACTACAAATATATTAGTGCATGGTGTAAAATGAAAATGCATTTAAACTTTTACGCTAAAAACCATATGCATATCTTGAAAAATGTTCACAAAAATTATTTCCAGTCTATTAGGTCCGAGGACACAGTTATCGTCCTTAGATTTCCGTTGTCTACAAATATAGTCCTTAGTGTGGATAGTGTATAACTTGCAAATTTTTTTCATACAATTTCCAAATTTATTTCTTTATATTTTCTGCATGAAATATTAAGTAAGGGGATGAAATTACATGTTAAACAAATTTGGGTGCTGAATCTTTATGCAAAGTAGTGATTTGGTCCAGTTAAAAAAGGTCAAAAACTAGTATGTCTGAAGCTGTCAAACTGAATTTTAGACCCCCTTAACATAGAATTGTCAATATTATGAGTTAAAGCTGGTAGACTTTTCTATAATTTTGATATTAGTTGTCCCAATAGTAGTACACTACACTGTAAAAATCTTTTTGAGATAGAGCAGGTGCGATTTTTTTAATTTGACTTTATTGTCTAAAAGAAATGAACTACGAAATAACTGTGTTCTCGGCCTATTGCATGTGCGTTTACCATATTTTATATACCTTTTGCTTGTGTGTGCCTTTATCGTGTCGTACACAGCGTGGTCGTGTACTAGCGACTGTTTCCTTGTACACCATATAATGCATTTCTGTGTAGCGTGTTTGTGTGCTTGTTTTTAATACCGTGTGCAACAAATGTGTTGACTGTGTTCCGTATTTGTTTACACTGTTCACCATGTGCGTTAGCTTATGCATTTATCGTGTGATGTGTTCTAGAACACATTATGTGTACCATGTACAGAGTGTGCATTAACTTTTTTGTGAGTTTAAGTTTATCTTCAATGTAGCGTGAACAGATGGTCAGTTGTCAGATAAGTCATGTCCTTTTTATATTTGTTTAGGTGAACAGCATATCGGAGTCGAATTTTTATATTTGTATATGTTTACACCGTAAATTGAAGAAATCTTGTGATCACACACATTTAACTTAAAACTTTACAAAATAAAGGTAGTAAATTGATTTCAATGGATTATTGAAATCTTGTTTTCAAAATTTTGAAAAGAGAACATCAACTTCACCCGAGGAAAATTTGTCCTTCCAAAATAAAACGCATAATAGGGAACACATATGAGGGTTTTTTCTTTTTTTTTTAAATAAATACCTTGTTGATTGGTTCACAAATTTTAAATTTTATGTTTCACGAAAAAGTTAATAATGTATGAATGGGCGGAGATTTTTGTTATACAAATATTATTGCAATAAATCAGTCGAGGAGGAACAGATGATACAATGAGAAAAAAAAGAAAATGGCAAACAACAGTAAATACAAATTATACCCAAAAGTATAAGCATCGGCATTTCTACCAATCTTTAATGAGCTTATGTCTCTGTGCAAAGTAAGAAGTACCGGTTCTACTATGTTCGAATGAAAGTCATTGATTAAGCGTATATACAGATATGGATATAATCTACAAAGAACCACTAATTAATGTATCAAATGCAATATCGGTAATTACACTCACAAATGTATTGAATTAGCCCCCTATGACATTACGCTGAACTGCAAGACATAAATATGAAATAATCATAACAAAGCATGTATTTCTTCTTAATTTGAATGCTGTATTTAGTGACGCATTAACACATGTTATTTGTTTTAGCTACTTCTCAGTTATAATATGATGGCTACTAGCACTTCCAACAGAACCTTGCTTCGTCCCAATTTGTATATGGTGAAGTGTCATGTGGTTCAATTTATTAGATTAATGCAAACAACTTAAAATGACACTTTATGTATGATCCCAACAATAGTGTAGTTATTTCGTGAATAGCAAAATTATTGAAAAACATTTTACGTTCATGAAATGTCGTGTTGCTCAATTTATTAGATTAATGCAAACAACTGAAAACTACACTTTATGTATGATCATCAGTGTAGTTATGTCGTCAATATTTTGTTCAAATTTTATTATGAATATCCAAGAACCAAGCACCTTTTTTTATTAAAAAGGATGTATCTTAGAGAAATACCTGTTCTCTTTCTTTGTTGTCTTCTTTGCACTGTAAACTATTTCTCTGAAAAAAGCAAAACCGGCAAATAAATATCGGTACTCATATTTCTAATCGTACAACAATTATATTAGTGCGTGGTGTTAAATGAAAACCCATTTAAACTTTTACGCTAAAAACCATATGCATACCTTGAAAAAATTCCACAAAATTATTTCCAGTCTATTAGGTCCGAGGACACAGTTATCGTCCTTAGATTTCCGTTGTCTACAAATATAGTCCTTAGTGTGGATAGTGTATAACTTGCAAATTTTTTTCATACAATTTCCAAATTTATTTCTTTATATTTTCTGCATGAAATATTAAGTAAGGGGATGAAATTACATGTTAAACAAATTTGGGTGCTGAATCTTTATGCAAAGTAGTGATTTGGTCCAGTTAAAAAAGGTCAAAAACTAGTATGTCTGAAGCTGTCAAACTGAATTTTAGACCCCCTTAACATAGAATTGTCAATATTATGAGTTAAAGCTGGTAGACTTTTCTATAATTTTGATATTAGTTGTCCCAATAGTAGTACACTACACTGTAAAAATCTTTTTGAGATAGAGCAGGTGCGATTTTTTTAATTTGACTTTATTGTCTAAAAGAAATGAACTACGAAATAACTGTGTTCTCGGGCCTATTGCATGTGCGTTTACCATATTTTATATACCTTTTGCTTGTGTGTGCCTTTATCGTGTCGTACACAGCGTGGTCGTGTACTAGCGACTGTTTCCTTGTACACCATATAATGCATTTCTATGTTGCGTGTTTGTGTTCTTGTTTTTAATACTGTGTGCAACAAATGTGTCAACTGTGTTCCGTATTTGTCAACACTGTGCACCATGTGCGTTAGCTTATGCATTTATCGTGTGATGTGTTCTAGAACACATTATGTGTACCATGTACAGAGTGTGTATTAACTTTTTTGTGAGTTTAAGTGTCTCTTTAATTTAGCGTGAACAGATGGTCAGTTGTCAGATAAGTCATGTCCTTTTTATATTTGTTTAGGTGAACAGCATATCGGAGGCGAATTTTTATATTTGTATATGTTTACATCGTAAATTGAAGTAAGCTTGTGATCACACACATTAAACTTTAAACTTTACAAAATAAAGGTAGTAAATTGATTTCAATGGATTATTGAAATCTTGTTTTTCAAAATTTTGAATAAAGTTATTTTACTGTTACTTTACTAATTTCCTTAGAAAATGAAAATTTGATTAAACATTCTGTTTAATATAATTACAATTACATTCAAAATTATTAAAAAAAATGTTTTGTACAATGTTTTCATTGGTGTACAGTTTTGTTTCTGATTAACACAGATGCATGAGTGTACATTTATGGATTTGACATTAGTGTTTTGTATTTACATTACTTTCCGTAATTTTGTGTTCTAAATGATTAAAATACTGACCATGTGTCCAACCTTCACTTACAAAGATCTGACAAAGCAACGTCTAACATCTGATTTAAAGACCTTCAAGGATCTTGTGATTTTTTTTAATGATTGACACCTTGGAAAATGTTGAGGCAGACATTTAATTGACTTATGTACTTATTACCACTAGAAGAGAAAATAGAACGGAGTGTTGTCAGATCCTTCTAAGCAAAGCGTAGACCCAGGATTGGTATTTTAATCAGCTTGGTGTGTATCATTCATATGTGTAACTCCCTGTTTGTGTAATTGCCTTATTTATCACTTGATGCAATTGTACGTGTGCCTTACGTAATATCTCATGTTCATCTACGTGTTAATGGAATGCATATGCATACAACGGTAGATGCGTCACGACCAGACATGAATTTCAAATGTATAATTTTAACGAAAACATTTAAGCTTATAACAAAAGTCATCCATTGGTAAATGAATAATCACCTTAATAGGTGAAAACAAACTATTGGCATTATAACACTTGTCTAGAGTTAATAACTTACTGGAACGATATGTCTCCAAATAGATTGAATATTTCTCGTTCTGATACATTCTTTTTGTTATATTTCATAGTCGGCATGACCGGTGGCTGCTTTTCACCATCAACATCTAACTCGGATTTAATATTTTTCAATTGTGTCAGAAGTTTAGTAGCATCGGCAACTTTCTGGCTCTCGGTAAAGGCAGTCTGCCATTTCACGAACTTTCCTAAATCATTTTCAAACCCAGTTCTAATTGATTGAAAGACCTTCAGGTTTGCAGTCTCTTTTTTTCCAATGATCTAATGAGGGCTTGAACTTTCTTGTCAATCCACTGCTTAATCTGTTTTCCATCTTCTGTAATAACACGAATAGCTTCTTTTATGTCCCTCTGGTAATTTCCCGTGCTTTGTTCAATTTTATCTAGGTTTGTTTTGACGGAATTAATCTTCGAGTCAATGAGCCTTTTCACTTCAGCCTGTAATTCCTGTGTCGATTCGTTGATTTCAGACATTTCATGCTTTTTATGTTTTTTGACGCTGCAAATTTTGCATATTGGCATGTCGCAATCAATGCAGTAAAATATGAAGTTTTCGTCATGTTCTTTGCAAAACGTTTTTTCTTCCGGATTGATATTTGACCCACTGAGAAAGGTATGATTTCTACATATTTTTGACCTTAAATGTAAAGTTTTACAATTTTCACACATCCATTGATCGCATTGTTCACAATAGTTACGCCCTGGTCCACTCATACAGATGTCGCAGGACTTCGAAGCGGATTGTGCCATTTTGGTTGTTTTCATTTAAGTAACCTTGACACAGGTGATGTCTAATAAATAATCGACATCGGACATGTAAAACAGGAAGTTACGGAAATTGCTATAATATCTAAATTTTTCAAACTTATTTACGCACATGGTTACAAGGATATTTATCGATGAAAATGTAAGGTTTGAATTGAATCTGATTCAATTTACCAAATGTGTAAGCAAGTTTGTAACGTGTTTGGTTACTTTTAAAAGTGTACTTTTTATAAATAATCAAATGTCCATACTGGATTTCCGACGTACACGGTATCTCACCTTTATTAATATTAAGTTAAAGGAGGTCAAAATTTTAAATGGACATACCTGAGTTCCGAAGTACACTGTATCTCATTATAATTAACCTTCAATTCAAGATAATAAAATATTTGCTTAGAGGGATAACTTAATACACTAATATCACCAATTTTTCAAAACTTCATGTAAGAGGTTATCCTTTTTCCAGTTCAAATGTTTGTATATGTGCTAAATTTAGCTATACATATACGTTAAACAGTACGCATTCTCATATGTTGATATTCGTATATAAGTGATTTTCAAATAATGGCGTATTGAATTATAATTTGACTAAGGGTCATAGATAATCTTCTAAATAATACCTTTTTTATATATTGATTAGAATTTTATTGCACAATTATAAAAAAGGATAAAAGCTATTTTGGGGCATGTTTTTACCTAAATACACGCAATTACATTTGGATTAATACTCTGTGTTCTAATCAGAAAATAGTTTCTTACATTTCTCTTACGTGAATTATTATATGTTTGTCTTCTATCTAGCTAGAGTAATGACCCAAAGCATTTGTTTCTATAATTATTTTTTAAATAATTTTCACGCTTTATCATTTCATAGGTATGAAAAATTTATCTATTTTTTGTTATTCAGTGTAAAGTATTTGTGTTAAAGAATGATTTCACATATGGGTATATTCACCAATCACTCTATGTATTCATTTAAGAAACAGTAACATTAATAATAACACAATGTCATCCTAAAATTTCCCATGGTGAAAATAGTATCTGATACTGACCAACAAGATCTACATTCCTATATGCACATTGTTCTTGTAAGTTGTTTTCTAAATTAAAAAAAAAAAAGAAAACGAATGCAGCTATGCGTTTTTCCGCCATTATAGATAAACAAAATATGACGATATTATTGATGTGTAATGTTTTTTTTTTCTGTACACACATTTAAGAAGGATATTACACCACGATTTTCGTTATACAAATATTAATACAATGATAGTGACATGTTGATCTCTCTCTGGTATAAGACTGCAGTATTATTAAAAACAACGCAGTAATAAGAGAAAGGTTCAAATTGTTAAAATTTGTACAACAAAATCAAACAAGGTCTACTTCTAAAAAAACATCCCTTCTGGCTTCAGCTGAGGAAATATGACTATAATAGGGAAGTCCTCTGTTCCTTCTTAGTGGTCTCAAGAACAATAAAACTAACATTTTAAGATGTTGACGATACTGGAAAGAAGATTTGAGCAAACTTAGGATTGTAAATAATATTGAATTCTATTATTAAAAGCTTAATCAGTAATGTGATTTATATTAAATTTACATTCCATATATATCAAAGAAATACAATGTGATTCCTTGTACCAGACTTTATTTAAGATCTTGTTTTCCTATACTGTACATGTTATAAATAAATAGTTTGATACAATGTTATAGGGGAGCATTAACTGCCCATGTACAGTATGTAATGTGTAGTGGCAAAACTATTCTATGGAAGCTATTGATATTTCAAAAGATAACTCAAATAATAAGAATAAGTTACCTACAGGTGTTTGTTTAGAATTTTTCTGCGACCTTGACAATATCACCGAGAGGAAGTCAGAGTACCCAGCGAGAACCACCAAACATTACGTACTGAGAACAAAAACCAGAAAAAAAGCTAAAAAAAGGTTGTGTTTGTCTATAGCTAAATTTATTAATTTGGTGTATGATAAAGGTAGAGGTAAATTTAGACAGAAAAGCTATATTAGATTTGCCTTTTTTCAATATATATTTTCCGATCATATATTACATATATCTGAATAAAACAAATCAACTCGCTATAAACGTAGTTTCTATATTCAATATGATATATATGTTTTATAATATTTAATACGTCTCACTACTTTCTTTCATATGTAAACAGTGTAATATAATAGCCTTATAGCCGATTTTCTTATTGATATTCACATATAATTCGAACATATATTACTTTGCATTACCGTTAAAATATTTGTTTAATAAATGATTGAAAATAACCGGACAATATTTTTCTACTGATTTGAAAAAAAAAAAAATCACTCTTGGTCAGTTAAATATATAGTTCTTACTTATCGGTAGATTCTTTTTTTTTTTTTTTGTTATATTAAGCATTTCGTGCCTTTGGTAATGTACATGTATTCCAAAATTAGATATGTATCTGATGGTCAGCCAGATGTCAAAGAAACAATGCTAGACTTTATATGCTTTATTTCTCTTATTCCTGAAATATAATACGTTTACTGGATTCTACCATGTACCACACTCTGTTTGTTTGTTTATACATGTATTTTCATAGTAGAATATTAATGCAATATAAAAACACTCATTTACTCTACGAGATACAATGCAATATTTCTTCAATTTAAATAATAGCGCGTTTGTACTTGTAATATCGTAGTCAGATTTTATTTTGCATGACCATTTTGTTTATCAGTTGGTTCCATCGCCTTTGCTGAATATGTCATTATACTGTTCATATACACCGTGTGTCATCGGTACAGCGGATATAGGTACTAACCAAACGGTTGACCTGGTTCTCTGTTCATTGTCTAAGAAAAACAACATTACTGTATAAATACCAGCGTATAGCTACCTGGGTACCTATATGTTGGTATATGTACAGTAATGTAGTTTTTCTTAGACAATAAACAGAGAACCAGGTCAACCGCTTGGTTAGTACCTATATCCGCTGTACCGATGACATTCGGTGATATAAGTAATAGATTAATGATGCTGAAAGACAAAATTACCCGGTATTCTACAATAGTTAGATCGAGTCTTCTCTTTTTTGCCTTTTTGTTTATTATTACCTCATCTGTGACATATATTATAAAATATACATTTATATAAGCATATATTTGTATTGATATATCCAAACAGGATACTTAACAAACATTCATAATGAATACGAAAAAGTCATCTTTCCTTCCAATATTTCCAAAGCGCAGTGCACCTTCTTTTGAAACGTTGAACTTAACTACAAATTGCAAATAATTTGCAAGCCTGGAGCGTTGAGTGTGCATGTGTTTGTGTACGTTGTGTGGAATTTGTACAGCGGTGTCATTATTTTCCTAGGTTTTTGTCAAATTGATTACTATGATACAGTTAAAAAACAATTAAATCAGGCAGTTTTATTTTATATTGATGGTGATGTTTTACCTTATTTTTGTGAATGTTAAAAATTATATTGTTCTTCATCTGTCAAATAAGTATAAAACATGTGTCATCCATATTGAGACATAAGGACGCCTTCAAACCAGAATCTATGACAAACATGATGATTTCAACATTCCAATTGTCAACTTCTCATGTCTCAGCAGTAGCATAATCACTGCTCAATCGTATGGCGTTGACATTTCTCAGTCAATGCGTTACACTCGTGCATGTTCTATATCCGAACTTCATTAACAGGGATGTGCCTTTTTACAAAAACTGAGTTATAAAGAAGAACAACTGAAATCAACAATACATAATGTTTACGGCCACAATTCGTGATGAATTGGATACCGATACTACGTGTCGGTATCTCAACTCAATACCAAAATGTTTTAGCGGTCTTAGATCTTTATTAACCAGCATAGTCGTCTAGTCTCTAATTTAACCGAGTGCTTCCTATTCCCGATTTTGATAACTTGACTGAGTTTTTATTTGACCTGCGAAACGCAAAAATTTTATTTCTAAAAGAGAGGCAAAAGATACCAGAGGGACATTCAAACTCATAAGTCGAAGATAAACTGACAACGCCATGGCTTAAAAAGGAAAAGACAAACAGACAAATAATAGTATACAAAACACAACATATAAAAACTAAAGACTGAGCAATTCAATCGAAAAATGGTAGTGATCTCAGGTGCTCCAGGAGGGTAAGCAGATCCTGCTTATCAAGTTGCACCCGTCGTGTTGCTCATGTTAGTACAAACCCGGTAATGGAATAACAATCTACTTAATTGACATCAACTGTTATGTGTTGTTCATACGTGGTTGAGATTACCGACAAAAGGATGAGAAAGAGCACAAAACTAAATGATTGCCGATATGTTTTATAGACAGGGATATCAAATCAACCATTTTAGTAATGTGACTATGATCCATTATTGGGATTTTTTATAAGCAAGTCTACCTCATATCTTGTCTTACATCTAGAAATTGACAATGGGGTCGGTGGAAAAATTAAACTTTTGATGATTTTAGCTACCTAAATGTGAACTTTCCATTTCTATGTAGCAACATTCCTACAACGCCTGCAAACGGAGTATAGATCTTTTAGTTGATACGATATTCCAGGGCTTGTATTTCCTATGATAGTTGCCTTGTTTGAGAGTTTTACTGCTCAAAAGGAAGCTATTAAACCAAGAGATATAAGGGGTGAATTTGAAATCATCCCTTCGTAAGTTTTACGGACGCCATAACTAGTCGGTTGACCGTTATGAAATATCCGTTCCACAGATGATAGCGGATATGTTCCTAATGTCGTAGCTGTCCTCCTGTCCCCTTTTCCCGAATGTGACCTACCAAATTAGACTTATTACCGGGTTTGTACTAACATGAGCAAAACACGACGGGTGCCACATGTGGAGTAGGATCTGCGTACCCTTCTGGAGAACCTGAGATAACTCCCAGGTTTTGGTGGGTTCGAGTTGCTCAGTCTTTAGTTTTTCTATGTTGTGTTTTGTGTACTACTGTTTGTCTGTTGACCTTTTTCTTTTTTAGCCATGGCGTGTAGTTCTAATAAATGAACACTTTTGGAAAGGTGAAAGTATGAAGTAACGAAATTCGGAGTAACCTAAATCTGAAACGTGATCTAATTCAACTAATATAATACGCATGACTATGGTAGTTTTTAAGTTTTGAATTTTGAGCATGAATCAATACTTAAAAAGTATTCAAAATGTGTAAAAATCAATAAGTTTTTATAACGTGTTCCAATTATTCTATACATCTATACGTGACAGCTATTCAAATGTCAATACCCGAGTATAGGAAATATTTTATATTTCACAAATGTTTCATGTGTTTATTAACCCGAATAATTCAGTCGTTATATTCCGCTGATCAACGATTATTTCATGAACGCCTGAATGCATAGACAGTGAAAAATTGTTAATAAATCATTCAGAATTAGCTAAAGATTTACCTATCTCGATAAAACTGAACTGACTGCTGATTGGTCATTTCTCCTACAAGGCACTAATCAACATCCATGATCCGTTAACAGTTGTTAGCGTGTTCGAAATTCAGGCCCTTGCAAGTAGGAGAGATCGATTACGGGGAGGGACTGAATTATTCGGGTTATGTGTATAAAGACAAAGTAAATAACATATTGTTTTAAGGTCAATACTATAAACATCTATATGATTTGAATGGAGGCGATCAGGTTGTAGCTCACACACTCATCATTTTCTTTTCCTCTGGGTTTTGTCGATTATAAGTCAGAGTAAAAATCATAAAAGTTACCAGAGAAACAAATGAACAAAACAAAACAAAAGCTAACAGACACATCTTAATAGCATTCTATAGAAAGCTGTTGATCACATTGAAGACAGCATAGATAGAAATCAGATAGACATATTGTCACTTATTTTTCTTTATATAATTAAAATGGTCTTACACATGAATAGCAAATCTGTCTCAAAATGTGCAGATTAAGGAAAAGAACTAGACCGATAATGTACTGCTATTGTACAATCCTAGATGACGGTATACAGTGAATCTACCTTAACGCATTTCGTGTAATGTTATCTAAATGAACTACAACAAGTACACTATATCTGTTATGTTATATTTGTTTGTTTATATAAGCTTCAGCTTGTTGAATCATGCAAAATGAGGAAGAAGATACTAAAGGTTAATCAGAAAAATAATGATGAACAAAACTTGTATCACCATGTTAAAAACACAACCGAAAGAGCAAACAACAGAACAGTCTGCGTAAAAATAACTGACTTTACTGGTAGGCCTTTTCGTTTTGGGACTCAGGTAAATAGGTGTCTTAATCCTACCACATCAACACAATGCTGCTCGACAGCTGGCACCATTTCCTTTCAGACTTTGCTTTGACGTAGACAATAACTGAAGCAATAACCAAAGTATATTGTTGCATTCAAAATTGCCTCTACAAATTAACCAATAATCTAGAAAAACTAGTGAATAAGGTTTCTTAATAACTGTTTCTGTAATGCACTGTAACACACTTAGTACCCATAGAAATACCGACAATCTGCTAAAATATCAATCCAAAACTTGTTGTTGATCAAATAGTCCAGAGTTTTGAGTATACCAGTTTTGGTCCATTTGTTGTTGAATGAGCTTCATAGAGTTAGATGTTTATCATCTTAATAACGTGTTATAGTGTTATAAAGTAAGGTGTTTATCATCTTAATTACGTGTTACAGTGTTATAAAGTAAGATGTTTGTCATCTTTATTGCGTGTTATAGTGTTCTTCTATTTGTCTTTGTAAATTATTTACCTTTACTGTTTATTCAATTTTTTGGTAATATCATTAATGCGTGGTTCGGTACTTATGCAACCCGCCAATGTGTTGTGCTATGGTCATGCATTTTTTGTATTCTTGTCTTTCGTTTTTGCTTATGTGCTTTGTCTATATGTGATTTTGTTTTTCTTTGTTGTCATATTTGTTTGTTTTTGTGTGATTAAGATTATAACATAATTTGTTTAATGAGACGATGATGTCGATCTTTCAATTGAGCTTTCTAGAGTAGAGATTTATAACTTTTAAGATATAGAATACGAAGATGTCGTGTACTTGCCAATGAGACAGCTCTCCGCCAGAGACCAAACAACGTAGTGGTGAACAACTATAGGTAACCGTACGTATCAACATCTGATTGACACCGATGAATGAACATACCTCAGCACAATATTTCTGAAAGCCATATTTTAATGTAGAATGGATGGGTCTGATTTGTACCTTCTTTTGTCCATAATGTTTTATATTTTTTTTCTTAAGAAAACACATGACATACAAAATAACTGTTATTGTGAGTGGATGAATATTAAATTATGTAACTTGTACAAAGTTTAGAACAATATAAAACTATGAATATAACATGCACATCTTTAGCGATCATTTGAAGTAAACATATATAGTTTACATTCGTGTGACGCACAGATCATAATTCTATTGTGCTATACTTGTAAACTGTCGTTAATTAATTTTAGGTGTTCGTTGATATTCTGAGCTTTACATGTTGTAATGTACTATCATATTATATATTTATATATTTCTCTGTCCTGAGTGTGCTTGCGTTTATTCGTACTGTATTCCTGTCACGTAATGTTGACATTTTAGCGGTATTATTAACATTGCCATATAAGCGGGAGGTTTGGCTAGCCATAAAATCAGGTTCTACACACCATTTTTCTTAAAATGTCCTGTAACAAGTCAGGAATATGGCAGTTGTTATCAAATAGTCCGTTTCGATGTATGTGGGTGTTTGTTTTTATAGCATTTCAATGTTTCTGTTGTTCCGCTAGAGTTGTCTTTTTGACACTGTTCCTACATTTTGTTTTATTAATATTGGATTTATATTGTGTCATAGATCAAACTTATTCGTTCAGTGTATGTTTACTTGTTTTGTTTAAATGTCTTTTTGATCGACCTAAGCCATTTTAATTGATATCTTATAGTGTATCTTTTTATATTGTAATATTACACTACTGTCTCAGGTTAGAGTGAAGGTTGACGCCTGTTAAAACGATCAAACTCGCTGCATGTTTATGCACATGTCATATTTCAGGAGGCTGTTGTTCAGAAGTTGTCATTTGTTGAGTGTGGTTCATAAGTGTTTCTCGTTTCTTGCGTTTTATATAAATTAGATGTTGGTTTTCCTGTTTGAATTGTTTAACACTAGTCATTTTGGGCCCTTTATAGCTTGCTGTTCGGTGTGAGCCAAAGCTCCATGTTGATTGCCATACTTTGACCTATAATTGTTAACTTTTTATACATTGTGACTCGGATGGAAAGTTGTCTCATTGGCACTCATATCACATCTTCTTATTTTACTAAATAAGTTTTCTGAACCACACTGGTAGAAATCGAGCGTTACTTAGAGCAAGTATTACCTCATAAATTGCATTTTATATAAATATCCTTATTTCTGATTTATCAATAACTTATGTACATTTTCTGTATTCTTTCTTTCATAAAATGATTTATGTTCATATTCATGCACAAGTCAATGCCTTTTTACCCTCTATAGTGGTACATGTATTTGCCAAAACATATTTTCTCAAATTATTTTCACAGAGAAGCTTGATCATTTGTGTACTTGTTTAAATCAACGCCGTAATACTTAACGACTAACAGAAAAGTCAGTAAGTAGGAAATGTTAGGAAAACTATATTCAAAAACAGGTAAAGGACAAAATCATGTAGGTCTATTTCCATGATAATGTTTTCATACATTATTACTTTATTAATAATGAACGAGGATTTCAGTGATGATTTTGAATGTTTGTTAACCACTACTATAACGTGTGTCGCTAAAACAATTTTCATTCATGAGTACCAAAGTTAATAAAATATTGTTTAAGATTTGAAGTCACTCTTTACATCATTAGTTAACGCTTATATCTTGAGTATGTGTATGCATCCTATTTAGATAAAAAAAAATTGAGAGTGTCAGCTAACACCAGGATGCGGATAGAATACAATACTGAAATCTGAGTTTAGTTGATATTAGTTACGTATAATGCTGTCAAGGAACCAAGTCAAAACTTTGCAGTCTTCAGGTTTGTATCAAATTTATATTATGTTATATCTTGAGTACTTATAAAATGAAAATTAACAACAGTTACCTTGTTATCGGTTGGTAAATCATTAATACACAGATCGTTAATTACAACTGATATATGACTATTGTTTATACATTTGTTAATGCTAGCACAGATACATAATTATATTTTGGTGATTTGGTGAAAAACTACTAAAATTCTACAATGGGTTAGAATTGATGTATTCCTTGATTTCCATAATACTTTCCTACCTCTGTTACACTGTAGCAACACATGATTTGCAAATATGATAGAGACAATACTATTCTACTGCATTTCAGTAAAAGCGATTTATTATCTTTAATGTTAAATAATTAAGGTTAGGAATTTATGAAAATGTTGTCAAAATGTATCTGTTTCGATAATGATTAATGATGAATGAGGTCAATCATTATGAAACAACAATACCGATATCAAGGGAATCAGTTGTTGCATTTTCCCCCAGGGCTACACGTTTCCTTAATTACTTGGCATGAGAAGAACGACCAATGCAACTGAAGGAGCAGCAGCTGCATACCCTTTTTATAACCTGAGTCCACTCTTGGTATTTTTCGAAGGAGCTGATTGTTTGGACCCTTCATTCTGTTCTTGCATTTGGTAATGGTCGTATCTTCCTCAACATACGAATTGTTACTAACCTCCTGTAAATCATTTTTACCAGCGTGTTATTTCAAATGATATCATTGGTATACTTCCATTATCAAAGACCATATTTGTTTGTTAAAAGAAAAATAAGTGATAGTGGGAAAACTTTAGGGAACAAGCAGCCAGTTGGTTTTGTTATAAAATAAATAATCACAGCAAAGTGAGAAGTGTTAGATAGACTTTCATGAACAAAAATAACTTCTATATTAGTAAATTCCCTGCATTTCGTTTATTTATCATATCATATTAACAATATCAAATCATAAAATTTCTCGCAAGGAAAAGAATATATAACCGATTAAGAATTTTAAAGTCCAATTTACTGCGTTAATGCATTATTATGTTTGTATTTTAAACATCTAAAACTATACTAAAATAACTATTTGAATGTCGATCAAGTGATCAGCAGTTTTTTTATATTCAAAATAGACAATTTATTGAATTTTTAAGTACATTGTATATTTGCTTTGTTAACTAGGTTTTCTTGAATCGTATATAAACAAAGAAAATCTTAAAGAGTCTAGGCAATTTAACAATGTTCTATCTTAGCTAAACAATGTAAACGAAGACAGTAAAACTTTGTTTTATTTCTATTTAACCATTAAAATTCTACTATAATATCATGAAATATGAGATGTTTGCGACTTTAATTTGTACTCATTGTATATAAAATAAGAACTTTGAACACTCTTATTTGGCATAAAGCTTTTTTGATTCAAGCGTCACCGATGAGTCTTTTGCAGACGACATGTGCGTCTGGCATACAAAATGTTGAGCTTTGTATCTACAATGAGTTAATGTTAATTGTCAAACCCTAATGTTGTTAATGTCATTACAAGTTTTTGATGCACATTAATTATACTATTAAGATGTTAGGCTACAGTGAAATTGCTTTGGTACTTTCAAGCAAGTCTATCTTATATTTGTTACTTCATTTTTTGAGCCAAAGCCACCTTCGACGTCTGAAAGAAAAAAAAAATGAATATATACGTTTCTTTGATTAAAGAGTAGGACATTATAACAGATACATAAATACTAATATTTTATATTTTGTTAATAATTTAAAAAATCAGCTTTCCTCGATGGTTATTCAAAAAATGAAGATAAAGCAAACACAAATATTGCCATTTACCAGCAGATAAGATGTTTATGTAGCTTTATCTAGTAGCTGGCTGATTTTGTCCTGTTTACTTCATATAACACGTTAAAATTAAATACATGTTTTGGATTGTCTGGTTTGAAATTTTAATTTCCATGCGTTTTTGTTGTTTATTTAACAAATAGGTCAATGGCATCATTAGCAAGAGTTGTCCAGAAAGTTTGTCGACAACAGGTAAAGCATTTCAATATATAGTTGTTATTCACAGTGGTCTATCAACTGTTGTATGAAAATAAAAATTGTTAAGTCAATTTCAAAAATCCATCATTTATGTTTTCCTATAAACCAGCTGGTACGTGTTTTTTCTTCTTTTTGTGTACACGTATAATTTATTTTCTTAACATTTTAATATTGGGAAATTTTGGTTTCACCATATATGGAGTTAGCATTTATATAACCTGTATCAATGAAATGTCAAATCATTCGCCCTGCGCACAATTCTTGAATGTTATTACCCAAAATTAGTGTGCTTTGTCATGTCAGCGCATCCTGGAACTTTTAGTCTCAAACTCAATGCTTAAAACAAATTTCCCATAGAAAGCGTGAAGAAACAAATATCTACCAAAGCACAATTGCATTCCTTTTTTATGATAAATATATGCTAGTTTACTGAATTTGTTAAAGATGTATGCCACAATCTGAATTAACTACAGCATACCAATCTAGTCATGGTTTTACTTTGACACCGTGATGGTCAAGACAGTAAAATATAACATAACAAACTGTGATTTAATTGAAACATACGTAAAGCATCTTATTGGACAATAACACTCTTGTTAGACATTTCGTATAAAATATAATGGGTTGAACATCAAAGAAAGATTAATAAAAAAAATAAAAATTGAAAAGACACATACATAAAATAAACTTACCCACAGTTTTTACAGTCGCTAAAATATAGCATTATTAAAAATTAAAAATAAAGTTAGATATTTCATTGACATCATTATTTGTTACTCAAAATATCAGTATTTTACATTGACTAAATTCATGTCGAATTTGTACATGAAACCTTATTTCCATAGATGTTACTTCCATTTGGTAACGTATTACAAAAAGAAAGAAATAAAATAGTTGAAAATATATGCATGCATGGCACTGCGCATTCAGTCATACTAATGACTGGCCTGCATTTAGTAAAATTGTATAGGAATGCACATGAGATGTTAAAATCAATGTGAACTATAATTTATCTTTGAAATAAATAGGAAACAAATTATTTATGGTTTTTAATCTGATAGTCACCATACTATCATTTCAATTGATCACTTTTTGTGTACATTTTTTTTGCGATTTTTTCATTTATTCTACTTAAATCTATGTTAGTCTGTAAAATAACGTTTATTGTTATGTTTATTATCAATTAAAATTTGTGTCTGAAGTCTGTCAGTTTTAAATATTTTTCTATGTATCGATATATTTTCCATTTTGACGAGCATCACTTAAAAAAATATAAATAAATTTATGTTTATCATGTAACTTCTATTGCAGAATGATTTAAATTGCATTTATAATGCCTAAAGACTTATAGTTTCCATAATACCAAACAAGAGGTCAACACTAAAGTAAAAACGTTCATATATTAAATTATGATCAGCTTTTCTAATTTTCCGAAATCAAATCAGAATGTTTATGTTGAATTTTCAATATTGTTTCTTAAACTGTATCTATAATATCATGACAAACCCAAAGTGTATATGTTATAAAAGATACCAGAGGAAATTTGAAACTCATAGGTCGAAAATAACCTGACGACACCATGGCTAAACAAGAAAACAGACAAACAGACAAGATGACAGTTCCCAATTAAGTGGCCACTGTTCAATTGAAATAAAAGACAAACTATTGCTGACTTTGACTTTCACTTTGCGTATGTAATCGGTTTAATATTAGTCTATGCTATAGTGTATAGAAAATACATCGTAAATGTTTATAATTCTATAAGGTAAAACTTACAAATAGTTTCCTTTTCCATACATGGAAATATGGCTGTAAGATAGAACAGAAACATGATCTGGATTGTCGTGGAGTAAACATACATATTATTCTTTGAAAAGTATTGTTTTTCAAATTTCTAATATATGTGTGCCTTTATGTCTGTCGTATCATGGGCACGGCTTGTCACTATACTGTTTAGAAAAGAAATTTATTTACCAAATAAACTATTTCGAATTAATTATCTGTATAATTATGACGCTAAGGTTTGAATGTAAAATAAATGCTCTCGTATGCACCTGGCTTCAAATTTTGCTTTTTGCACGTGTTCATCTATAAAGCAAATAGAACATTTTGTTTTAGGGTTTTTATTTAGCTTCTTCACAGGAAATACAGAAAGAGAATGGGTGTACTAGATTGTTTGACACATAGATATAGAAAGTGTTTTTAATTTAAAGAGTTTGAGTTTGACTTGCCTTTATTCAAAATAGTACGATATAAATTATGACAAACAAATTGTGAGCTTCCTTTATTCCAATTCAGGAGATAACAACGAAACATACATGGAGTGCTTTTCAAACATACTTATTTTTGTCGTACATAAAACTAAATATAACAGATATAATTGGCTCTCATTTAAATATAACAGTAAAATATTTATCGTTTTAAATTCAAATACTTCATCAAAAACAATTTGTTTAGAAAAAGGATTAAAACAAATTGATGCCACAGACATAAGTTTTGCCTTTATGTAAACAGGATAAAACTATATCGAACTTCAAGACAATTTTGACAGTATAAAGCAAATATAGGAATTGAAATGCCAAAATGTTAACATATAAACTTTGCAAAACATTGAAAGTCAATGAACCATGGCTGAAGGTGCAGTGTCAAATAACCTGCATCGAAATAAAAACTACAGATGATGATAAAACTTATCAATAAATGGCTCCGTGTTAACTAACCCAAACAAAAACTTTAATATGCAACATATGCACAGATGTCAGAGTTAATGAACCATGATAAGGGGCATGGCCATAACATCCCCATGGAAATTAATTTCCTGCCAATAATTACCGATAAAAATGTTTAGGTGCTAAAATATATGTGTCTGATTTTCATTAAACGTTAAATATTTACGATTTTCAAGATTTGCGATACTTACTTCATAGGATGACTGACATAAAAAAACACATCATGTATAATGACAATTATCAGTTTCTTAAAGCTATAAGAGTACAAGTACATGTAAGACACAGTACTGTAAAATATTCACAAATGGTAGAATGTTGATTTTAATTTGTATTAGAATATAGACTGTTCGGTTTGGTTTAAATCTACAAAATTATACATAAATAAACGAGACAAATAGATGAAAAAAAATAAACTGGTAGTACTTTTAAGTACAACTTTTTAAATATGCATGACGATAAACGTAAATGACAGAGCCAATCAGAACACAGCAATACACAGAAAAAGTATCAACATCAGATGCTGTATATTGTAAAACCCTGAATTACACAATTTCATTATGTTAATCATGATAAGTACTTCTTTTAGTAGTATTTACTGAAACACAGCTTATTATACATGTATAATAATCATGTTTAATGTGATATATAGTTCGGTATGGCAAGGAATTTCATATTCAATATATGAATATACAATGGAAAATAGGTTTAACTTTAAAGAGACAACAACTGTCTATATATGTATATTACATGTATAAGAATGATAGACATCACTTACAGACAAACAAAAGTTAATGCTACACAGAAAACTGATTATTGAGAAAAATAAACACCAACAAAAACCTATGAGAACGTGTTTAGGAAAGACACTACGATTGACCCTCGTGTAATCGCATCTTTCGAAATCAAGATGAAAGGTCTTTATATGTCTTTACAAAATAAGGTTTTCAATTTATAATATAAACTGATTAATCATCGAGTTTTGCTCTATCACAATGTCTTGGAAAACATAATTTTGAATAGGACAAATATTTCAATAAGAACCATCATGTATGTACACAAGTGCTATAGCTTCAATAAAATCAATCTTAAATCGACCTTATAAATAGTTCCAAAACACCAATAACAATGAAGTATGTTTTGTTCATATTATAAAATCTTTAATCGTTACTTTCTATAGGACATTATTTTATCGGAATCAATAACACGAATCGCTATATTTGATATGATATGCAATATATTACAAGAACAGTATCCTGATTTCTTGACTCAATAAGTATCGAAGAAAAACACAGCAATAGGTGAAGGTGGCCTATATTTACTTGTGTAATGCAAATCATAAGATAAATAAAAACGATAACTGCTAACCATTGCATGTCAGTGATGCTAAATAGTCATGTAGAAATCACCTTTGCTCGCAGATTATATATACACTCTTCTAGATTAACCATTAACATGATTAACAAATGAACAGTGATGTACTGGAAAAATGGTTAATATGTGTTATCTATTTTATACGACTTCACAGTATCTTAAAATCACTTATCCGAGAAAGTTATAGAAAAAATGTGTGCACGTTTACAGAAGTTAATGTTTTAAATGAAGGTGCAGGTTGTAAAGTCAATAATTAATTGTTATCTGAATTGATAGGTTTTACATATTATTCTTATAAAATATTATACATATATACTCACTCCATAGGTTTTAGTCTACAAAATAAGATGCAAAATAAAATGACCTAACTACAATTAAAGTACTTTAAACAGTAATAACTTATGAGTTGGTTAGTTTATTTTTTGTTTGATAGTAAATCCAATATACATTTCCCGAATAAACTTGAAACTATAACTTTATGCTGTTTCACAGGTTGATCATACATACATCTTTTGATCCAAAATTGTGTATAATTTTCCCTCCAAAAAAAACCATCTTTTTCTTAAATAGTCAATAGAGGGTTGTCAGTAACACCATATACATTTTTTTGTGCAATTTCAGATTTGCCACATGTTATCGTACTTAAATAGAAAGCATGCCAAAATAAATTACAATTTCAATTCACACCTCTTCTTTAAATAATCTAATCGTAAAATGTGTATTATTCATGGTTGAATTTCTGTATTCTAAAAAAGAAAAGATACGGCTTTTATTTGTCCTTAGTAAATTGATAGAAAGTAAAGGAACCAACTGTGTTCATCTACTTTAGGCAAGATACATGTGTATATACCTTTCCATAGTCTTTATAAACGCAAAACACTAATGAAGACTAAGTACTTTCATGGATTTAATATTGGGGTTCGTGTTGCTTAGTCTTTAGTTTACTATGTTGTGTCTTATGTACTATTGTTTGTCTGTCTGTCTTTTTCTTTTTTAGCCATGGCGTTGTCAGTTTATTTTCGATCTATGAGTTTGACTGTCCCTCTGGCATCTTTTGCCCCTCTTTTACTTAAAAACGACGATGGGAGAACAAGGTCTTAAAAAAACACAAAATGAGAGAACATATGAAAGTTACAACAAATAACGCGTTTATAATCGTATTGTTTAATTCTATTCAAAGTTCTAAATACAAAAGTAAAAAATGTACAATATTATATTCATTCCTATGCAAAATTTTAAAAACCCTAGATAAAAGATGATGAAATAATTTAGAAGAAAAACAAACCAGACAGCAAATATTAAAATTAATATGATTAAACTTTATTTTGATTCGAATTTAATTCCGATTCATTTTTTTTTACAAAGATACTTTTTTATTGCTTTTAATGGAAAACGAAAAAAATTCTGAGTAAGTATCAGTAAACATCTCCAACAACCTATTGAATATTGAAAAATAATCATTGATCAGCTGACCATTTCTTTCCCTATGTTTTACAGTATTTGTCTTGTGATTATCTTAGCTAACACCTCCGGGTATTCTTCGAAGAGTTCGATTCTCATCAACACTTTTGAATATTCAAACATTCTCATACATTTAATATAAATAAAACTGTATTCTTACCCTCAATTGTTGCATTTGTAACACTCTGGTTATGGTGGCTGTTCTCTGAAATCAGAGATATGGAAATACAACTGATGAAAGTGAACCTCATGAAAACATAATTCATTAAATACGCATATCAAAACGTGAGTGTGTTCTGTTATATTTGCTCAAATATTTCTGAACTTACATGATAAAAAGGCTATATAGCTCAAATTCAAAGTGGGTCATATTTGTCTCTACTGTAGAGCTAATAAATTGTATTGAACTAAGTTACAGTGAGCCAAATGTCAACAAATCAATTTTTGCAAGAAATGAAGGAACCAGGATGTGTTCAAGAAATTCTATCTTTTTTTTCTTTTTAAAATATTTAATTTAATTTATGAAATGCTATTTTATCCTGTGTGGGAGTAGATGGACACCTGAACCTTGAAAACGTACATTACCCTTGAAAACTTCTCTAAAGATGCATGAATAAATACCGAAGTTCTTGGTTCTTCATTATAGTATAAATAACCAATGTTTTTTTTTTTGTTCTTTTTTGTTCTTCTTGTTTACTCAAATTTGATTTATTTACGACAAATATATGTTCAAGAACGAAATAAGATTTCTTCCTTTGCTAAGAAATATTTATTTGGGTTTAACCTGATGTTATATTATTGTATATTCCACTGTTTGCTTTGATTAAAATTGTCCTTGCTGTGATTTCGCTACTTTTCATACTTTTGTTCATATATGTTGTGCAAGCAAATGTATTACATGTACAATCAAGCAATTTTATTATGAAAAAAAAAACATACTCATGTGATTCTAGTGGAATTCTTAATATCTGAAATCTTATCTCGGATAGATATATATTAAGGAACATTATTTGTATTGTTTTACTAATTGTCATCAGCTTATAACGACAGTTCTGGATTAGCCCAGCATGAAAAGAGAACATCAACTTCACCAGAGGAAAAAGAAATGGCAAACAAGAGTAAACAATAATAATACCCAAAAAGTATAAGCATCGGAATTTCTACCAATCTTTAGTGAGCTAATATCTCGGTGCAAAGTAAGAAGTACCAGTTCTTCTATGTTCTAATGAAAGTCATTAAATAAGCGTATATACAGAAATGGATATAATCTACAAAGAACCGATGTTTAATGTATCAAATGCAATATCGGTAATTACATTCACAAATGTACTGAATAAACACCCTTTGACATTACGCTGAACTGAAAGACATAAATATGAAATAATTATTCTGAAATTGTATATGTTTAAATCGTTATTATAATGACAAACATGTATTTCTTCTCAATTTGACTGTTGTATTTAATTTAGTGAGGCATTAATACATGTTATTTGTTTTAGCTAATTGTCAGTTATAATATGACTGATGTCACTTGTGGATCAGAAACTGCTAGCACTTCCAAAGAAACTTGCTTCGTCCCAATTTGTATATGATGTAGTGTCATGTTGTTTAATTTATTAGATTAATGCAAACAACTGAAAATTACACTGTATGTATGAACCCAACATCAGTGTAGCTATTTCGTGAATTGCATATTGAAACACATTTTTACGTTCATGAAGTGTCAAGTTGCTCAATTTATCAGACAAACAACTGAAAATGACACTTTATATATGATTATCAACGGAGTTATTTCGTCAATATTTTGTTCAAATTTTATTACGAATATCCAAGAACCAAACACTTTTTTATAATTAAAAATGATGTATCTTATAAATATAAGGGACTACCTAGTCTCTGTCTTTGTCGTCTTATTTTCATTGTAAACTATTTCTCTGAAAAAAGCAAAACATGCAAATAAATATCGGTACTCATATTTCTAATCATACTACAATAATATAAGTGCATAGTGTAAAATGAAATGCATTTAAACTTTTACGCTAAAAACCATGTGCATACCTTAAAAAATTTCCACAAAATTATTTTTAGACAACTGCATGTGCGTTTATCATACTTTATAAACCTTTTGTTTGTGTGTGTATCGTGTCGTATACAGCGTGTTCGTTTACTAGCGACTGTTTCCTTGTACACCATAGTATGCGTTTCTGTGTTGCGTGTTTGTGTGCTTGTTTTTAATACCGTGTGCAACGAATGTGTCAACTGTGTTCCGTATTTGATTAGACGGTACACCATGTGCGGTAGCTTATGAATTTATCGTGTGGTGTGTTCTAGAACACATTTGTAGACTGTGTACAGGGTGTGCATAAACGTTTTGGTGTATCTGTAATTTAGCGTGAACAGATTGTCAGTTTACAAATAAGTCGCGTCCTTTAAAATATTTGTTAAGGTGAACAGCCATTCGGATTTGAACTTTCATATTTGTAAATGTTTACATCGTAAATTCAAGTTATCTTGTGATTAAACACATTAAACTTAAAACTTTACAAAATAAAGGTAGAAAAATTGCTTGTTTTTCAAAATTTTGAATAAATTTATTTTACTCTTATTTAACTAATTTCATTAGAAAATGAAAATGTGATACACATTCTGTTTAAAATATATTTAATTACAATTATATTCAAAATTATAAAACAAAAATGTTTTGTTCAATGTCGTCATTGGTGTGCCTTTTTGTTTCTAAATAACACTGGTTCATGAGTGTACATTTATGGCTCTGATATTAGTCTTTTGTATTTATATTACTTTTCGTAATTTTGTGTTCTAAATAATCAAAATACTGAACATGTGTCCACCCGTCGTTATCTGATTCAAAGAGCTTCGGGGACTTTGAAAATTTGTTGAGGCAGAAATTTACTTATTAATACTAGGACATAAAGTAGAACATAGTGTTCTTAGATCCTTGTAATCAAAGCGTAGACCTAGGATCAGTATTTAATCAGATTGGTGTATGTCATGCATACGTGAAACTCTCCGTGATCGTATAATTGCCTAATTCATCACGGGACGCAACTGTATGTGTGCCTTACATGTTACGTCTATTTCTCCTGTGTGTAACATGGAATGCTTGTGTATTACACGTCATGACGAGAAAAGGATTTCAAATGTATGATTTCAATCAAAACATTTTGACTTATTACAAAATTCATTTATTAGTAGACGAATAAAAATCTGCATAAGTGAAACAAACTTTTGGCATCACAAGACTTGTCTAGACATGTTAGATTAAAAACTTACTGGAACAATATATAAATAAATTGAATATTTCTCGTTCTGATACATTCTTTTTGTTATATTTCATAGTCGGCATGACCGGTAGCTGATTTTCACCTTCAACATCGAAGTCGGATTCAATATTTTTCAAATGTGTCAGAAGTTTACGAGCATCGACTACTTTCTGGCTCTCGGTAAAGGCAGTCTCACATTTCTGGAACTTTTCTAAATCATTTTGAAATCTAGTTCTAATTGATAGAAAGTCCTTTAGGTTTGCTGTCTCTTTTTCTTTTAATGATGTAATGAGGCCTTCTACTTTATTGTCAATCAGCTGCTTTATATGTTTCCTCTCTTCTGTAATTACACGAATAGCTTCTTTTATGTCGCTCTGGTACTTATCCTGTGCCATGTTCAATTTTATTAAGATTTGTTTTGATGGATTTAATCTTCGAATCAATGACATTTTTCACTTCAGCCTGTAACTCCTGTGTCGATTTGTTGATATCAGACATATCATGACTTTTATGTGTTTTGACACTGCAAATTTTGCAAATTGGCATGTCACAATCAACGCAGTAAAATATAAAGTTTTCGTCGTGTTCTTTGCAAAACAGTTTTTCTTCCGGATTGATATTTGACTGACTACGAAAGGTATGATTTCTACTTATCTTTGACCTTAAATGTAAAGTTTTACATTTTTCGCACATCCATTGATCACATTGGTCAAAAAAAGTTACGCCCTGGTCCACTCATACATATTTCGCGGATTGTGCCATTTTGGTTGTTTTCTTTTAGTTACCTTGACACAGGCTTTGTTTAAAAAATATTCGACATCGGACAGGTAAACAGAAAGTTACGGAAATTGATACCATATCTAGATTATTTTCAAACTTATTAAATTACATGATTACAAAGACATTTATCGATAAACATGTTAAGGTTTCAATTAAATCTGATTCAAAATACAAAATTTGTAAGTAAGTTTGTAGCGTTTGTTTTTTCCTTTTAATGTGTTCTATTTGTAGATATTTTAATATCCATACCCGAGTTCTGATGTAAACGGTATCTCACTTTTTAATTCAGTTTAAGGAGGTAAAATATTTTTATGTCCATACCTGAGTTACGAAGTACACTGTATCTCCTTATAATTAATGTTCATTTCAAGATAATAAAAAAATGACTAAGAAGGATAATTAAATCCACTGATATCACCAATTTTACAAAATTGAAAATAAGAGGTTATTTTTGTTTCAGTTCAAATAGATATAAGAAGATGTGATATGAGAGCCAATGAGACAACTCTCCATCCAAGTCACAATTTATATTATAAAAGTAAACCATTTGTATATGTGCCAAATTTAGCTTTGCATATTCATGTACGTCAAAAAAACTACGCATTATATTTTTTTTTTCGATTTTCGTATATAACATGTATAAGTGATTTTAAATAATGATATATTCAATGATAATTTGATTCAGGGTCAAATTTAATCTTTTGAACCATCCTTTTTTTTCTATTTGATTAGAAGTTTATGGCACAATTATAAATCAAAGCAACAGTAGTATACCGTGTTCGAAAGTCATAAATCGATTGAGACAAAAACAAATCCGCGTCACAAACCAAAACCGAGGGAAACACATCAACCACAAGGGGAAAACAACGAAACAACAGAAACACTGAAGTGAATAAAAACAAACGACAATGCAACACACAATGCAAAACAAACTATAAGATAACAACTGCCATTTTCCTGACTTGGTACAGGACATTTAAAGGAAAAAAAGTATGGGTTGAACCTGTTTTTGTGGCTAGCTAAACCTAGCACTTTTATGGCAATGTTGAATAAAACACTAAAATGACACCATTACATGACAGGAATACAGTACAAATAAATGTAAGAACATTCAGGACAGATACATACGCAAATTAACAATACAATAATACATTTCAACATGCTAATAGTTATCAAAGGTACCAGGCTTATAATTCAATACGCCAGACGCGCATTTCGTCTACTTTGTGTTATTGTACTATGATAAATTTGTGTATTCTTGTCTTTAATTTTTACTCATATGCTTGGTCTGTATGCCATTTTGTGCTTCTTTGTTACATGTTTGTATGTTTTTTTTTTTTTTTTTTTTTTTAGTGATTAGGATTATAGCACAATGTTGACTGCTGTATTATTGACATTTGTATCTATTATGTCTGTTTGTTTTGTTCATGCATCGTTGTCAATATAGTGGAATTTGATGCGACTGTCATACAATTGAGAGGTTTAGCTAGCTATAAAACCAGGGTCAATCGACCATTTTCTACATAAGAAAATGCTTGTACCAAGTCAGGAATACGCCAGTTGTTATCCATTCGTTTGATGTGTTTGAGCTTTTGATTTTGCCATTTGATTAGGGACTTTTCGTTTTGAATTTTCCTCGGAGTTGAGTATTTTTGTGATTTTACCTCTTTCTACATAAGACTCTTCAGTGACGCTCAGATCAAAGTAGTTATAAAGCCAAACATGTACAAAGTTGAAGAGCATTAAAAAGCCGAAAATTCTAAAAAGTTGTGCCAAATACGGCTAATAATTATTTTTTGGGCGTATTGTTACCTAAACACCTGCAATTACCTTAGGATTGATAGCCTGCGTTTATCTAATCATAAAAACATATATTACATTTCTGTTTCGTGAATAATTATATAGACAATAACTGTTTATTGTCTTTAGATGTCAGTTGTTTTTGTACAAGGCTAAGAAATAGGTGGAAGGTGAGCTTCAGTGAGCTATTTCTGCTGTTTCAAGCCTGTACAAATACTCCTGATACTTAAAAGACACTACAGAGTTATTGTTTTCACCCTCATAATTCTTATATGATTTGCATATTAGGGAATACGTTAATATGATTGGTCGAGAGGGCTTTCAGTAGCAGCTCTTGAAGTAATTTATTTTCCGATAGACGACGTTGACGGAACTAGTTTTTGTAACCAATGTAAACAAGATGGCGTCGACATTAAGGCTCGACGATAACAATATTTATGTTCACTTCCCGTTGATCGTTTGCTAAAACAAAAATACTAAATATTCATTTGAATGATAATAAGATAAAAATAAATGTTACTCACGTGCATGAGTCCGTCTGCTACCCACTACTGGACAAACAATGGAACCGGAGGTTATCTGTTCCGACTCGGAGCTAGACAATCTGTCACCACCGCCTGTAACATTTGAATTGCAGCTTCCTGATGATTGGGATACTGAGGCAGTCGTTGAGCTTCTTGAGGTATTGCAGCAAGATATTCCTGGCTTTGATGAAATGCTAGTTAAAGCTTGTCTTACCATTGATACACACGAGATAACAAAGGAACATGTAAATCCTCCTCAAATCCAGAATGACCAGAACCCTAACTTACCTCAAATCCAGAATGTTCAGAACTCTGAAACACATCAAAACACAAAACAGCACACTGTGACACTTAAAGATCAAAATACAGACGATTTAGACACTTCTGAAACCCATCAGGCTGAATTTCACTAAAGTGGTCACCTACCAAACACAAGCAGATTAAAGCAACTTGACGAGGAATCACTCTTAGGCATAGAGAAAAACCAATACAGTGCAGCTATTAAAAAAAAAAAACACAAAGTGTGAATAGGAGTTTTAAATGGTAATTAATCTATGTTATTATAAATTGGCTCCAATTTTGACATTTAGACCAAACCTACCCAAGTAATAACCAGATTTGACATCCAGATAAAAATCAAAAATGGCCATTTCAGGGAAAGGAGTGGAATATACACCAATTCTTCACAATTATTACTAACCAAGAAACCCCACATTCAATACAATAAAGCAAACAACAAAATAAATAGTTTACTACATGTTTATATATGTGCATCGATAATTATGAAGTACATGTACCACCAATATACATGCATTACCAATAACATTTTGTAAATTTTTCCAAAAAATAAGTCATTAATTAGAAATAAAGAAAAAGGATAGATTATTGTAGAATGATCCATTTTACCAAACTTTTATGTAAATATTTTGTCTTTATCTGATGTGCTAGAAGGGAATCATGTTTATTTTTAAAATAGTGATGAGTTCAATAAAACTTGCCTAGCATGTACCCGTCCTATTATTTGCCATATTCACATTAATTCCTAAAATTGCTGTAAGTTCATTTTCAGCTTGGTGTTCAGAAAGATAACAAAACACTCTGGATTTCAACACAATTTCTGAGGAGAATCTTAATGAAAGCCTTCCCAAATTTTATGCTGAAGCGCAGCCCAAAAATTTAAATAAAAGGATCCAAAGTATGCCTGAAAGTATGTCGCAGGAATATCATAAAAATTCCTGAAGAGTGTACGTTCAGCAATTAATACACACATGAAGGACATTGGTCTCAACATTGACATTGTTCGAGACAAAGACTTTCAGTTAGCAAATTCAATGCTTAGTGCTAAGCTTAAATTCAACCTTCGTAATGGGCTGTCTCGTCCGATTCAGCATCATCCTATTATTTCTAACTCTGAGTTACAGAAAAAATTAATTCCTTTCTACAAAGAATAATGTTGTTGCACTTCGATTTAAAGTCTGATATGCACTAGCAATACACTTTCTTATTCGTGGTATTACCAACAGCTATTAATGGATTCAATTAAATTTCTAAAAGATGAGGAAGGGAGATAATTCCTTACAATTACACATGAAACACACCAGAAAAACTACCATGGTGGTATAGAAGACTCATCAGAAGAAGCCGAAGACAAACGAATGTACTCAACTGACTCAGATTCATGTCCGGTCCAAGCTGTTAAACTTTTGTTGTCAAAATGTCATCCTATTTCAAATAGTTTGTTTAATCAGTGTAATCGATATGCACTTCGTGGCAATCCGAATCATTACTCAGTTTGGTACACTGAGACACCAGTGAAAGCTAAAGCATTTACAACTTTTATGTCGGATATCTGCAAAATCGCTGGGGTAAAACAGCACATTCCCTACGGTCAACAGAAATAACTGCAATGAGTGATGCTGGGCTAACAGACAAAATTTAATGTATATGTCTGATCACAAATGTGAGGAAAGCATCAAGTCATATTGTAGAAGACCTAACAGTGAACAAAAACAAACAAAATCAGTGCCGTCCTTGATAATGTTGCTACCGGTTCAGCAAAGTCAACTTCTCTTGTGCCTAGTAAAAACACGCAAATTCAAGCACCAATAATTCAGCAAGGCAACTTACCTTCTGAAATAATTCTCTTGTTCCAGTGTCAGCCGAACGAAATCCGCTTCAACCTGTGTTTGCGCCTAGTCAAAATCTTATGGTTAACAGTCAAACAAACCAGGAACTTGGTAAATTTTCGTGGTTTGCGGCAAATTCCGTTTTTCACAACTGTAATTTCCATTTCAATTGAAGTGTTGAACATGACATGTGTAGTAGCTGTGTGTTAATGACCTTCATTCGTGTGGAGTACTAAATACTTTCAAACCAATGACTGTGACAAACATAAACACCGCACTGATTAATGCATTTTGTTGAATGTTGCGTTGTTAGTTACTTAATTAAAAAATTGTTGCAAATAAAAATTGAAGCGAAATATTCTTGTAGAGATTTTTTTTTTATCAGATTTTAATGGGAGTACATTTTGTTGCTATTGCCAAAAAATATATTCATGCGCCAGGCCAATTCAATGACACAAATACACAAAATGTGTGATGGAAGTTACGATTGGGGAAATACAATTCTGTATCTCTAATTTTAAAGAGTTATAACGATTAAACGGCTTTATAAAGGAATTTATTGGTGTATAAACTGGTCCAAGTCACTCACAAACACATCATATAAAGCCTCGGACTTTTATTTGTTTGTGAGTGAATTGGTCCAGTTTATACACCAATAAATTCCTTTATAAAGGCGTTTAGTCCTATAATAATTTTGCACATTGGCTTTTCTTTGAAAGACAGATAAATTTACATTTATTGCATTTATTTTCAAAATTTTTTTTTTAAAACTCTTTAAGGCCGGTGTAGTACTATAAAGAAATATCAAAGAATAAGTTGATGACCAGAACGTGGAAAAGAATATCGCCTGGTCAACAATAATATATCGTTCAAGGTTAAAAATTATGTATTATAACATAACAACCATTTCAACAGTAAAAAGAAATAACAAAACAGTGCCCGATTAAAGACAAAAATGTTTTATTTGTCCTACGCTTCAGAATTTCGAACTATCCGTGCATTCAGTGGTTAGTGACAAAAAAGGGACGAAAGATACCAGAGGGACAGTCAAACTCATAGATCGAAGACAAACTGACAACGCCATGGCCAAAAATAAAAAGACAAACCGACAAATAATAGTACGGATGACACAACAAAGAAAACTAAAGACTAAGCAACACGAACCCCACCAAAAACTGGGGGTGATCTCAGGTGCTCCGGAAGGGTAAGCAGATCCTGCTCCACATGTGGCACCCGTCGGGTTGACAATGTTGTATGGCTGATTTTTTGTATTACTCTTTAAACATTCAAGTTTTGAACTTGACTTTCCTCGTAGAATGTGGAGTTAATCATGATTTTTATAGTGTTCTATGACATGTATTAGCAGGAAGTAGGTTGCAGATCGGAGTCTGGAACATTAAAAGACGGAGCAATACGTCATTGGAATTCAGAGATAAAAATGTCATTATTATGTATTAATAGTTAATAACGAAAAGCTACTCCCACTGCCGGACATTTTTTTGTGTATTGTAGGACTGAGGTATTAAAATATTCAACGCAACTATAAGAGAAAGGATCAGAATGCTAAAACCATTTTAGAATACGTTACCTACCGGTGTTTGTTAGGTTTATGTTCCTGTTACCTTGGGAGAAAGTCAAAGTACCCGGGACAGCAGGTATCACTCCTGGTGTTGTTTGATTTGATTTGTTTCGAACGTAATGAGGTTTTCTTGCGGAGTGTTTCATTGACTAATTTGTCTTTCTGTCCGTTATTGTCGTGTGCATTCCAGTTTCGACGTATTAACATTTGTTTTTTGTTTTTTTAATTCCTTTGCTGTGTCAGGGCGTGTTATAGCTGACTTTACGGCAATGCGTTTCCTCATTGGAACTAACATAATTAGATGTCTCAACACAATGCTGCGTATTCTGAAAATTTTGTGAAAATATACGAAATGGCAATTCGTACCTTTCATAACTTTAGTTTCATTGATATAACATAATATGGACTCGTCCAGTGGCCAATTTGAAGGTCATTTAAGTTACTGTACACATTCATGCACGTTCTGATTTAATTAATCTACATGTATGAAAAGCATGAACAGTTTGAATTTAAACTAATTCATAATTTTATCAAATCAAATCGTGTAAGATTCCATAACAAGGACCGGGCCGCATCATAATAAGTAATAGGTGTAAACTTGGTAGGAAGAAAATGACAGATAGTTTAAGTTCAATTTTTGCAATAACTAATAAAATTTGTCAACCAAAAATTTTGCAATAATTTCATAGATTTGTCGTGCTGTATTGGTATATTTTTTGTATCTTTCATTTGCACATTTCAGGCAATAGAAAGTTTGGGCTTCAAAAGTCTACATAATTATTGACTTAATACAGAAAATTTGCCCTTCTTAAACACTATACGTTTCACAAATAATACTTGAATACAAAGTAAAATCATTTCTTAAAACACTGCAAACATGTTCATTGTGGTATTGTCATAAAGTGCGTTGAAATGAACAGTGGTATAACAAACATCGAATTCCATCACAAAATGTTATCACACACTATAACTAAATTATCTTTCTCAGTATTGATTAATAATAAATGAGGTCGATCATTATTGAACACAGATAGCGATATTAACATGATTAAGGGAATCAGTTGTTGCAGTTCCCCCTAACTATGTGACATGAGCAGAACGACCAATGCAAATGAAGGAGCAGCATATCCTTGTCCACTCTTGGTCTTTTTTTCGTAGGAGCTAATTGTTTGGACCCTTTATTCTGTTCTCGCATTTTGCAATGGTCATAATTTGTTATTTTCTTCAACATGCAAATTGTTACTAGCTTATTTTTTAACTTTAAAACCTTTTTTACTTCGTGTTAGTTAAAATGATAAAGTCGGTACATTTGCTTTTTCAAAGATCTACATTTTTTTTCTGAAGTTTGAGGACAGACATAAAAATTTGATAGTCAAAACATTTGGGAGAACTAGTTGGAATATTAATAAATACATGATCGCGACAATGTTAGAATGGTAAGGATTTCTTGCACACACAAACAATCTTGCGTTTATTATATAATATATTCATAGATTGTAATTATTTATTCATCTTATTATGTCAAATTAACAATTTCAAATGTTTTAAAAGTATCTCAACGGAAAGAAAATTAAACCAATTGGGACTGACAATATCCAATTTACTGCATGATTATACAAATTTTGTAAACATTGTTTAAAGATATATTGCAATAAAGATTCTAATATCATCAAATTGATCAGCGTTTTTAGATAGTCAAAAAAGATAATTCAATGAATTGTTAAGTATATTTGTTTTGTTAATTAAGTGTTCTGTTTCTTTTATTCTTTGAGGAAAAACCACCTTAGAAACCTGAAAGATATGATAACATATTAGAACATACATACATCATGTACATACTAATATTTGTTATTTGGTTAATAGTTTTTAAAATCAGCTTTCCTTGTGAGTTATGCAGATAATGTACAAATATAGCCATTTACCAGCAGATAAGTTGTTTCTATAAACGAATATAGTTGCTTCTTGGTGTTGTCATTCATGTTAAAATGAAATGCTCATTTTGGATTGTCTGGTTTGACATTCTAATTTTCTTGTGTTTTTGTAGTTTATTAAACAAATTGATTAAATGGCATCATTTTCAATAATTGTCTATTATGTCGACAACCAGTAAAAGGTTTAGATATGAAGTTGGTATTTACAGTGGTATATTAACTGTATTTAAATATAAAACTGTAAAGTCCATTTCATCAATCTATAATGTATTTTCTATAAAGACCATGTGGTATGTGTTTGCTGTTCTTTTGAAGTACATGTATACTTTATTTTCTTAACATGGTAAAATTGACTGACTGGTTGTTCTATACATACCGATTGAATGAGACTGAAATCTACATAGTAAATATGACTGCATTTCTTTCAATAAAACTTTGTTTGTTTGGTTTTACATACATGGGGTATTCATATAACATCTATACATATAATGTGAAATTATTCGCCCTGCGACAATACTTGAATGTTATTACGCATTAGTATGTATTGTATCGTCATCGCATCCTGACATTTTTATTTCTATTATGACCTGTTATATTTTTCTTGAATGAAGAGATATTTCTCGTATCACGAGACATGAACTATTTATGATAAATAGTGATACGAAAACCTTCGATAATTTGATTGGCTTTTTCAGCATCATGAGACGATAATACAACATCTCCATTGTTTTTTCGTTGTGTCATTGGTGACATTCAAATTTATAGATGATGAACAATCTTTCCATGGCAGCAGACATATCAAATTTCGTCAATAATATACAAAACACTCAAATTCTTCACCTGAAAATCTTCTTTTTTGTCAAATCTTATTATATTCTAAATACGAAAAGTTTTAAAATGTCCGATGTTAAAGTTTGACACCGAAACATGACATATGATGTCATACTTGTATATGTAAAAACTAGATCAATCATTCGGGGATTCTTTTGATTCAATACAACGAAAGTGTTGACTATAAAAAATATGAACATGCTGTTAAATGGTTGTTGTTTGGTGATGTTGTTTACAAGTATTTCTTGTTTCTCGTTTTTTTTTTATTTTGATGAGACGTTTGTTTTCTTGATTTAATTGTTTTCTCCTAGTTATTTTTGTGCCCTTTTTCGCTTGGGGTTAGTGTGAGCCAAGCATCCGTGTTGAAGTCTTTTCTTGAACCTCTGATTGTTTCCTGTTTACACAATGCGACTTGGATTGAGCGTTTTATTGGCACTCATATTACATCTTCTTATTTCTGTGATAACTTCGAATTTATTTTAGCAATATTATTAAACATTTCGTACAAATATATTGCAACGAACATCAAACAAACTTAGCAAGACATAAGGAGAGGAAAAAAAAAAAAACAAACAAAATAAGGATAAATCATAAGAAAGGAAAGGTGATATAAACATGAAATACACTCACCGACAGTTTTTGCAGATGCTAAAACATATCATTGTTAAAAAGACAAATTAAAATAAAGTATTATATTCACACCATAATGTATCACCGGAATTACCTATGATATAGTTACACAGTTTAACATTTCATTCATATCTAGCATTTAGACTTTGACTATGAAGACATGCATACTCATATTTGTCCACTGAATAAAAAATCACTGTATATCACATCCTTTATAAAGTTAACGTATGAAAATGGTCTTATGATGCAACATATCATGACTTATCTCGTATGGAACCTTGTTTTAAAATTGTCTAATGAGAGATACATCACTTCATCATAACTATTTAAAGTAAATATAGTTAAACTAGGTTTGGATTTTCTGTCATTTATTTACGTTTTTTCCGATGTTAAATCATATCATCTTCTTTCGTGATCAGCTTTTTTAAATGTTCAGAAATAAGTTAAAAATATGTTTAATCATTTTGAAGATTATGTCTTATATATAATGACATGAGCAGAACCAAAGAGTAAAGATTATACGCTGTTGTAGAATAGAATAGAGTAGAAATAGAATATAATATAATATAGTAGAATTCTATATTCAATATATATATATATATATATTGTCTGATTATTTTTGGATTAAGTGGTCAAGGTTAACTGACATAAAATAAAAATTATTGCTGAACTTGATTGTGTGTTTTATTGGTTTGATATTCAGCTATGCTATATTGTATGGAAAATACATCGATTAATGTATATATATAGAAACTTACAAAAAACGTCCATGTATTGGCCAACTGTAAAACACAAATATAAACATAAACAAAAAGTTCTTGGAATAAACTTACATGTTGAAAAGTGTTGTTTTTCTCTCTCGGATGAAAACATTAGTAATGCCATTATTTTAGTGGTACTGTGCGTGGGCACAGCTTGTCATATTATATTTTAGAAATAATGCTATTTTATCAAATAATTGTCCGAATAATTTGAACGTTTTTCTTTGTATGTGAAATTCAAGATTACGCATGCGTCTGTTCAGTTCTTAAAACAATAGTATTCAATATTGTTGTTTTAAACATATTCATCTGTCAAGCAGATTGAGGACGTTTGTTTACGGGTTTTCATTTACCTTCTGCACAGAAAGTGCAGAAAGAGAATGTTTGCATTAAAGTGCTTCAGACATATATGATTTTCTTAAAGTTTAGGTATAAACATTACAAAAATGGTATGTACAACATCAACATACAATCTTCTACAAAATAGGAATCGTATACCATGTATACTATGTCAATTTCTCAGTTGTTAAATCATCTAAAATCGTAAAAAGACACTCACAGCACAATAAAATTATGTGAACAAGTTGTGAGCTTTTTTTCAATAACGTTAGATAGCAACCGTTACGACACATACATTCAGTGTATTTTGAACAAAACTTGGTTGTCCATATAACTAAAAATAATACATAGAATATCCTGTTATTAAACTTTAGCAATAAACTTTCGATCGTTTTACATTCAAATAGTTTATTAACAAATTGTAAAAAAAACAATTATTAATAAAAGCTATTGTGGCAACATATAAGCTTTAGTATAAGCTGTTGTTGAATATAGTTCTTGGCTTTATTTTATTTTGATACTACCATGCAAAATTTGAAATTAAAACGGCAAATATAACCATGTAAACAAAGCAAACGATTCAAAATCAATAAACCATTACTGAAGGTGCAGTGCCAAGAAACATTCATCGAAATAAAAATAGCACAGGATGAAACAAATTAATAGTTACTACGCTTGACGTAAGAGGTTCCTTTCAAATTAACCCAATTACACACTTTGAATATGTAAACAATGCTAAAGTTTCAGAGTCAATGAACCATGATGTGGGGCGTGGCAATAAAAGCTTAATGGAAATGAGACTTGAAAATGTAATTAAGTTAACATAGGTTAACTATCTTTAATCCCCAACTTTACATGTCAACTATGGAACCAACTGTGCCGCCTTCTTGTCGACTTGTTCCTTTATTCCTTTTAGGCTGACGTCATTCATTCGTAGAAAGAAAGACAATTTGTTTGCAGTACTTTTAACTTTACTTTCCGCCATATAAATGATGTTCTCTCACTTAATAATTCAAAATTAGGTGACTACGTTGAACGCTTTTATCCCCTCGAACTTAAGATTACAGATACAGCTAAGTCTGCCTCATATCTTGTCTTACTTCGTCTTACTTCTCAAAATTTACAATGAGGGTCGATTGAATATAACATTAACGACAAAATTGAGGTCTCAGGTTCCCTATTGTGAACTTTCCAATTTTATGTAGCAGCATTCCCACAGCGCCTGCATACGGAATATATATCTCCCGGTTGATAAGACATTCCAAGGCTTTTATTCCCTACCATGATTTATATGATAAAGGGTTGTTGCTCACAAAGAATCTATTAAAACGAGAGTTCCAAGTATTAATGTTGAAATTATCCCTTAGTTAATTTATGGACGCCCTCACGAGTTATTTGATCGTAATGAAATCATTTCACAGATGATTGCGAATATGTTCCAAACGTAAAAACAATCATGTCCCTTTCCCCCCGAATGTGACTTACAGAATTATACTAATTACCAGGAATGTACTAACATGAACAACACGACGGGTGTCAGATGTGGAGCTGGATCTGCTGACGCTTCCAAAGCATCTAAAATCACCTCCAGTTTTTGATGGAATTCGTGTTTCTCAGTCTTTAGTTTTCTATGTTGTGTATTGTGTGTGTGGTTTTTTTTTTTTTAGCTATGACGTTGTCATCTTATTTTCGACTAATGAGTTTTAATGTCCCCTTGGCATCTTTCGTCTCTCTTTCAGCCGATATCTGTATATCACTTATTCTGGAAGGGATTTGTAGATAAACTGCTATGCACCTTTACAGAAGAATCATTATGTTTAAACTTGAAATGAAGGTTTCATAGTCAATTATATGAATGTACTGAATTAAAAGGTTTTAAATACTAGTTTATGAAAGTATTATGAATGTATACTTACCTTGTAGGGTTGTTTCTATAAATCAAAATGCTAAATACAATGACTCAGCTACAATTGAAATACTTTTAAAAAGTACATGTAGTTACTTATGGTTATCATATTTTTAAATAGATATTTTATCCACTATACTTCCAAAATTAACTTGAAACTATTATACTACGCTGTTTCATTGGTTGATCATTATCTTATCTTTTATAAAAATAATTGTGTATACGTTTTTCCCCTCAAAATCTGTCCTTAATTAGTCAATAGATGGTCGTCAGTAGGACAAGATACTTATTTTTGTTAATTTTATGATATGCCATATGTTATCTTACTTAAATAGAAAGCACGTCTAAATAAATTACAATTTCAATAAACACCTGTTCTTTAATTCATTTTATTCTCAATAAATGTATTTTTATGGTTGAATTTCTGTATTACTAAATACGGCCTTCATTTATAAACTGATAGAAAGTAAATGAACCACATTTTGTCATCAACTTTAAGCAAGATAAATGTGTATTTACATTTCCAAAGTCTTTAAAAACACAAACATGACAAAACATCAATGAAAAACTATGAAGAAATAGTACTATCATAGATTAAATACACTTATGAAACACATTTTTTTTTATTTTCATGGTCACAATTGAAACATGATTTTTTCACAATAGGTTGTTGTAGATATTGACTGATACTTACTCAGAAAGTCTTTCTTTCCTGAAAAACAATAGGAGAGTATCTGTTGTAAAGGTATTCTTATTCGAATTGAATTTCTATAGATTAATCGAATCTATTTCAGCAATGCTGATGGTTCGAATTATTAAGATTAATTTCATCATCCATTATCTCGGGTTAGATTTGAATTTGATTCGGATGGTTGAATATAATCTTCAAATCATATTCTCTCCTTTCTTTTTCATGTATTTATAACATAGAATTAAACAAGGCAAATATAAATGAGGTATTTGATATAATTATCTTCATTTCTGGTGTTTTAAGAATTAACGTGTTATTCCAATCATTGTTTCTTCGTTCAGTCATTTTATTTTTTCCTATCGGTCTGAACTTGTTATTCGTGGTTTTCCTGATCATTTATTCTTAAAATTGATAATTTGTTTGGTTATGCCATTTGATATTATTTCAAATGTCTTACCCTTTGTTTTAGTAACTTTATGTTGTGCCGTTGTATTTTAAGTATAACAATATTTTTCTCTTGTGATTATATTGGCAAACCCTTCCTAGTTTTTGTTTTATCCATTTGTTTGGTGTATTTGAGCTTTTGATTTTGCCATTTACTTTGAGACTTTCTGTTTAGAATTTTCCTCGGAGGTCGGTATTTTTTTTTTTTTTTTTTTTACTTTTTTCTTATATTTGTCAAAAGAAAATTGTCCTATAACACCTTGGCATATCCAGACATCTTTTCACGTTCAATCTAAATAAAATCTTACCAACAATGGTCACATTGGTATCTGAACAATGTCTTTGTTGACTGTTCTCTGAAAAAAGAGATATGAAAATGTAAACTTATGAAACTGAAAATGAAGAATACAAAACGATAAATACACATAAACATTTCAAAAATGTGTACGCGTGTTTTCCATCTTTGTTCAAGAATTAATGCTTTATGTCACACGATGTTTTACACAGAACGCCCCTATAATATATTTCATCTGTATACAACAGTTCAAATTCATTTAAATAGAATCAAATACTCCCTTACAGAGTGGTCAAAAGTCATTAATATCGATTTTAAGGAGAACAGCTATCAAGCAATGCGTTCATTCAATATAAGTATTTCCTTTGAATGAAAGACTTAAAAAGGACATGTATAATGTTTTGAATGAGAAAAATTTCACAAATGCAAAAGAAAAATTGAAAAACAAACTTAATATGACTTGTATTAAGAAGAAAAAACATTTATGTTCAAATTATACTAGAAGCACAAAGCTTTGCTGGTTCAAATATAGAATTATCCAAAGAATTTCGTGAACTAATGTACTACTTTATAAGATAAAGATAAACAATAGTGTATGTTAATACTTTAGAAAAACATCTATTATTGAGTTGTCATATGGTCAGCAGTCTTTAGCTTGTAATAAACAACTGGACTTTTGAAATTTCGAAACATTGAACTGTCTTTGAGTGTCAAAATTATCAAATTGAATTTTTGTTAAAAACAAGAAAAAAATGCAAAATACTATATTAACCGAAATAAAGTACGAAAAGACATGTTGTGCATGCATATTCGTTTAATAAAGCATGTTCAGTATACAAAAAACAAACATACTCATATCATCCTAGTTATATACCAAATGTTTGAAACATAAACAAAGACATATATTACATGTATTAGGAGCAATTCTAATTGTTTTACGTAGTTCTTGACTAGCTATGACTGTTAAGAGAATACAGTTAATTCAACCGAGATAAAATTGTCATCCCAACATAAAACTTATACATAACGGATATTGATTGTAAGTTCACAAAAATGTACACAATATGAAATATGAAAATTATAGTCTATATGTGTACAAACTGTCCGATTGGCAATTATACTACAGCTCCTTAATTGTAAACAGCCTCAAATTTATCATCACTTTCAAAATATATCTAAGTCCTTATTATAATGATATATATATATGTTCAAGGTTCAAACAAGATGGTTAATGAGGGGAAATCTTATTTACTCTAGGTTAACCATGTTTGCATAGTTGTTTTTATTATCTTAAAAGTTGCATACGCCTGGATTTCCGACTTTTAGCATTCAAGTGAACTTGGTTTGAAATATTCCAGTTCACGTATTGTGCTCAAAGAAATCATATAACATATGTTGGTCAAGAGTATCATTGAAGATACACTATTTGTGTAACTGGTCATCTGGTGCAGGTTAGTAGGTACAGTTAATGTTATCATATTTATTTATACATTAAAAGTCCATTGAGCATGATAATTATAGATCGTTTATCGATTATAAAATAGCGAAAATAGATTATCGTTGGTCATCTCAACTTGATTGACTTTCTCGCATGTGCCAGTACGTCGAAAGTGAGAAAAGCTATCTAGTTGAGATGAAGAATGATAATATATTTTCGCTATTTTACCTATGACGACGTTGTAAATTTCATTGACAACGGCACATGCGCCCTTAGGGGTGTTACATTTTACAATATAAATATCTGTGTTGACTAGTTCACAAATCGTATATTTTATGTTTTCCGAAAATGGAAATCAAAGAGGGGCGAAAGATACCAAAGGGACAGTCAAACTCATAGATAGAAAATAAACTGACAACGCCATGGCTAAAAATAAAAAAAGACAAACAGACAATAATAGTACAGAAGACACAACATAGAAAACTAAAGACTAAGCAACACGAACCCCACTAAAAACTGGGGGTGATCTCAGGTGCTCCGGAAGGGTAAGCAGATCCTGCTCCACATGTGGCACCCGTCGTGTTGCTCATGTTATTACAAATCTGGTGAATAGTCTAATTCGGTAGGTCACATTCGTGAAAAGGGAAGGGGATTGTAGTTACGACTTAAGGAACATATCCGATATCATCTGTGAAACGGTTATTCCATAACGGTCAACCAACTCGTGATGGCGTCCGTAAAATTTACGAAGGGATGATTTCAACTTTACCATTTGGAACTCTTGGTTTAAAAGCTTCCTTGTGAGCAGCAATCCTCGATCAAGGAAATCATAATAGGAAATACAAGCCCGGGAATATCGTATCAATTGGGAGATATATACTCAGTATGCAAGCGCTGCTAGAATGTTGCTACATAGAAATGGAAAGTTCACAATTGGGAAGCTGAAATCATCTCTTTTGTCGTAAAGCTTTGTTTTCAACCGACCCTCATTGTCAATTTCTAGATGTAAGTCAAGATATGAGGCAGACTTAACTGTATCTGTAGTATCCTTTATCTCTAGTTCGATGGGATAGATTCGTTCAACAAAGTCACCAAATTTTGTATTATTTAGTGAGAGAACATCATCTATATAGCGGAACGTAAAGTTGAAATAATATACGAATTGGACGTCACAGTTCTAACAAATCAGTCGATGGGGAACAGATAATACCATTAGAAAAAAGAAAGAACAGATTATTATGAAATATGTATTCCTTCTTAATTTAAATATTGTATTTAGTTACGATTTTAAGCATGTTATTCATTTTAGTTACTTCTCGGTTATATTATGACGGATGTTACTAGTGGAACAGAAACTGCATGCATTAACACAGATTCTTGATTTGTCTCAATCTATATATGGTTGAGTGTCATGTTGATCAATTTATAACAACTGAAAATGACGCTTCATGTATGATCCCAACATCAGTGTAGCTATTTCGTAAATTATGCATTTTTTTACGTTCAAAATGTTGTTTAACGCTTATTGTGAATATCCAAAAAACCATAAACATAAATAAAGGACCTTTACTTTTATTTTACAGGATGAATCTTATAAATTTAAGGGAAATACCTGGTCTCATTCTTTGACGTCTGCTCTACATTCAGGAATGAATGATTTCTACATGTGTTTGACCGTAAATGTAAAGATTTACAATTCTCACACATCCATTGATCGCATTGTTCACAATAGTTATGCCCTGGTCCACTCATGCATATATCACAGGACTTCAAAGCAGATTGTGCCATCATTTGCTGTTTCCCTCAGATAATCATAACCAGCTGGTACATGTATTTCTAATTAATTAACAGATGTCGGAAATGTTAAACACGAAGTTACGATTTTTTTTTTTGGAAAACTAGCACAAGGTTATCTCAGAATGAAACATTATTCCAAACAACCAATTCTATATTAATATGTTTTATAATGAACATGTTCTAATTTGAATGACTTTGATTTAGAATTTGAAAAATTGAATTATAATTACTTACGTGATTCATAACGTGTTTGCTTAATTTAATACGTGTATTTATGATAAATATGTTTGATTGCCCTATGCGTATCATATCTCATGTCTGTTTATATACAGCTGATAATACGTGTATTCATGATAAATATATTTGATTTCCCTATTATATATGTGTTTCATATCTCATGTCTGTTAATATACAGCTGATAATATGTGTATTTATGATAAATATATCTGATTGCCCTATGCTCATGTATGTGTATACACAGCTGATAATACGTGTATGTTGCTTTATAGGTAACTACTTATAACGATATCAGTTATTTGTAGAGTTGGAAGGGGGAAGTGTTACTTATTTAAACCGTTTGTTGTTTTCTTTCAAAGTTACATTTAACACTTGTGTGTAGATTGAAATCGTGACCATCAACAAAAGTAAAACATCAAATCCGTTTTACTAGGAAAGATTGAAGCACACATTTTGTTTTGACGTGTATTTTTGTGGTAGATAAAAGAAAAACAGGCATTCATTTCCATCAATGGTCCTAGGTAATGCAGTACGTGCATAACGAGTTGATAACAACGGTCATATTCCTGACTTAGTACAGGCAAAAAAAAAAAAAACCCAACCTAAATGAGCAGATGATTAAATTGTTTTTTTTTTATATGTTTTCCACTTTGAAGTAATTTTATACATTCATCGAATTTTTGTTTGTTTGTAGACCTGGAATTTCACAGTAACTGTTGAAAATTTAGTGTTTTTCTTCATCTTCTGCTCTTGATATACTTGTGATTCTTGTTTTGTCCAATAATTGTCACTTGTATCGTTTATTATTTGATGAATACCTTTTTTTGGAAAGTGAAAGTAAAGCCAGCTGTTTTCTCATCAGCATTTACTTTCTCTTTTTACTCTCTTTACCACGGTCATGACAGAATCAAAACTAAAACAAAAGATTCTCAAAACAATTTAAATGTTTTTTTCAAATTGTAGATTCCAAAATTTTCCAAACTGAATTATATTTCGTGCTAAAAAAAAAAAGAGTCTTTGATATTGTTTGAAGTCGAGCACAGAAATAAACTTAATTACTGTTATTGGGAAATAAATTTCATTCACAAGCTTTTGGGACAAATATTCTCCTCTCTTGTTTTTTATGATAACTATTTAGTTGTTGGATGTAGAAATGACTTTGTCTAAGGTTTAAGTATTGAATAACACATGTTTTTTTTTACTCCTTATCTCATTTTGACATTGAAATAATGTAAGATCTGAATGTTTGGTTTACACTTTGTTCAGTTATGTTTACCAGTTCAGTTATGTTTTAACTTCCAAAAAATCAAAAGAAGATGTGGTATGATTGCCAATTAGACAACTCTCCACAAGAGACCAAATTATAACCGACATGCATACAAATACGAAATGAACGCCGATAATGAAGGGAAATCATGTTCATTCTCAATTTTTCCACTTAACTATAATATGTTGTTTTTTTTTTTTTTTTTTTCGTTTTTGTGGCACAGTTCGTTTAAAACAGACAGAAAACATATAGATACCAGGATTCAAATTTTGTATTTGCGCGCGTTTCGTCTACATAGTTACGCTCGAATCATAAAAAATTAAAAAGGCCAAAAAGAGTACGAAGTTGAAGAGCATTGAGGAACAAAAATTCCTAAAAGTTTTGCCAAATACAGCTTAGGTAATCTATTCCTTAGGTAGAAAAGCCTAAGTATTTCAAACATTCTAAGTTTTGTAAACAGTAAATTTTTAATTATGACCATATGAATGATAATTCATGTCAATACAGAAGTTCTGACTACTGGGCTGGTGATTTTAATGGCAGATGGTATGATTTTGTTTTGTCGAAAATTGGGCGACCATTTGTTATATTTGACGAACCGTTTCAAGTTAAAGGTTAAACCTTGCTTGACTTTTAATACAGAAATAAGTAAATATCAACAAAATACGACAATTAGACAGTAACCCAATGGTTGGTAAGATGTCTTTTATTGATATATCGTAAAGTAAGAATAATCAAATCTTGGATTCGTCTATTACAGACGAGAAATGTATTCTTAGTGCTATGTATAATTACATATATGACGAGTGTGAATCAGGAAATAAGTCATCATGGATTAATAATGTTAAATGTACGTTACTTAGCTTAAGATTTTTGGCATGCTTGGTATGCACAAAATGTTATATGCGAAGAAGTATTTTTAATTTTATTCAAACAAAGCCTTATTGACCATTCAGGAAAGAAATATTTTTTGGATTCATCATCAAAATGTACTATTTATAAACATCTTGTGGATAATATTTTCATTTGCAGTTGTATTTGACAAAAAAATTAGGTCATGTTTTTCTCTGACTGTTTATGACGTCTTTACACTAAATCCATTGGATGTTGGATGTGTCCTGATTGATAATTTAGTCTAAGATGCATGATTTTTTTTTATTAAAGTTGTTAGTGGCTTTGAACTAGCTGTCAGTAACTGCGAGTACTCTCAGTTCAGTACTTAGTGTCTTTCTGTTGTTGGGATATACAAATACCCGGCCACGTCCACTCTGTGTTTTGTAAGATGTATTTCTATTTGTATCCATCTGATTAGTTCAGTCTTTTGTAAATGATTTTTATAGTTCGTTCTTATGTTGTTCTGTTACGTACACCACTGTTCCAGGTTAGAGGGAGGGTTGGGATAACGCTAACATGTTTAACCCTGCAACATTCTGTATGTACGTGCCTGTCCCAAGTCAGGAGCCTGTAATAGAGTGGTTGTCGTTTGTTGATGTGTTACATATGTTACATATTTGTTTTTAGTTCAATTTTTGAAAATAAATTAGGCCGTTAGTTTTCTGTTATGAATTGTTTTACATTTGTCATTTCAGGGTCTTTTATAGCTGACTATTCGGCATGGGCTTTGCTCATTGTTGAAGGCCGTACGGTGACCTATAGTTGTTAATGTTTGTGTCATTTAGTATCTTGTGGAGAGTTGTCTCATTGGCAATCATACCACATCTTCTTTTTTTATATTAAGTCCACAATATATTAGATTTTTAAATAAGTATGGACTGTATTCACACAGATTGAATATTGTAGATTCATAAAAGAGCAAGAAATGAAAGATTATGTATGTTATGTAACCATGGTGATATCGAGGATTAGTTTCATTTTATTTAAAAAATGTCCAAAATATGGCAATATAAGAAAATAGTATATTAAAAGGTATTATTATACAAATGCATCTGTTTTAAATTAGTTCAGTTATTGTCAACAAAGAATGTATCGGAGTTGTCTAATTTCGGAAAATATTTGAAATACGCCACAGATATAAAATTTTTATGAAAATCCTCTGAATGATTTATACTATGTAGTCTTGCCTTTGATTGTATTTAAAACTATATTTATGACATACATATAAGCTGTATTGCTTGTGGTTTGAAAACCCTTTGGGCCAGGTGAGCTAAGAAAGTACTCATGTGATATGAAGAGGATGCAATGTTCTTGACTTTTTACAGACATAATAATTGACGGGTGCTAAATGCGTTCTTCTGCCTTCAAACTAGATATTTTAACCTTATCTCTGAAACCTCTAGAGATGAATAGCAATTTAACAGTCTCATTATTGAACTTGATCAGGTTCTAAAGATAATTATGAAGAGCTCTCAAATTTTTAACCAGAATGAGTCCACTGAACAGTATAGCCAAAAAGCACTAAAAATATTTAACATACACTGTTTGTAAGAGATCCAAACCTTGACAAATCTCTTCATTTTGGAACTATATATTTATTTGAAAGCCAAAAAAAAAAAAATGTTTCAGACCTCTACAATTCTTTGATCAATCTTATAGTAGTTGAGTAGTTAACATGTAAAATTTATTGCTGTTTCCAGTTCATTTTGGGCTTGAAAACCAACATGTTAATCCTTTTTTCTTTATTTTTGAACACTTTTTCAAACACATTTATAAAGAAAATAATAAGATATTATATAATTGCGAATGAGACAAGTCTGCACCAGATACCAAATGTCACAGAAGTTAGCGACTATAGGTCTTCATTAATAAACAAGACCTATGCCACACACCAAGCTGTAAAGGTCTCCAATATAACAAAATGACATTTCAAACAAGGAACTAACAGCCTGATTTCTGTGCAAGATAATAAAAGAAATAACAAATATGATATAGAGATACAAACAATCACTGAAGTATAAGTCCCTGATTTGGGACAGGCACATACTTACCATGAGAGGGTTAAATATAATACATTATTGTAATGGCAAGTCAAGATAAACATTTTATAAAAGTACAGCATTTTTTATTCAATACTTAAACAATAAACAAAGTCATTTCTACATCCAACAACTAAACAGTTATCATAAACAACAGGTGAGGAAAATATTTGTCCTGACAGGAAGTGTTTCAAAACTATCTCCCCTGAACAGAAGTCAACAATATAAAGATATCCATCAGTAGAAGCAAATGTGACAAATTTCTTCACTTTCCCATTCTTTTGTTTGGTACCATTCTTTATAGTGTCAGTTTTTAGTTCGTTACTTTGCTCAGCTTCAAATAAACTACAAAAAAAGTTTTTGCATGAAATATCTTCTGGTTGGCAAAAATTTGGAGGACTACAATTTGAAAGAAAATACATATTGTTTTGAGAATCTTTTGTTTTAGTTTTGATAATGTCATGATCTTGTTGAAAATAATTCAAAGTGAAATTAAATGCCGAAGAATAAAGAGCTGACTCTACTTTCACTTTCTATATAAGGTATCCTTCCAATGATAAACAATACAAGTGACAATCATTGGACTCAATAAGAATCACATTATCTACCACTGTAGGCGATGAAAACACTAAATCTTCTGCTTTGAACTTCCAGGTCTGCAAACAAAAATAAAATTTGATAGAATACATAAAATTAATTCAAAGTAGAACAAAATATAACAAGAATATTAATCATCTTCTCATTTAGGGTTGTTTTAAGATGAAGCATGAATCATGGAACTTCCAGATTGCTATTGTTACATATTTTGAGGTTAATCTGCAACATAAACAGTCATTTAACTGATTTGTTATCTTTCAAGTACATTCAATATCATAGGTAATTATGTGCACTAGTTTGAGCTGCTCTATTTTAGGGTGTCTTCAATCATTCATTAAAGTTAGGTTAGCTTGTTGTTAGGTGAACCATGAATTCTTTGTAAGCTATTGTTAATAAAGCACCAAACAGGTCAACTATGATTGATTGATTGTTGGTTGCTTAACATATAGTGAAGGTCAAATATGAGTTTAAGTCATCTTTAGTTACTTGTCATTTCAATTGACTGACTAGCAATACCTATTTAAACTTTTTCTATGAGCAGTAAACAAAGATACATGTAATTGTAATTGTGTTGTCCAACTAGCAAACAAACAAACTGAACTTCACTGTTGTGTACAATCGGGAACTTTGTCGGTGTGTGTAGATTTAGTTACTGATTTATTAGCTAATCTGTCCACTTCCTGTTTGGGAGGCCAGTGCCTTGGGGAAGAATTGGAACAAGTTGCAATCTTTCCAAGAATGATAAATATTTGCCATGAAAATCATAAATGAGGTGTACAAATTCTCATACAACTACATACTAAATCTCTACCACTAGTTACTTACCTTAAACTGACCTTTAACCACAAACTAATACATTGTTGATGCAGCCATTGCTGCTGCCTCTGGAGGAATTAGCATGCCTAAGTCCCCCTTTTTCAACTTGGTCGAGCCGAAACAAAAAGGCAAAAATGTTTTGGTAAATACCACACAAGAGAAGGTAACAACGCATATTCTTGTGAATAAAATATTTTTAAAAATACAAGAAAATTACATATTAAATTGAGAATGGAAATGAGGAATATGTCAAAGAGACAACAACCCGAACAAAGAGCAGATAACAGTCGAAGGCCACCAATGGGTCTTCAATGCAGGGAGAAAACCCTCCATCTGGAGGTGGGCCTCAGCTGTCCCCTAGATTAAAATGTGTACTAGTTCAGTGAAAATGGACATCATACTAAACTCCAAAACAATCAATGCTTTCAACCAATCAAAATCACGTACACATATATAAGGTGTTATTCTAAAATTAGATAATACTTACTCCATGTAACGCTACCACAATTCCGCCCAGAGTGGCACAGACGATTAAATGTGGTTGAGATGAAACACAAGGAGATGCAAAGATACTACTATGGCCAATCATGGTACACCAAACTTTCTTTTTTACCTAAGATAAAAATTCAATAAAACTAATTGCTACAAGAGACAAAATAATCTTAGCTTTAATGATGTTATCCTAGCAAACTGTCTTTTTTTTTTTATCTCATATTAGATAAAGGAGAAATCTCTAAATCAATGATTACAAGTGAAAAAAGTTAAAACATCTTGGACCATTCTGAGTATAATATATGCTATGTATTTATTATTAATCATAGAATGTAAATTATGTGGATTTCTTGAGTATAAGTGACCAACAAATTTAAATGTTCATCTAAGTATAAATGTTCTATAGGCTTGTATCAAGATTTTGGCAGAAAAACGAAATCAAGTATCCACGAAATACACCTTGTTTATAAATCCATGAAAATTTGTACCCACGAAAATAAATTAATCCACAGTATACTAATTTTATTCATGATGAAAACAAATCTAAGTTTAAAGATTGTGCTAGCACAAGTACCAGTGACACACTTACCAGAACTATACTTACCCATCTTACTATAGCAAACTCTCTTTATAATCTATGACAAATTGCAGGAAATGAAACCACAATTATCAGGTTCAAGTGACAAAACCATGGGTTAGCAAAATTCATGTTTCCTATTGTATTATAATAAGAGTAATCAACAAATAACACAAAACGACGCAATTTGTTATGGTGCCTAGTTAACTATCTGCATTACCTATGCATAAATTGAAGTTATCATATATGACAATTTTTAGTCAATCCATAAAACATTATTTATCTAGTGGATCAAAATTAGTACCGTTTATGTTATTATGATACTGTAATTTCAGACGTTAATGCCTGCAGATGTATCATATATCAGAATGCAAGTTATTATTATTACAAGTCCCACCCAGTCATTTTAAATCCTCGTTATCATTTCTGATTCAACAGTATTCAAAATTCTTTCTACATGCTTAAATATGCAAGTTTTGCTGTCAAATCGTTGAAGGCCATACAGTGACCTATAGTTCCTTAAATCCATTTCATTTGGACTCCGTTGGATAGTTAACCCTTTGACAAGCATACCACATCTCCTAATTCTATATTAAAGTGACTTTTATATCTACTGCATGCAAGCATTGATCATGTGACCCAAGTATAACCAATGAAGTGACAGGATCTACAACAGTTGAGCTTTTAATCTCTCCTCCAGTTTGGTATTTCCACCAAATATCTCCGTTCATACTGTTGACTGCATATAAATAATAATCATTACAACCTGAAACAAAAATTGAACTGAACAATCTTAATCTAACATCAGCATGGTATGTTTTATACATGTCAATTTAATCCCAGCACTTAAATTTATTTAACAAAAAGTTTAAACATTACAGGTTTTCGTTTGTGACATTTGATTTGATTGGTTTAATGTGGATTTTCTAAAGGTATAAACCACCCACTTTGTAGGTAAAATCTTTTTGTTTTTTATAATTACCTCGTGGAAGTTTTCATGAAGTACATCATACTTTTATTATATTTCATGTCAAAATGCCAGATTTAGAATGGTTAATACGAGGGAGACAATTTACTCTATCTCATGGCAAATACTCTATTACCCTTCATGGAAACGCTTGCTCAAGTGTGCGCTTTGATAAATACGGATGATTGTTATGTACAAGACGACATAGTTTATTACTTTGAATTTGAAATTTAATAGACAGTAATAACAGAACATTCAGTATAATAAATTAAATAACACATATCTGAGAGGGTGATAGAGCACATTGTTACCCCTCTAAAAGACATTGTCAACCTTGGCTTCGCCTCAGTTGACAATGTTTTCTCGGGGTAACAATCTGCACTATCACCCTCTCAGCTATGTGTTATTTATATAATGACATATTTTGTTAAACATTGTTTGACATGATTGTATACATGATAGCACTTTCAAGAAACTATTATCCGTAATTAATCATGAATTTTACTATATAAAACTACTATAAAATTATCATTGAAGTAAATTATTTCCCATGTCTGGAAGCAAACCTGCATAATCATACCACATCCTCTTTTTCATACTAACAGCAACAGTAAATAAAGAGTCAACGATAAGAGGTTATAAATCCATGTTAATTTATAGATAACTTTTGAATAATATGTAAATATTTAAATTGTAATGGTCTGGTGTCTTGTAATAAAACTCATTTATAAAACTGGAAATGTTAAAAGTTCTATTTCACTTCTCACCATATGCATGATATATCTGCATTGCAACCAACCAGTATAAAATTGAGAATGGAAATGGGGAATGTGTCAAAGAGACAACAACCCGACCAAAGAGCAGAAAACATAATTTAAACATGCATACCAGTATAATTCCCAAAAAGGGAAGTAATTCATATTCAAAAATGGAAGTGCATTTCTAGATTGTTCTTAATGCAAAATATCATGCTTCTGTGAATATAAACAAAACTATTAGTAATCAAATGAACAAAAAAAGAATGGTATATATAGAAAACAATTCTAAACACAAAAAAAAAAAAAAAAAAAAAAATACAACAAAGTTCAGTGCATTAAGATAACATACCAACAACAACAAACTATCAACATAAAGTCACACAGGCTGAAGATTCTATTCTAGTTTCAAGAGTAGTCTCCAATATCAACTGTCCGTATCAAACAATATGGCAGAAAATTTATGAGAATGAGATCCAATGAACACGGTCATTCTTGAAAATAAATATGCAAAATTAGACTAAAAGGTCTATTCAACTTTTTTTTCGAAAAACAAAATAATTGAAATTTGTTAACTGCTAAAAAAAAAACAAAAACAAAACGATTCATCAATATTATATATTGTATATACATGTATATGATGTATGCGTGTACCATATGTACATACTGAAATTCAATGTATAATTTGTTATATGCCTGTTATATTGCTTTAAAAATAAAGTATCATCTTTGTTTGTGTTCTAGTTATTTCATTTCACAATCATCATGTGCATATGTATGTTTTAAAGGCATCTGATGCTTTCAATAATATACGATAACAAAGAGAAATTAATAAAAACGTTGGACACACATTTGATATCGATAAAAAATCCTAGGAATGAATTACATACATATATCTTAACAATATTTATAATTTAGAGAGTGTTTTTTTTTTTATGTACAGAGTATATATTTAAGTTGTTTCTGTTGTTAAAATGAACAAAAAGGTGTGAAAATACACAAAACTGCACCTATGTGCTTATTCCATTAGAATTAAAACTTTTTCCATGTCCTTTGGTCTCTGGCAGATAGTTGTTCTTTGACAATCATACCACATCTCCTTATGTCTATAAAGAATTACAGCTTTACAAAAATCAAACATGGTAATAAATGACATCTAAAAGGCAGTTGTATTAAATTTTAGAATTGTTCTGGAAAAGCCATGATTCAATGCAACCAAATCATAAAATCACATACCTCAATGAGCTATAAGTGGAGAAGCATCTACACATTTTCCTGTGTTATACATCCACTTTTCGTTCAAGGAAAGACCATATGTATTTTCAGTTGACAGTGTTTCCGAAGGCACATCTTTTATTTGATATGCTGTCTTTTTAAAATCTAATTCTGAATAACTGTCTGATGTAAAACTATGCAAAACTGACACCACATTCCTTTCACTTACGCTATAGCTAAAATATTTAAGATCAGAAATTGTGCCATCCATATGAATCAGCCAATCAGAGCATCTGTTACATCTAGATACACATTCCATTTTACATTTAATAGGTATCAAGTTTAGTGAGGACACATCAGCTTTCTTTTTCCAAACATTTTTTTCAATGAGATCTGGGGAATGCTGTTCCGCGCAGAGTTTTTCAGTGTCACTAATTCTCCTTTTTCTTGAAATTTTTTGTAGATCAAAAGTATCTGTTGTCTCCATAGATACAGAATGATTATCTAAATTTTCATAATTTGAGCTGTCTTTTTATAAAAATGGTTTCATAAGGCCTTTGTTTTGAATTTTGTCAACTTCTACAGTATCCCTTTCCTTTCCAATAGTAAACATTATTTCTTTAATAATTTCCCTAAAACCTTTGTGTAAAAATGAAATCCAGTAACCGTGGACACTGAATATTTAAATCTGCTTGTATCTGATTGGCTAATTGTACCGCCTGCACAGAATTCCCACCACTAAATATGAACATTGCCTCTTCTTTCAACTATCCATTAATAAATAGAATTTCCTGCAATAGAATAAGAATAGCTTGTGTTTATAAAGTGGTTTGACTGGTTTTTTTTCTGTGTGGTTTGTAAAAGATCAGGGAATAACCAATTATCCTCTTCCCTTATTATTTTTTTTCAACACAAAAATTATATCGAATTCAAGGAACCTTGCAATGTGATGAGTAGTTGTTTAATGAGGGTCGTAATGGGATACCTTCATGACGAATAACGGTAAAAAAATCTTGCTAAATGACGTTAACGGTAATTTTTGGTGCATGACGATAAAATATACCCTTTCTTTAAGACGGTAAAAAAATCAACTGATTTTGACGAATCACGTTAAATTTTTTCCAAAAAATGACGGTAACGATAATTATTTCAGACCTTTGACGAATCACAATAAGGATAGTTTGACGAATCACGGTAAAATTTAAACCAATTTAACACTTACAGTAGCCGAAAATAACCGTTTGACGCCTGACGGTAAAGGGCATTCCTACCTTCTTATAGCTGTTTGTAACACAATGTCAGAACTTTCCTAACTTGTTTCAATGAAATGTCTGTATTAAGGATGTTCGCTACTCTGTTTCAAAATAACAAACCTTTTAAATGACTGTCATAAATTGATAGTATATAAAAAAAGAAACTAAAAAAGCCAAAACAAAAATGAAGGGTCCGTGTGCTTGTTTTCGAGATATAAGTCATTGAAAATTTGGCGGGAAATAATTCTCTCTAGATTTTTCATACATTTAACATTGCCACGTTTTTTTTTCTTTCAAAAACGATGAAAAAATAACAAGAATTTTATAAGATTTTCAAAGATGACATTTTAAACTATATGTAATCAAATTATGGAAAGAAAAGTAGGGGTTAGTGGGCAAAATTTTTAATGGCACTACATGGATAAAACCAGAGGATTCCGAACTTCAAAAACAAGAGGAGCGAACATCCTTAAATGCAATTGCCAATTTTCGTACCAGAAATCTTGCGCAAAAATCAATCTATAAAGCATTATGAGTATCAAATCAGAAGATTGGTATGTTTTAGAAGAGAGACCAAAGATACCAAAGGGATATTCAAACTCATAAGTCAAAATCAAACTGAGAATGCCATGGCAAAAATGACAAACAACAATACAAAAAACACAACACAAACATCACATATCCAATTTTCAAGACTTTGGTTTGACCCTGCTGGTGATTTAACCCTGAACTCAAGGATAGCATGCTAAGACCAATGAGGTAAATATTCTCCTACTTTATAAAATCAATAAAAAAAAAATAAATTCAGTCAATCAAACAATTTTTACTGCTTGTAGATTTAACATACCTTCCATACTTTTATTCACTTCCCCTCGCCACTTCAGCTTTTCTCAATAATGCTGCAGCTGCAAAAGAACACAAGATGATTCAATATATGACAAAGTGAAGGTAAGACATTTTTATTTGTATAGAGAAACAAATTTTAAAGTTGATTTTGGAAAAGAAATATCTCCTGTATTAAAACGGAAGAAACAAAAAGAATGGTTCCATGTTTAAGTCTATTGAAGTATAAACAATAGGGCAAATCAAATTTAAAGTCCTATGTTTATAGATACATTAAAATATCAAAGCGTTATTTCTAATTTTTCATTAAAAGAGTACTCTTGAAATAAATTACCTATATTCCCCAAAAACAAAGAATTGGTCATGACATTTTTATTTTTTGCTTGTCTTTTTATGTTCTTTTTTAGCATCATACTGTTTTTGAAAGAGGTGGAAAATAAATGCATTTTTCGTTAAATTTTGCATTTTTATTATTGATGCAATAAATCAAATAGTTAAAGATTAACAAGCAACTGTGAGACACAGTAGAAGAAATCATACTTTCAAAACCTGGATAATGTAAAACCAAATAGATAAGCATATTTGTATAGAAATACTACATCGCGTCTAAAACTATCCTCATAATTCTCGTAATGAAATTAATGACTATAACTAGAATAATTATTGAATAAAGTCTGGGACTTGAAACTGTTGCGTTAAATACCTTTAATATAACCAACCAACCAACCAACCCCACCAGCACTCCCCCCCTCACCCTCCCCGCCCCGACCCCAATCTAATTCGAGAAAGTATACTAACGTAATGGTTGTGGTGTCAAAGCTGGAAAATTAATAATAATAGATTTAGTTTATTCATTTTTTCTCATTCAATGAATTTGTGAAATTGATTTCTTCTACTTATATTCCAAAGTGTAAGCACATCAATTATATTAAAACGAAGAATTAAGTATCCCTAGTCATTTTTCATACATTGGAAGGTTTAGCTACCTGTAAAATCATGTTCAACCCACCACTTTTTCGGAATTATCTGTAACAAGTCAAAAATCAGATAGTTGTTTTCCAATTTCCGCTGAATGATATAGTCGAGTATTTGCAAAATGCTTTTGTTTTGTCAGTTTCCCCTTTTTATATTTACATTGGAGTTTGGTATTTTGTATACAGTTTTATATTTCAGTGCGCATAACTTTTACATATATGTGGGCACAATTGTGTCGTTACAAAAAAAAAAAAAAAAAAAAAAAAACACGTTATTAATTTCATGCGTCCGAAAGATTCAAGGATCGAAACAGTTGAAAACCTATATGACCAAGAAGATCTAAAAAATAGCCAAATCCATCTTAGGTCAACTTTGTCTTCTTATAATTTCAAAATTTACTAACGGATAATTTTAGAAAGATTTGTTATCAATCATGTTAGTACCAAAATACCGACCGACAACTGAGCTGGTGATACCCTCGGGGACTGATAGTCCACTAGCACAGGTATCGACCCAGTGCTGTAAGAAATGAAAACAAGACGTTATAAATTTCATGCGTCCGAAGAGCTTTTCTGGGTTTACCTTTACAAGTATTATTTAAAATTAATTTTCCCTGAAAGTTGAAATCTATCTTATTTCCGTTTGACATTGTTTGCATTTTTAAGTTAAGGTGTATACTACAGAACAGAAGACAAGTGTGTTATGATCCACCATATTGAAAATGCGGTTACAGTATGATCTGATCATTTTTTTTCTCAACGCTTAGTTAAAATAACATATATGTTGGTCAATTCCCACCCCTTTTTTAACCCGCACATTTAGATCGAACTGAGTATCAATTAAATATTTGATCAAGGTAAGTATGTGTCAAAATGTTTGTTTTTCGAATAAAAATGTTCTTTTCGATCGCTTATCCCCAATGAATAACAGGCTCCTGACTTGGGACAGGCACATACAGAATGTAAACAACAAGATATTGTAAAACTTCATGTTTTGCTAAGAAAAGCTTAGCGCATCTCCTTCTTTATACTTGATACGTTTACATTGCATGCTAACACGCACAGTTCTTGTACAATACATGCACACACGCACATTTCGTCACAATCTTACGATGTTTCTTTAAGAAGTGAAGAGGACTTGAAAAAAAATCATCACTTGGTAAATATTCACATGTTTACACCTAAAACGAGAGGATACGAATTCTTGCAGAGGTTCGCTGCAGTTGAATAAAAAAGCAAAACAGGTCAACTCCATAATAGCAGACTAGTCGTCTTATCCCTTACTTTAACGATTGCGTTTAATTCCCGATTGTTACATTTGGCAGAGTGTGAATCGGCCATAAGGAGAAAGGGGGGATGCATATATACCAGAAAACGCTTACCGTGACGATAAACCCCTTTGCACTCCTTTTGGAGTTCATGCAATTCCCAAAGTTTTTTTGTCACCTGGTTTTGTCTTCTTAAGGATGTTCGCTATTCTTAATTTTGACTTTTTGTCAGATATTCGGAATAGTTATATCCATGTGGTGTCATTAAAAAGTTTGCCCGCTAACCCCTAATTTTCATTTTATCATTTTATAACATATAGTTTAAAAAAAAAACATTTTTGAAACCACAAAAAATCCTTGTTATTTTTTCATAGTTTTTGAAAGAAAAAAGGTGCCAATGTTAAATGTATGAAAAGTCTAGAGAGAATCATTTTCCGCCAAATTTTCAATTGCTTATATCTCAAAAACAAGAACACGGACCTTTCATTTTTTTCTGCTTTCTAAGTTCCATTATTTATATACTATCAATTTATAACAGTCTTTTAAAAAACTTATTAATTTCAAACAGAGGAGCGAACATCCTCAATCGATTGATGAGATTTAACATTAGTTAACTACAGTTATTATAACCTTAATTCATAACAAGACTGGCAGAATTGGACAAAACTCATATCTATGACAAACGTGAGGATTTTAACTTTCCCATTGTGAACTTTCCTCTGTTTAATTAATAACGGGATGCTTGTCCAGCTTATGATATTGACTTATTCAGTTGATATAGATACACAAAAAAATGTATTTTAGAGCATGCGAATATGATGGTTCAAGTCGATGAGACAAATCGTCCTGATCATGCATGTAATATTTTCAACTGAACGTCAAGTCGAGGAGATAAATCGTCCTGATCTTGAATGTAATATTTGCCACTGAACGTCAAGTCGATGAGATAAAGCGTCCTGAGCATGCATGTAATATTTGCCACTGAACGTCAAGTCGACGAGATAAATCGTCCTGATCATGCATGTACAATTAGCAACTGAACGTCAAGTCGACGAGATAAATCGTCCTGATCATGAATGTAATATTAGCCACTCAACGTCAAGTCGATGCGATAAATCGTCCTAATCATGATGTAATATTTACTGAACGTAAAGTCGATAAGACAAATCGTCCTGATCATGCATGTAATATTTGCCACTGAACGTCAAGTCGACACGATAAATCGTTCTGATCATGCATGTTACATTTGCCACTGAACGTCATAATGATGAGATAAATTGTCCTGCCCATGCATGTAATATTTGCACACTGAACGTCAAATCGATGAGATAAATCGTCCTGAACATTCATGTAATAGTTGCCACTGAACGTCAAGTCGATGAGATAAATCATCCTGATCATGCATGTAATATTTGCTACTGAACGTCAAGTCGATGAGATAAATTGTTCTGATCATGAATGTAATATTTGCAACTGAAGGTCAATTCGATGAGATACATTTTCCTGATTATGCATGTAATATTTGCCACTGAACTTCAAGTCGATTAGATAAATCGTTCTTATCATGCATGTACTATTTGCCACTGAACACTTTTGTGTCTAAATCTTGAATCATTATTGTATTCAAAATTACTATACTTATCATATTGTATTGGTCAAATACAACACTGTTTTCAAACTGTGATGGAAGGGGTAAAAATTGAAAGTCATAATTCTTACAATTTTTTGCACATAGTCTATCTTAAAAAAGTAAAGAACGCAAAAAAATTGACAAGGTGCCATAATCTGATGGCATAATTGATTAAGGGACACATTATTCATCCCCCCCCCTATTTGTTATAATATTTTTTCATTGTATTTGGTAATCAATTCATCATCTTTTAGATCAGAAATGCTGTCAATTTCAGATCAGTCTGAGCATTTCTTCAAAGATATCAGCCTTCAAAATTTGGTCCTCATTAACCGCAATTGAAGTGTTGCAAAACCTTCTTTGAACAGCATATATATTATCATAATGCCAGTTCACAAACAGGTACAAGTTTATGGAGTAAACTATCATAACAGTGTCTACCTGTCTCAACATACTCTGTCATTGATTATATATGTGTCAGATATTTGCCACTGGATATTTTTACTGTTTTTCATGTTCTGCACGCGCCACTTGCTCTTGTCTCAATTCAATTTGTGTTCGTGCAACAGCTGTCTTTTCTCTCAGATATGCTTGTTTATATTTGTACTTAATAGTTCCTTGAACTGACCATGGTATTCAAATTTTATATTTTCAAAAAAGGGTACTAATTTGTTTTTAAATGTTTGTGGGTGCAGGTTAAATTGTCGAAATATCATGTGTATACAGTAAAAATTATATATGAAAAAGACTCAAATGTTTTGGAGGAAACATGAAAAAAAAAACATATGACGGGTAATGCTACAAATATAATAAAATGTATGTTTGTCTCCCAATACCTTCGTTTGAACATCAACATCTTCTTTCAGTATTGACATTCTATCGCTATTCACTTTTACTACGGCTTTCTTTCTATTTTTCAAATTGATAATTACTGTACAAGTACTACTCTCCATGTTGATTGTTCTTGTTTCATTAAGTGTATTTATTGTCTGTGCTTCCTGTTCCGCGTGAGATATCTTAATCCTGTCCTTCCTTGATTTCTTTTTTACATACCCCATGCAAATCATACATAACACAACAATTAAGAAGATAAGTGCTAGTCCACCAAACATGGACCCCACCGCAATAGCACGCCTACAATGATAAAAAAAAGGTCAAAGAAATACAATTATTGAATTTAAGAATAAACAGTTGAATTAGAATTGATCCAGACTCTAAGGGGAACTGCTCGCTAATCACATTTTCAAATTTTCCATCATATTTAAATAGGTTACTTCTTGGAGTTGTTTCTTAGAAACGCACACAAATTTCCCAAATGGCCCCTTTAATAAAAATGGTTTTTCAAAGAAACTTCTGTTAAATGAATTCAAAATTCGTCTTTTTTACTACAGTTGTCCTACAATTTGTTTTTTAGAAAGTATACATTCATTTCAGCCCAAACTATCGTAGTAATTCGAAAAAAATCCAAAAATATCTTTGTTTTGGGGCGAAATTGTAGCTTCTCAATGTCTTATGCGGTTCGTGATACTCGTCTCTTTAATTTTCTAAGCATGGTCATTTATCCAATCAAAACACAATTTTTAAACAGATAAACATTACCACGTGTATATTAAACACAGAAGAGTCAGAAAATTGTAAAACATGCCTACAAAGCGGAATCATATTGCATAACACTTACATTCAACGTTCATGTGAGCTCTGCCAGGCAGAGGAACACTTATAAAAGCACCATAAAGAGGGTCTGGATGAGGTTTAAAAGATAGAGAATTATGGTCCACAGAAAAATGAGCCCAAAAGATAAAGAATAATGGGCAAACATATAAAGAATAGATAGAAAAAAAAATGACCCAGAAAATTGAAGAATACAGAAATGAAGGTCCCCATCCATACCCTGTCTAAAGGCATAGTGTTCCTCAGCTGACAAGTCTAGCATCCGAGCATGGTGAGCACCAGTCTTCCGTTGTCTTTGTATCGGAAGCTCTGCCTAATAGTCTGTAAACGCGGCATGGTTTTTTAAAATAAATTTTGATTCTAAATTCATTTTATAAAAAGTAGATGAGAAATAAGAAATACTTTGTTTCAACTGATGAAACGGACCCCCGCCCCGCGCCCGCATTTCCCCTAAAAGATAAAGGATTGGTGCCTTAGCAAATACCTTTTTTTCTTCTTGGTCTCCCTTTTGGTATATTTTTTTTATGCACTTGCAGTTAAGATATTTTTACACAAAGAAACAATTATTTCAACATTTTGATTATAAGTACATAATTATGACTGGAATAGACAGAGTTGCTCTTGATTTTGTTATGGTGTGTAAACAGAGAAAACATGCATGTCTAAAAATGCCATGTAAACCCCCTCAAAGGACTCAATTATACGTAGAATTATATAGCCCAATGTACTCTCGTGGATCAAACGGATTACGAGAAAATGAAAAAGAAGAAGTAAATGAAACAAAAATGTATGCTCAGGTTATCTAAAATTCGACATAGCTGTTGGTTGTTGGTTAATGTTCTACATATATCAGTGAAAACAATACTAGCTATAAATTGTTTACTATGAACTAATGAACTCCTTTTCCCCGAATGTGATCTTCCGATTTTTTTGTTTAATTTTTTTTTTTTTTGCCATGGAGTTGTAAGTTAATTTTCGACTTAGAGTTTGAATATCTCTTTGTTATCTTTTGCCTCTCTTTTATGATAAGATATTGCTATTTAATGACATATGACACTATCTATATACGTGTACATTTACTTGTCTGGACAGCAATTGTTTCCACAACAGCCATATTCGCAAAATACTGTGCAATATACAGCAGTAGTCACTTCTGAAAAGAAAATTATGATTTATTTATTGACTATTGAATTTGAACAGAGAATGGAAACGGGGAATGTGTTAAAGAAACAACAACCCGACCAAACAGCAGTACACAGCAATCAACGGGTATGCAACGCAGCAAGAAAATCTTGTACCCGAAGGCAATTTTGACCTGACCCCTATACAATAATGTATACTAAATTATCGAATAGACGTCACACTAAACTGAAAAACATACAAATAATTAAAAATTAAAATACACTCAAGACTAAAAAAGGCTAGAGGTTCCTGACTTGGGCCAAGGGCAAAAATGTGGAGGGGTTCATCATTTTTTGTTAGATCCCAACCCTCCCCCATACCTCAATATAATGTGGAATAAACAAACACACGGCAATACGCACAGTAAAATTCAGTGTAAAAGAGGTCAGAGTGTGAAGTTAGAATATGTAGCAGAAGACACTAAGTAAATAGTTATCAAAGGTACCAGGATTATAATTCAATACGCCAGACGCGCGTTTCGTCTTCATAAGACTCATCAGTGACGCTCAGATCTAAATAGTTATAAAGCCAAACAAGTACAAATTTGAAGAGCATTGAGGAACCAAAATTCCAAAAAGTAAATGACAGTGATCATATAGATAACACAATTTAACAAAGACCTACTAGCAGTTTCGGACATGCCAGCCCAGACCTGAATTAAAATGATAATATTTGGATTTTTAACACCCAACGGTAAACATTTCTTGGACATTCACAACAATAACATATTCATGGCAAATGTTATATACTACTTTGCTCTAACTCATTAACGCCACGTACTTGTTCAGGAATTAATAAAATGCTTGGTTTTAGCCCACATGTACCATTCATGAATTAAACTTATCGGCGCGGAGTCCGCAAATTTGTCTCATTCAGGGGATAGATGTATGTATTGAAATGGCCTGCAGTTTTCTGAAGAGCAAGCGTCTTGGTATGGGTTGGGTCGCTATATATATAACCTCAGCTTACAGGTTATCATCCTGAATTGAATAGCTATGTATTATTTGCCGCTGAATGATATGCATTATTCAATTGATTAACATTTATTGCATAGACAGGGTCAACAGAATAGATGAAATTAACAGAATTGAATGATTTGTACATGGAAACAGTGTTACAAATGGCATACACAACAAGGTGAAAATCCGGGAATGCAAGTCCCGTGACTTCGTTATAAGGTCTAGATTATATTTTCTACATATCAACAATAATGTACATGTAGGTGTCTGATCTATCCGAATGATTTGACCAGTTCAGTCATTATTTCCTATCAACTTCCTCTGACAGATATCTTGATTTGTCATGTTATAGTCAAAATGTTGATATTGATTTCTTTTTCTGTTATAAAATTGAGAATGGAAATGGGGAATGTGTCAAAGAGACAACAACCCGACCACAGAACAGACAACAGAAGGTCACCAATAGGTCTTCAATGCAGCGAGAAATTCCCGCACCCGGAGGCGTCCTTAAGCTGGCCCCTAAACAAATATATACTAGTTCAGTGATAATGGACGTCATACTAAACTCCAAATTATACACAAGAAACTAAAAGTAAAAATAATACAAGACTAACAAAGGCCAGAGGCTCCTGACTTGGGACAGGCGCAAACATGCGGCGGGGTTAAACATGTTTATGAGATCTCAACCCTCCCCCTATACCTCTAGCCAATGTAGAAAAGTAAACGCATTACAATACGCACATTAAAAGTCAGTTAAAGAGAAGTCCGAGTCCGATGTCAGAAGATGTAACAAACGAAAATAAACAAAATGACAATAATACATAAATAACAACAGACTACTAGCAGTTAACTGACATGCCAGCTCCAGACCTCAATTAAACTGATTGAAAGATTATGTCTTCATCATATGAATATCAGGCACAATCCCTCATATATACTTGTATATTATGTATACAAATTAAAAAGGGGAAAAAATGGTATGATTGCAAATAATACAGCGTTCCATCAAAAATCAAAGTACAAAGATGCAAACAGCTATAGGTAATCGAACTGTCATCAACAATAAGCAAAATTCCTACAGCATAGGAATCTATTAAAGGCGCATGGAAAACAAAGTGCGAAACATGCTAGCAGCAGCTTGATGTTTGTAATTTGATGCTATTGCCCCGAATCATATACAATGTATGTTTTGAATGGTATCTGCCTCATTACAAAATTTAGCTAAAGCAAGTGCTAGGAGCTGTCTTGTATTTACAATGGTGTGCAACTACTTGCCATAGTTTTAAAAGCCAAAACATTACTCTCTTGCTTCAATGTTGTATCGTAGTAATTCAGATTTTTATTCGTAAATTAGAACCATATCTCTTCTTTTCTGATAATTTATTATAAATTATTTTCCCGATTATGGCATGTTATTTCATGCACATGTAACTCCACACAATAACACCTATGAAATATTATCTGTATAATAATGTGTTATGAAATTATTTGACAAGGTTACTTAATTTACGGCTAGTTTAAGATAATTTAATCCATTACGTGTACTCATTTTTACAAATATAAATCTCGTCGTTTATGTACATTATTGCATTCAATGTTAAAGGTATCCATTTTTGTAAATAACGATTGTTTATCAGTGTTCATTTTAAACAAATTGCGTGTTGAAAGATAAGATAATATCATTTAAATGCCTGCATAGTTACACAGATATTGTGTTGCATATGTGAAATATATTTTACAATACAAGAAGTTTAAAAATGACATCGTAGACGTATTAAGCTACTCATTCAAATGATAAGAAGAGATGAGCGTAAGAACATAAAGCTAAAAGACAAAATGCAGAAAAATTAACTCAGAAGGTAAAGAGTCATTTTATTGAATCCGTATACACATCTAATCAACTGACTATATGTGTTCCTCATTACAACTTTCCCCAGGGGAACAGTTCAGTAAATAGTAACTTTTATCATATGTTCCCTAAAGAAAACTTTTGCAAAATTGGTAAAATAGTAATGTATCATAACGCATTCAAATGCTACTTGCCGGTTCCCAAGGAACAGTGACTTTCATTTACGTATCGCAATCGCAATAGACGTTTCCGGGATATTTCATATGGATATTTTTATGACTATTGCATTTTAATAAAGAAATGACAGGGCTGTTTCTGAAGAGTTATCGACATCAATTGGAAGTTTGAAGGCCAGCGTCACCTGTTAAAAGGCATATGCAATTACAACACAGTACTGTCATTTCTATTAAGTATCTCACAGTGAAATGGGATATGGAAATATGCTCTTCATTGGTTTTCTTTCGATCGTACTAAAACCCTTGCCAAAGTTGGGCGATCGTTTGGCCGTTCGGGAGGTTAAATTCGTAAAATCCTATGCCTCGTGAGGAGATAGGGTGACACGCTTTCTAAACGCTAAAGAAACCCTTTGAGGGGTCCGTAGGTGTCATGTTGCAAGGCTAAATTTCGGTCTCTAATTATTCAGTGGCATCCCAACCCAAACGACTGCTATTGCCAGACATATCTTTTTATCAATTGCTAATTTGTTCTCGTCCTGGAAATTGCATGAAATATTGGACACTGGATTTACAAAAAAAAAAAAAAAAAAAAAAAAAAACAATCAATATAATGGTGATGATATTGCCTGATTTTCTTTTTTCCTTCCATTAATCAATTGATAATTTACTTAACGAAAAATCAACCAACATCATTAATTCAAAATATTGTATATTTATAAAAATAGTTACTTTTTGTGCATCACTCAAAAATAAAATACTTGTACTTATGCCTTATATTCTCGGATTATTCGTGTACGCTACAAGCCTCCATTTGGTCATTTCTCTAAATTTCAGATACATAATTATCAAACGCGGCAACTACAAGTCATCTTTTGGAGTGGGTTGGGTTTAAACGTTGTTGGGTTTGGCTTTTGTTTTTTTTTTTAACTTGTTTTTCCTTTGAAACACAGTTTTCGACATTCATAACAGAACAACATTTTCTTTCATTAAAATACAAGTTAGAACAAAAACTTTTTTTCTAATTTTTTTACACTGTAAATACAACTTAGACGACAACACTGTAAGACTGTTTCTCGACAACTAATTGCAGATAATGCAGTACATATTTAGAAAATAATACGCATACAAACCATAGGGATTAATATGTGTTTTTTTTTTTTTTTTTTATCTTGTTTCGTTCTGAATATGCAAGAAATATTTGCCTCTGGACGTGAAGAAAAACAACAATCTATTAATTTTATCTCGTTGCTTGCAAACGTTAGATACAAATGATCTTGCAATCATTCGGCGTCGTCACTATCGTTGCCATGCATATTTTTATTTGTATACCTAACATTGATGTTTTAAATAAGCATCAGCAACATTAATAGAATACCCCAATATTTTGCATCCCCGACTTTCATAATAATAAAAGAATAAAAATATGTGTCCTAAGCAAAATTAATGTTTTTAACTTTTATGTACATTTTGATTACAATTTTTTTTTATCAAATATCGCCTCAATGTCTCCAACAATCTGAATAGAATTGAACCAAGAGTATTGTACATTTCTTGCAATAAGCGTGCATGTGTAAATATATATTACTTTGTTCATTCGAACTGTTTACTAGGTATTTAGACGTTAGGAATATTGAATGGTGTTTTTGTTCAACATCGGAAAAATTTTATGCACTTTAAATACTTTTTTGATTGTTGAAGTGTATACACACGGTCGATCTATGTAATTGCATGTATTTAAAATGACAAACTTATTTTTGACATATTTTTAGCAAAAAAAAATAATGTAGAAAAATTCAACCTTGTTTATTCAAAGATGGAACTTTATTCAAGTTTTGTGTCAACTATTATTGGATTTGGACTAATTTTTATTAATTCTGTTATTACAGGTAGCAATACACAGTTAGGAAAAAATCTTAAAATTAACATTCATAATTTTTAACCACCCTCTTTTCCTTCCTATCTAATAAATAAGGCTTACTATTTGTGTTATGCATGTGTATATTTCTGGAAAGAGCATCTTCCATAGATTTCATTTTTAATAGTTAAAAAGGTGAAATATAATCTCTTTTTGGTGTAACCATGGCAACAATCTGCATTTATTTGATACAAAATATTGCAAAAAAGGAGGGTGAACATGTAACAAAAGTCTCAAAAATTTGGTCCAAAGGAAATTTTCAATCAATTAGAGTGATACCTTTCCTGAAACCATAGACCTATATCTATCAAGAGGTCCAACAAAAATCATATGCATTTCTGCTTGTTTTTCCATAAAATTGAATTGAAAAGATCGAGCAACAAATCTTTGTTGAAAAACACTACAATAGTTTCTAGATCTAGGGCGGTGCGGATAGGAAAATACGGACTGTCAAACAGAAAAATGGCCTATAAAACATGCTAAAAACAATCTAAATGATCATATAAACCCACTTGGAAGGCTATATTATTCTTCAACTATCTAAAAATCAATTTTATTGTACAAAAACTTTCATATTTAAAAAATTCACCGTGGCCATAATGCGAAACTAATCTTCTAACTGTGTATTGCTACCACAGGTAAGTAAAAAATGAACCCGGAAGTCGGAAATACCTTAACAACATATTCAGAGAAAAGGGGGGAGGGCATCTTCAATCGTCAACAAACATTTATGGTCCCTTTTCACTTATCCTAATGATGCGTGTATCACACACGTATATAAACTATGCATTTAAATAAACCTTAGTACTATTGTGTAGCATTGACAAACATCCAAAACCAAGATATACGACTTAAAATTTGAATCACTTCCGAAAAAAGCATGACATGTATATTGAATGCCATTTACCGCTGCCGTGAAGCGTTCGTTTGTGCATTAACGAATACCCCCACCCCATCCCCGTTCTCACCTTTGTTCCAGATCCAGATCCTGGGTTTTGAAAAAGGGGTTCCCCAAACTAGTCAACTTTTGGATTGGGACATGTAAAAAGTCTATGCATTAACCATATATATAGCTCAATACGGGGTCCCTGACCACCTGGTCCCCACCTTACCCCCTCCCTTCTGCCCCTTTTTGTAGATTGTTGATACATGTATATCATAGAATGTAGTTACTGGTCGTACTGAACAACTGATTAGTACACGTCATGTACACTAAACAATATGAATAAAAGGAGGCCAACATTAAGAGCACATAGATTTTAAACATGTGTCTTTAAATTATAAGAGTTATTTAAAGCAACGTACTATTGCATGTTTGGCTTTTTTTGTTGTGAAGACAACCGCTGGCGAAATTCCTCACATTGGACAGGCGGATGAACATGTGTTGGGAATAAACTATCTATTGAGGACTTAACCCTTACCCCTTTTATGTCCGTTAGTGAAATAACAAAAGATACATAGCATAATTTGCAATTAAACAAAGACATTAAGTATTTAAGCTCTAACAACGGTTTAATAGTCTAATATAAACTAAAACCCACTTTTCAACTGATTTTACCGTTTGTTCTTATGTTGTGCTGCTACATCGCTGTCCTAGATTAAGGGGAGGATTGAGCGCTCACAAACATGTTTACATCTTCTTATCTTAACCTCGCAACAGTCTGTATGTGCCTGTCCCAAGTCAGGAACCTATTATTCATATGTTGTATGTCGTTTGAATTGTTTCACATTTTTTGTGTCGGGGCCTTTTATTAAAAAGTTAAATCACAAAAATACTGAACTCCGAGGAAAATTAGAATGGTCCTTCCCTAGCTAATAGAACTACTTTGAATCCGATCACTTGCTACTTTTTTATTCTGTGGATATCATAACAAAAAAGTCCGTCTTAAAACAAATATATATTGTATGTTCTGCCAAATTTCCTTTTTTTTTCATGTAGATTTTATCTTGGCGTTCACATTTTCTCCCTATCTATTATAGTTTTTGAGCTATTTGTAAAGTCTCAACATTGAGGTAAAAATATAGTTTCGGTAATAACTGCTACAGAAAGTTGATTCACAATTTCGGCAATGTTAAATCATTGGTAAATCTTATCTTTAAACTCATTTAAGCTGTATATTACCTCACTTTACCTATCAACATTTCCAACAACGGAAAAAAAAAAAATAAATGACTGTTATGTGAACGTATTTTAACTCATTTCTTGTTGATCTTTTTATTTTTTCTTCTTCTAAAAGTATATCTCTATCTATTATAGTTCTTAAAATTAAACCCAAACCGCAGAAAGGGCGAACATCATTATCTAATGAAATAAATGTTAAGGAATTGATTTCCAATTCAATTATCATAACTTATTTGTTGATCGTATATTGCTGATCTTTATCCGCTAACATTTTTTTCAAATCTATAATACTATTCAAGAAAATAGCCAAAAAAACAGTTTACGGGGTATCTATTTACTTATTTAATGACAATTTATCCCAGCTGTGACTTACATGACTAATACAGTCTCTTGGTCACAGATTGTCTATTCCTTCATTGTTTTAAACATCAACGCCTACTAGATAATTTCCTGTTTAAAGAAATCATTAGTTTATTAAATTGCTTATTGTATTTTGATACTATGCAAATAGTTATTAACATTTTACAGTATGCAAATGATTACTTGTTTTTCTTCATACTATAACGATAAAATATTAATATAAATTGCACTAGAATGGAAATGTATATGTACTGTATTTTTTTTTTTTTTTTTTTAATCGGTGAATAATATCTTTTACGTGTTTTTTTTTCTTCAAATCACTGATTATTTAAACCCTAAGCAGCCCAGGGCAGCGGACAGAGGGGTCCCTCCTTTTACTTCACATATCCCATTTGCAGGGGGAAATACAAATGAGTGAGAAAGAAAAAACTCTCTACATGATATATTCAATATAAAAACCAGCATGTGTTTTCAATTAGTTACTGTTTTCTAAAGACAATTATAAAAGTAAATGTAATTGCTATATTTATTTTTTTCTAACCATTTATCTCGTGAAAAGATAAACAATTATGAAATCTTTTGTTATCTTAATTGTTTTCCTGATTAAATGCCTGTTAAATATTGACATCAACAGGACACGTGCTTCAAACACTTTAGAATTTTCGACGAAGGATTACTTTTGAAATAAACGTATGCGCACTTATAAAGAATCGCAATCTGTGGTGAGTAAAATACTTTTACAAGAAAAGTAATACAATAATGCAGTATGTAATATAAATGTGTATAAAATATAAACTATAAAATTAACTTACATGAATATTGGCGCTTGTTGGTAAATGAAGGTGTAAACAATACACTAGTTCAGTTCAAAGTGAGCCTTTTGTATGCAAATGGCAACTATAACTATATTACAAAGGCACACGTTATGTCATAAAAATGTACATATATCTGTAAAATGAGCTTAGAATAAGCAAATTCGACTATTAATAGTAATTACAATATTTTAGATAAACGGTAAAAAAAAAAAACAACATTTTAACATTTTAGAAAAAACAACATTTTATAATTATTATTTAACATGATAATAATTGGTTTCCATTCGATAAAAACCAGCAAATATATATGATGGTGAATATTATTAGGGTATCTCACAAACACTTAACAAATAAAAAAAAAACAGTTTATACCAATTCACGAATTCAAATATAGACAAAATATTCAATGATTGACCAAACTAGACAATACTTCAAGTATGAACTAAATGTAATTATCAGTGTTGTTCGGTAATTCGAGCTGAATATTTCTCAATACTTGAATGTTTTAAATAGTTTTTGTTTTTAATACATTGACATTAACTTTTTTACAAGAAAGTATTTGTTTACGCATTCTTGATGTGATTTGATATAACGTCATCGACAATATCTGAACAGCACGAAAAGGCAGTGATTCTTGTATGACGTCAGAGGGAGAAAATTATCTTATTTATTTCCTATCTATAAATGTTTGTATTCTATTTTACGTAGAAATAACGGTATTTCATCATGTTAATTGTTCCCAATGTAATAATCGTGTATTTCGTTTTCAGGTTGTATTGCAGACCGGGATTTCGTTCCTGGAAAAACTGTAATCAAGAACATCACGGAAGCAATCAGAAAAAGCTGTAAGATAATTCTTGTGCTAACAAGAAATTTTGTTGCGAGCCCTTGGTGCGAGAACGAGATGGAAAGGGCAGTATTACAACATATTAATGATAAAGATAGTTGTGTCATTCCCCTTTTATTGGAACCGTTGTCAGATGAGCAGTTTCCTGATTGTTTGAAAAATATTACATATTTAGATATGACAGATGAAAGTACCCGGATTCAAGAAATAAGCAGACTGAAGCGGGTTTTGTTGAATGTACCTTGTGACGATATCATATACGTTCGGGAAGACAAGTGAATATTTAAGCTCAAGACGTGCATGACAATACAATGACAATTTGTAAAATAAAATCCCAATCGTCACACTGAACATATTGATGTTCTGCAAGTTTTATACTTCCATAACTTATAAATTGACACCTCACCATTGAAATGTTATGTTAATTTCATTCCTTCTATTTTCTCTTTCATTTGTTTGGCTTTCATTGTACTATTTCTTGCGATGTATAATTGAATAACTAAAAAGGTTAGTTGTTGTCATCTTTAAAAGAAAAAAATGAGGTCATAATTGGTTTTGATATTTCAATGATTTCTAAAAAGACGCCAAAGCAACATTCTATGATTAGCTTCTATTATAATTAAGAATAAACATGACTTTGAAAGACTTGAATAACTTTGCAATTGAGAATTTCAATGTCCGAACATTTGTTCCTTTAATACAGGGTTATTTGCCTAAATTAACGTTGACTCCATTTGACGCTAACAATAAGTGAATATAAATTAAACACAAACTAACAAATGCACATTCGGAGCACATGAGTTCAAACTCAATTATTTTAAGCTTGGATCATACCATATCATATTGAAACAATCACCCTTTTGTAGAAGAAGCACGCGTTTGCCGTATTAACTGACAAGCTTTGAATCTTTGATATGTGATTACATTAGAACCATTTTCAAAAAGCCATTTAAGCTCTATTACAGCCCAACATGTGTACTTAACGGTAAATGATTGCACTAAAAGGCATCATTATTTGTTCATTTTGTTGAAAAACACTCATTTTCAGATATCAAACAAAGACGTTGGTATTTGTGCTAAAACTGTATTTGTCGGTGCTTAAGGGTTGTTTTCTTCCAACATGATTTGCATGAATGTATTGTTTTGCGGGTATTATCCTGCTAAAAGGACGTTGTTTACGTGTAACCGTGTTAAGTTTAAATGTATGGAAATGTCCAAAAGTTATGTTATATTCAACGTGGAATCGTTAATTTTATTTCATCTAACCCTTTTATTAATTACCTGTATATGTAAAAGATATATATCCATATCACACAACAGCCGCATTAGAAATCAATACCTTTGCATGCAATATGTATATAATGTTTTTCTGTCATTTTAAAACCAAGTTTTCCTGGTATCGTTGACGTCGATGAACAGAATGAAGACCTTTATAGTTCTTGTTGCATTCTTACAACTTGCAATAGTTGCAATTCTAGGGGAACACAAACCGGTGGTCAATATTACCATGAAGAAATTGGATGCAGTTAAATTAAGACTAAAGGACCTCAGTAAGGCGATAAATGGCTTGGTTGATCCGGCAATTAATGGTTAGTATTTGTAAGACACAACTTCTATACACCATTTCAATAATTGTGCACACTTAAATAATGAAGTTGCATATAGGAATCAAACAACGTGCGCTGTCTTTGACATGGAATCGGTCTTTTAAAGTACTTTAACAATACGAAATGTCACAATTACTATGCAAATTGTTAACAGCTCGGTTACAAATCACTTTGGAAATTCGTTATTTGCTAACATATCTCCGCGTTATAGCAAACCTCGTCTCTCGATCTCGTGATTATTGAAACTTTCTATAATTGTATGGCTCGGTAGAACATATATATCTATCAAATACGATGACACAGATTATAGTTGGTCAGACATGCTTGTTGTTAATAAGTGAAAACAAATACAATCTCATAATGTTTATCATAATGGTATCTCAAAACCATGTGTGATTTTTTTTTCTGATTCTGAATGTTTTCTTATTGACAATAAGCTATTAATTTAACGACGAAAAGAAATAAAAAAATATAACACGGGAATGGGAATGGGATTTAAAAAAAAAACCAATATTCTAACTGAGCTTTTTGTGTTTTTTTATTTTGATTATATAAAGTTTTATAAAATGTATATTTTAGGTTACATTGGATGTTTCAAGGATGACTCGAATCGACATCTTAAATATAAAGTATTGGACTTAGGGAACACCATAACTTTGGCTAAATGCCGTGATCATTGTAAAGGATTTAAATACACGGGCTTGCAGGTAGATATGATTTTCACCAATTTTTAAAGTTCATAAATCAGATACGTAATTTAAAATAGACATTTGTGTTCGGCTTAAAATCGTTATTTGTTATACAATTGTAAATATTTATTTCTTAAACATGATTGAGGCAAAGCTGATACATAAAAGCAGATACCAAATAATATAGTTTATATAAAATATAGACTTAGTTTACCACTGTGACGTCACTTTGTAGAATTATAATCATTTAATGTTTCAATATCCTTGCAATACGTCTATGTATTCCTTTATATTTTGTGCAAATCATATACATGTATTATTACTATTTGTAGACATTACAATTTGTTTTGCATTTCAGTATCGGACATACTGTCTTTGTGGAAGTAGATTAGTAAACAGAAAGTATCCAAGGGCACCAGAATCAGATTGTAACATGCCTTGTGCTGGTGAAACAAATCGAATGTGTGGAGGTGGCTATAGAAACTCGATTTATTTAGGTAACTAAATCAAATGAATAGTTTGCATATCAATAATGAAATTTTGTAGATTTATATAATATAAATAAGGAATAAGAAATAACACTTTAGAAATGGCATGATTTTCAATGAGAAAAACTATCCATCGGAGACAGAATTATGTGGATGAAAGCGACAAAGGATAACTGTACGGCTTTTAATAATGAACAAAACCAATATTGTATGTAAATCGATTGTGTTTATATCTTAAATTCCATATATATTATGTACATTTTTAAATGTATTTGCATTGATAAAATCATTTGGATACTTCAGTTCGGAACTTGTATTACATTAAAGGAACATGACTGTTTTAGGCATTCTGATTGCTTCGATGACTCTGAACTTATTTCATGGAAACGAACATCGATTTTTTTTGTTAATTAATTTAAATTCTAATACATTGTTTTTCAGTTAAACCCTAAGCCAAAAAAGAAATGAAGAAAATACACAGAGATCAGTATCAAAATAAAGTGATAATACTTTAATGTTATTGTTTTTTTGAAATTATTGCATGTTTTTAATATACAAGGATTGAGGAAGATCGATGAAGTAATATGATTGCTTGTTATTGTTTTCTATTAATTGAGTATTTTTGTCGTATACCTCACATTTCCTGTTTTCATATCATTAAATCTAAATTAGGAGAAATATTTCTGTGTTTACAAATTACAGATGCAGAAGAAATACATGACAAAAATCTTTTTTTTTTTTTTTTTTTGTATCATATATTTTCCTTTTATCCTTAATGTGTACATTATGTCATGCAATTTTTAACATAGAAAGGGAAAAATATCTACCACATTATTGTAAAAAATGCTCACATTATTAAATTTAAAATGTATTCTCATTTGAAAATGTTGTAGAACTAGAACAATTGTGTAGATTTATACGATACATATATTTGAAAGTCTGTCCTCCTGGATAGAGGAACTGTAATACCATTATATTGTTATTTATTTTCACACATGCGAAACAAAATATGTATTATATGAACTGTTATTTTCTCTGTAGCTATGTACTAGTTTATGAGAATAAAATCATTCATTCGTTCATTGTAATTGGCATCAATGAAATAATTTCGTTGATTGATAAATTGTTATTTGATCAACGTTCAGTGGCAGCACCCTGAGTGGCAGTAACAAATTTCCCGAAAGTATGTGACATTTTGCATGAAAATGACGAACTAATTTTAACTAGTAAACACGTTAAAAGTTTTAACATAGTTCTAACAAGCTTATGATTCTGAATCATTTGTTGACATCCGTTTTAAGTATATTAAATATAATGCATTTAAAGTTTGCAGCATTCCCTCCAAAATAGTCCTTTTGACCGTTAACTTTTTAATCACATAATCAAAAACCACATGACGAGGCTTAATAATTCATGAAAATGAACATTGATTTTGTTTTATTAAGTCTCCCAAACGAAGTTTGGGAAGACTTATTGGTTTTGTTCAGTTCTTCTTCTTCTTCTTCTTCTTCTTCTTCTTCTTCTCTTCTTCTTCCGCTTACAAATTTGAACTTGTCCGCACACGTTCTCCAAAACCGCTTGTCAGATTAACGTAGGTGTCCACAATATGTTAGACTAACATGTCTAGTGTTGCAATCAGGGTTTTGTTTGTACAATGAGGTTTATAAAGGGGTACTTTGAGGGGCAAAAAGGTAAGAGGGTTTTACTAGAACCCTCTGCGATTTTATTTTTTAAAATTTTCAAACGATTATAAATTGAAAACCGTTTGTGATAGACACAATCTTTTTAATTGAAAATGTTCTAAATTATAAAGCACATTAAAGGAAATACAGGGTTAGTCCCAGGGTCATCCCCACCACCTGCCATTTAAGAAAGTTCTAATATTTTTTAAGTGGTCAAGATCCCCACCCCTAAACCATATATATGGTGGTTTGTCATACTAAGATGGTTTGGATGATATACAGGGTTAGTCCCCAGGAGTCATCCCGACCCCCTGCCATTTGCAAAAGTTCTAATATCTTGTAAATGGTCGAGATCCCCACCCCTAAACCATATATATTCTGGTTTGTCATGATAAAGCACATCAAATGAAATACAGGGTTATTCCCTCAGGGGTCACCCCACCCTCCCATTTAAAAAAGTTCTAATATCTTGTAAGTGGCCAAGATCCCCACCCCTAAACCATATATATTCTGGTTTGTCATGATAAAACACATCAAATGAAATACAGGGTTAGTCCCCAGGGGTCACCCCCACCCCATGCCATTTAAGAAAGTTCCAATATCTTGTAAGTGGTCAAGATCCCCACCCCTAAACCATATATATTCTGGTTTGTCATGCGAAAATGGTTTGAATGATATACAGGGTTAGTCCCCAGGGGTCACCCCATCCCCTGCCATTTAAGAAAGTTCTAATATCTTGTAAGTGGTCAAGATCCCCACCCCTAAACCATATATATTCTGGTTTGTCATGCGAAGATGGTTTGAATGATATACAGGGTTAATCCCCAGGGGTCATCCCGACCCCCTGCTATTTGAAAAAGTTCGAATATTTTGTAAATTGTCGAGATACCCACCCCTAAACCATATATACTCTGGTTTGTCATGATAAAGCACATCAAATGAAATACAGAGTTAGTCTCCAGGGGACACCCCACCCCCTGCCATTTAAGAAAGTTCGAATATTTTGTAAGTGGTCAGGATCCCCACCCTAAACCATATGTATTCTGGTTTGTCATGCGCAGATGGTTTGAATGATATACAGGGTTAGTCCCCAGGGGTTACCACACCCCCTGCCATTTAAGAAAGTTCTAATATCTTGTAAGTGGTCAAGATCCCCATCCCTAAACCATATATATTCTGGTTTGTCATGCGAAGATGGTTTGAATAATATACAGGGTTAGTCCCCAGGGGTCATTCCCACCCCCTGCTATTTGAGAAAATTCTGATATATTGTAAATGGTCGAGATCCCCACCCTAAACCATATATATTCCTGTTCATCATGTCTCGAACATTTGAATGACTTAAAGGTTCCGTCCCCAGGGGTTCCCACACCCCAATGTTTTAATATCTTGTAAATGGTCGAGATACCTACCCCTAAACCATATATATTCTTGTTCGTCATGTCTCGAACATTTGAATGACATATAGGGTCTGTCCCCAGGGGTTCCCCCATCCCCAATGTTCTAATATCTTGTAAATGGTCGAGGTCCCCACCTCTTAACCATATATTTTCCTGTTCGTCATGTCTCGAACATTTGAATGACGTATAGGGTCAGTCCCCAGGGGGTTCCCCCACCCCCAATGTTCTAGTATCTTGTAAATGGTCGAGATCCCTACCCCTAAACCATATATATTCTGGTTTGTCATGCCAAGATGATTTGAATGATATACAGGGTTAGTCCCCAGGCATCACTAATGCATATAACTTTACTGGACCAAACCAATTTTCACTGGACTTTGCCCAATGTCAGGCGACCCTTGGAATTACGAATTATGGGAGCTTCGTTTGGGAGATTTCGTAACAGCATCCTGTAACAATCATTTCTTGGTAATTTTAAAATTCTAATATATGTATTTTTTGTTGATTTTCAGTTAAACCTTAAGCAAAAAGGAAATGCAGAAAACACACAGAGATCAGTTTCAAAATAAAAGATAATGATTTAATGTTATTGTTTGTTGAAATTATTGCATGTTGAAAATTTACAAGGATTGAAGAAGATCTGTGAAGAATTTGGGTGGTTTGTTAATTTTGTCTTCTAAGGATGACTTTTTTGTACTTAGGTGAAATTAAAAAAAATAACATAGAAGTTAAAATTGGTACTATGAATTATAAGAACATAAGTTAAGGAACAAAATAAGCCGAAAAATATTGATTGATAGGTTGTGGAGCTCCTTTTTGAGATATTTAATTTTGTTTAAATGGCGGGAAAAGGCTTACTCGGGACTTTTACCTAATATTTGAATTGGTATTAATTGGGTTACAAATCAAAAGAAAAGAAATCTAGAAACTGTTTAAATTTTGGTATATGAACTTTTATAAGCTATTGAAGTCTTATATACAAAAAAAAAAAAAAAAAAAATAGGTGTTAACATGGTTAAGGGGCAAAATAAATATCCATGTATCGTTGGGGGGAAAAAACCAAGAAGGAGTCCGAACATTTGACAAAAATTCCTAAACCTCACCTAAGTATATCCTTATTTGCAGTGTCTTTGTTGTATATCCCATCTCTTCTTATATTCATATCGTATTCTATATTGAAACTCAGTCACCCTGTTCAATCGAACACTTTTTAGTGTAAGAGTTGTCTCCCGAAACACTGTTTTGCTCTGTGTGCATCTCCTTTGCAATCGTAAATAAAATCGACCAATTTTATTCTTTTCCCAATTGCTTGTTTATTCCACATGATGCTTCAGTCAAGTTTAATTGAAGCGATACTTGGACTCCAAATGAGAATTATTTCCGCTTTCGTTTTGACACGAGTGATACATTAAGTAAACTCATGATTTACAAGTAAGAGAGAGCCAGGATATCTTGATTTGAGGTCCTGGGTTCACTAAAAAGAAAATAGTGTCAAGGTCATAAAGATATGTTAAAAATTGTGCCCTTTGCTTGTGCATTTATCTCATCTTATATTTTAAAAAGCTGGACGAAGAAAATGTACATTCAGTCCGAAGCGATTTGAAGATAACCGGAAATGTTAAAACTTTAGGTGCATTGATTATACTTCATTCTGGTACATCATAAAGCTGTAGGTTCTTTTGCAAAGGGTATGGTTATACATGACTTTGAAAGACAGTAACCGAAAGTGACCTTGTGCAATCCGGAAGTAGCCATTTTGTTCTTATGCGAGGAAAAAATGCTAAGAAACAAAATGTTTTTTTAAGTTCAGAATACAGCAACGTTAAAATGACACCAGAAGTCATTTAAGATAACCAAATGTAGCTAGTTATTTCCTTTATTTGAAAGAAAAGTATACAGAAAAAAAAAAAAAAACTGCGTAGTCAGTGTAAAGTAAACTATCTAGTGGCAATTCGAATGTGACCTGTCACTGTGGTAAACCGGAAGTGGATTTTCATTTCCTTTATTTCAAATTAAAGTATATATCTGGGAACATTCTATCTATTTTTATATATAATTCGTCTAAACATCAGCCCAACAATGTTAGATCTGTAAATTGGCGTTAGCAAATATTTTTTGTTCTTCCCTCGCCGGAATTCGAACTCATGCTACTGACATATCGTGGCACCAAATCGCATTGCACTATGCCCGACGCGCTAGACCACTCGACCACCAAGGCTCTTTAAAATAGAGCTTTCGGTGGCTGGGTGTTACCTTTCCTCGTCAGTTTTAAATCTAGCGTCGTAACACAGTACATGATATATAAGGCATGAAGATGAAATTGTTACAGTTCAGCTGAATTATCTATTGTAAAGGATTCTATAAATTAATGTAAGATGCAGTCACAGAAATAATTATATTATAAGTCCGTCTGAACCAGTGACGACTCCACAACAGATTGTATCAATCGGATCACCAGCAGTGATGGTGATACAAGGCTGAAAATACATTCTGTATATATAATTCGTCTAAACATCAGCCCAACAATGTTAGATCTGTAAATGTTAGATCTGTATACATATATGTATATGTTTATTGTTTTCTGTTTGGTATTAAATTAGTAATTTTAAAAGATCCATTTTGTAACATCTTGTGATCCGTTTATTAGGCAATCGCCAATGGCAGTCAGCAGGGTTTAAGAACATCTAATGTTCGACCTGTTAGTCAAATGCGTTTTGTTAAAATATACTTTTTCACTTTGTTGGTCTTTTGTAAAATGTTGTTTGTTCTGTATTTAAACCCCTCTATCAAGAAATTTGTTTCGCATGCACACGTATAAAAATTGCGGTTTTTATCCAACGCAATCATAGGTTTGAACGTTGTTTTCAATTAAGACTTGTTTATATTTTTTATCGTTTGGGCTTGTATTATATTTTCCTTCGGGTTTATATGATCCGTTCATCCTATTTCTAATATTTCGACTCTCAAAACTCAAGAGTCTTTCCTAAATTGTGGTAAATGATATGGCCTTCCAAATACCGTTTCGATCCCTAACATCACTGAAGAGACATTAATTGTCGAAATCCGGATATGGTGTACTAATTTTTGCACCTTTTGTTTGCGGTATACCATCTTTTCCGCAAGTTTATTGTTTTCTGTTTGGTATTAAATTAATAATTTTAAAAGATCCATTTTGTAACATCTTGTGATCCGTTTATTAGGCAATCGCCAATGGCAGTCAGCAGGGTTTAAGAACATCTGTTGTTCGACCTGTTAGTCAAATGCGTTTTGTTAAAATATACTTTTTCACTTTTTTGGTCTTTTTTTGAAAATGTTGTTTGTGCTGTATTTAAACCCCTCTATCAAGAAATTTGATTTGCATGCACACGTATAAAAATTGCAGTTTTTATCCAACGCAATCATAGGTTTGAACGTTGTTTTCAATTTAGACTTGTTTATATATATATATATATATATATATATCGAAATATATATATATGTTCCTGTACATATCAACCACATATTTTTGAAATCAGTTTTCCAACATCTCGCTTAGATTTGTTTCTTACATTGAATCATACAGTTTATAAGCTTACATTTGACCCTGCTTATCCGAACAATTTCATTGAAAGAGTTATCTCCCCCTACACTATATCTTGTGTGTGCATCTTCTTTGTAACAAAACAAAAATATTGACTTTTCTTTTATCTTAATTGGTCGTTATTCCCCCTTTTTAAGCTTTGGTCAATTAGGATCTGCTAACATTTTACAGGACTGGAGTAATCTACAGGTCAATATTTAATTGATCAATATTTGAGGTAAGCCGGAATGACCTGTGTTCTTTTGATTTGAAACCGATTAGTCATACCTTGGAAGATAAGCTCAATGTCAATTGTTAACTTTAAGGTAGTTTTCTTAGTTTTACTTTTGCTCGTGTGCATCTCCTTCCAAAACTGTAAAAGATAGGTACAAAAGAAGTGATGAAAAAATCTTTGGAATTTTAAAAGAAGGAAATGGTACATTCGGTTCATAGCTATCTTGTGACATCTCACTAGATTTATAGCCCTCAAATCGCTGAATTTAAGGCTAATTGACTATAACCGCATTCTGGTACATGATTTGGGTCTATACGTCATTTCTGGAATCATGTCTTTCACCGGAAAAGATCGTCAATTTCGCACGCCTTTACCAGATTGAAGGCGCGCCTGTATCCCTGCTCTATTAAAAGTTTCCAGCTCTTTCATAATCGTCATTCTGTAGGGTAGTATAGAAATAATTTATGTGCCGTAAGTACGTAATCTCGATTGCCGTACGACTGAGGGAGGGGTGAACATCTTATAAGATTTTAATTTCCTAAATAGTTTGTGCAGTATAACATCAAACGTTTTCACCCGTTTGCTCAACATGTGCTGGAGATGACGATGCATACATTTTTGTCACGTGGTGATGGAAGTCATATGACAGATAAGTCTGAAAACATTATCCCGGAACTGACCTATTGCAACGGCATATGCAACATAATACATTTCAAAACATCAATCGGAAGTTAACCAGTGTTTACCGGATATAGCGATGCTGACTCTTATTCAAGCGAAAAGAACATAGAAACTGTATATAGTTGGAAGACTCATTCAATTACTTATAAAATGACACCAGCATTGTTTGTGTTATCAATTTCTGATTTAAAGAGACGTGATATACATTGATTAGATGGCTGTCAAACAATACAAAAGAACCACAAGTATTTATATAAAGGTCAACAAACGGTCAACATTACGATATATATCAACATGCTGAATAAAATTGAGAATGGAAATGGGGAACATGTCAAAGAGGAGACAACCCGACCAAAGAGCAGACAACCGCCGAAGGCCACCAATGGGTCTTCAACGCAGCGAAAAAATCCCGCACCCGGAGGTATTCGTCAGCTGACCCCTAGATAAAATTGTGCACTAGTTCAGTGAAAATTGACGTCACACTAAACTCCAAAACATATAAATGAACTAAAATTCGAAAATATAGAAGACCAACAAAGGTCAGAGGCTCCTCTAAATCTAGAAAACTTGTAAATTTGTTGCAGAACTCATCAGCGATCTGCCATCAGCACCATGTCCATACATAAGAGGCATTAGTGTAGAGGTACTCCCGTAATAGTGTGGACAACCGCAATACATATGTTGGTAATAATACTGAATCATTTATCTTTAATTAACTTTTGTCACAGGCTAACGATAACAATGATTTTCCGCTCACTCAGTCTGTCAGAAATGTCTTGTGGGGATTTGAATATAATAAAAGAGTAAAGTTCATGCATATGCATGAGAGAAAGAAAGTATTCATCACTAAAATCAACGCACAAGGTTTAATCCTCTGCTAGTTAATCGTATAATTTGATTAATGCCTTTAGAACGTTTGGCTACCCCAAAGGTTTAAATGTCTTCAACAAGAACGATGCGATAAGTGGGCGTTACAGACGAACGTTCATCTAATCTGACCCAGTCAATTGAGCGCACCAAGAAATGGTCTCGTCCATATTTTTATGAAAAAGATAATATTTCTCTACGTGGCTGTGACATGATGATATAATGTGAGAGCAGGGAATTTAAAATCCTTACTATGCACATAAGCTTAACTCTGTTGAAGTGCAGTTTGTTTACAGTATGTTGATGAATGTGTATTTAATGATTGTTTATTATGAATTGGCCTTCTTCATTCCCCCTTTATTGTCAATTTGCAGGCATTAGTCGATAAAAATATAATCTTAAACTGCATAAAATTGACAACATATGTTTTAAACATGATAAATGTTTGAGATTACGTGAGACATTTGATCTTTTTATTTAATTCAGTCAGTTGTATCCAGTTCACAAGGAAATAAAGGAAAATGTCAGACGGTCACATTAGACTGTCGTTGTTGTTGTTGTTGAATGTTTAAAAACATTTCTATGTACTTTTAAAGGACACATATTTTGAAAATTTTTGGTTGATGGTTCATGTACATGTATTCACAATGATTTGTTTATTTTTTTTGAAAGGCACTAATATTGCATGACAGATATTTTAAACATTTGAATTCTTTATGCACATTTTTGAAATAAAAAGAACGAATTTATAACTTACAAAAAATGAGATTTAGAAAAGAGGGACAAAAGGTACCAGAGGGCCATTCAAACTCATAGATCGAAAATAAACTGACAACGCCATGCCTAAAACAGAAAAAAGACAAGCATTCAAATAATAGTACACAAGACAACATAGAAAACAAAACTAAGCAACACGAACCCCACAAAAACTGAGGGTGCTCCAGAAGTGTAGGCAGATCCTGCTCCACAAGTGGCACCGGTCGTGTAGCTCAATGTTACTACACAACCGGCATATATTCTAATTCGGTAGGTCACATTCGTGAAAAGGGGAACGGGATAGTAGTTACGTAGATTATAGTTATACCTTCTGCACAGCATGTTGTCGGTATAACAGTTTTTGACAAGTATAAAGTCTTAGACCTGAAATCAGCAGCAACATGTTGAAAACTAATCAGAAACACAGTGACGCTGATAACCACTTGCATGTTAGCCGTCTCCGAAAGGTATTTAGCCTTGTGTATTCAATATCCCGTTGAGAAGTGTTAACTAAAACTAATTTATTTTCCTGTTTGTCAGCTTTATTTAGATATGGTAACATAAAATTGAGAATGGAATTATGAAATTTGTCAAAGAGACAACAACCCGACCAAAAAGCAGAAAACAGCACAAGGCCATCAATTGGTCTCAGCGCACCGAGACGATCTCGCACCTGAAGGCGGTCTTCAGCTGGCTTATAAACACAAATGTGTACTATAGTTCAGTAAAAATGGATGTCACACTAAACTCCGAAACATATAAATGAACTGACCTAGAAAAAAATAACAAAACCTATAGCAACATGCACTAAAACTTAGTTTAAAAGAAGCCGGCCTCCGATGTCAAAATAGTTGACAGTAGAAACTAAGCAAAATCACAATGATGTATACATTAATAAAGGACTTCTTGCAGTTAATGACATGCAAGCTCCAGACATCAGTTAAACTGACTGAAAGATTATGTCGTCATATGAAAATCAAGCTCAATCCCTCTCGTTAGGGGTTTAGTATCAAACCATCATCACGTATATGAGAATAACATAACCCGTATCATGCCATCAACTGGTTTTAGAATAACTTTGTTTATTTCCGCTGTAAAGACTCTATGAGTATATCAACATTAATACCAAAACATGGCTATCTTTAATGACCTGACAACAGTATCGTGCACGTGGCTACATCCCTTCTGAATAGGTGAAATAATGTTCTTCTTCAATCTGATTTAAATATTTTTTTCCAATGTCTGTTTGTAACTTGACTTGTCCAGTGTTTTAGCTGATCTGACTTTGGTTTTTTTTTGTGTGTATGCGTCTGTCTTGATTTGCTTGGTTTGTCATGCATGCAATTCCGAATATAAGTGTAATACCAAAACAATCATAGTACGTCACACCCGGTTGCAAACGAAAAAGGATCTAAAGATATATTCCCTTGAATTTCACAGTTGTAGTAAATTAATCCCACATTTCATTGCAATAAAACAATTCTGAGTCATAAACATATATCTTGGATGTTTCAAAGCAGCATTTTTTTTTTTTGTGTTTCTATATAATATTTTGGAAACTTGAGCTTACATGGTTTTTAAAGCTTGTACATACTACACAGGTAAAACAGAGGTGAACATGATTTTATTGGTTAACTGTCAGTGATGTTTATTTTCTTATAAGCAATGAATTGTTATGTGATATTTTGTCTAAAGTACTGGACAGGATAAAACTTTACTCATGCCAAGTATTTCTTTATTGGATAAATTATGCACAATTTTTTGAAAAAGTGCAAATCTAAAAAATGACTAATAGGAGAAAAATCAATAGTGGTGATACACCTATACACCCTCCTTTAATAAATTCATTTGCATTTTGTACCTCGTACAATGTAGTTTTGTCTCAAAATTCATCTTCACAAATTAATCATAAATGTTAAACAGAATATATACAATAGACAATCGCAAATTATCGAACAATCAAATCAAATCAAATTAAATATTTTATTGTCGTATAAACTTTACAGTTTATGACCGACATGTATTAATACAAAAAACATATATACATACATATCAAACATACACAATAAAAACAGCATCAAAATTTATAAAAAACAAACAAGCTGTTAAGAGTCCCCTGCCCTCAGTTCTAATGACTTTTTTCAAGAAGGATCCTAACTTATTTGTTTGTAAAGGCGTTGATGATTTAGTAAATAATGATTTTTTTCTTCTTCATTTAAATTATTAAAGTTATTATTTTCAGTACATATGTGTTCAAAAAAGGCATTTCTTAGTGTTTGATTATAATCACAATAGAGTAAAAAATGTTTCTCATCCTCTAGTATTTTACATTTATGACAAAGTCGTTCCTCTCTTGGGATTTTAAAATATCTCCCCTTTTCAATTAAGAGGGAGTGATCACTTAGTCTAAAGGACAAGGGGCTATAAGGGCCATTTTTGGCCCCATCCCTAAATTTAATTTGTCATGTTGTAACTCTATAGCAAAGAACTTCTAAAAATGATGGCATTTTGGGTGTATCTCGTATATTCTGTTGCCTAGCAACCAGTAAATTGATGGAGATTAACTCATGACATATGCTAAATATACAGCTTAAACCTATTTATGTTTGAAATCAAACCTGTCTAACATGCAGTAAATTTTACACTTATATACTGTTTAAATGTAACACAATTTAATGTACAATTCTTGGCAAAATCATTGTAATTTCTCCCTAGCAACAAGTTTTTGCCCATAGCAATGGCAATTTTTTTTCTATTTTAAAAGATTTAACTTTTGATTTATTGCAACAATAAGACTATTCAAATGGCACATTGTAAAAAGTAACAAACTCCAAAGTATATGTAAAGGGTAAAAATAAATACTGAAACATCACCAAACAAAACTACAAACAACAGTACCAGGTAAAAAGAATAGCACTTCTAAAGTCCATCTGTGGAGTAAAATAATGTGTATTGCTATGAGTTACAATTTATGACAAAAATCAGCAAAGACCCATCGACACAACATCTGATACACAAATTTAATAATACTTTTAGATATTTGGATGATATTTTGGCTCTCAATAATGACGACTTCAGTATGTATACTAAAGAAATGTATCCTGTTGAACTTACTTTAAATAAAGCTAATACTAACAATGACCACTGCCCTTTCCTCGATCTTGATATCTATATCATTAACGGAAAGCTTAATACTAAAATATATGATAAAAGAGATGATTTTTCATTTCCTATCGTTAATTATCCATTTTTAGATGGTGACGTTCCCTTGTCACCATCTTACGGTGTTTATATATCTCAACTTGTACGATTCGCTCGTGTATGTAACAATGTTTTAGATTTTAACGAGAGAAATTTATGTATTACTGAAAAATTATTACACCAGGGTTTTCGATTCCACAAACTAGTCAAAACATTTACTAAATTTTATCATCGGTATAAGGACATCATTCGTAAATATAGCTCAACATGCAGACTTCTTATACGTTCAGGTATTTCACATCCAATTTTTTATGGAAATATTCTTTATAAAGCACAAAAATGTCAGTATTCACCTAAGAAGCTAACAAAACCTTTAAATAGACTTATTAAGAAGGGATATAGTTACGATACTGTTGTCAGGTCATTAAAGATTGCATATTTTGGCGTTAATATTGATTCACTTATAAGGGTCTTTGCATCGGAACTAAACACATTTATTTAAAAACCAGTTGTTGGCATGACACGGGTTATGTTCTTCTCATATATGTTATGATGGTATGATACTAAACCCCCTAACGGGAAGGATTGTGCCTGATATTCATATGATGAAGACATAATCTTTCAATCAGTTTAATTGAAGTCTGGAGCTGGCATGTCAGTTAACTGCTAGTAGTCTGTTGTTATTTATGTATTATTGTCATTTTGTTTATTTTCTTTGGTTACATCTTCTGACATCAGACTCGGACTTCTCTTGAACTGAATTTTAATGTGCGTATTGTTATGCGTTTACTTTTCTACATTGGCTAGAGGTATAGGGGAGGTTGAGATCTCATAAACATGTTTAACCCGCCGCATTTTGCGCCTGTCCCAAGTCAGGAGCCTCTAGCCTTTGTTAGTCTTGTATTATTTTTAATTTTAGTTTCTTGTATACAATTTGGAGTTTAGTATGGCGTTCATTATCACTGAACTAGTATATATATTTGTTTAGGGGCCAGCTGAAGGACGCCTCCGGGTGCGGGAATTTCTCGCTGCATTGAAGACCTGTTGGTGACCTTCTGCTGTTGTCTGTTCTATGGTCGGGTTGTTGTCTCTTTGACACATTCCCCATTTCCATTCTCAATTTTATTAGCATTATCCTTACGGTGAAATTGCTGGTTATTACATTTTTTCATGAATCAATACGTGTACATCTTATATATTCTGATAATTATACCAAGTATTGCTGATATTAACAGATTTTATATCTAGTGCTTGGTGGAGTCCTTTTAATTTTTTAATTACCCCTCTACTGGGTCTCACTAATTAGCGACAAGAAGAATAATTTAACGACAAGAAGACTAATCTAAGAAATCTTAATATTAATTATCTTAAATAAAAATTAATATAGAAACATGCATCAGAGGGTGTTTTTTTTTTTAATATCAGTGTATATTCATGACAGTACTTATGCATGTTATGTAGAGGGTCACAGGTTGACATTTTCAAAATTCAAACCTAAATATCAAATTAACTAAATACCTCTATGTATTTCAGACTCAAAAAGAACATACATCTGTACATATAGCATTACAAAACTTTTACGTGCTACTAAGTCATACAAAATTTGAAACCTTTTTAAACAACAGATAACTAGATGTAACTAATTGACTTTTTCTATTAATTTATTGTTTTGATATAAAGTGTCTTGTCGGTAAATTTGTCTTCTGGTCGATTTTTTTTTCTTCTTTTCGCTAATTGTTTTCTTCTTGTCACTAAAATACTTCTTGTCATTAATCAATGGGTCCGCCTGCCGTGGCGGAGGGGACATTACGATTAGTATCGGGTCTGTTCGCTCCCAAAACACATTCGTATCCTATACGTTCGCATCCCTACACATTCGCCTTCACCCCATGGGTTGGTTCGCACCCTATATGTTCGGACTCTTTTTTTATTCAAATACAAGTTGAATTATTAAATGTACATTTGTATTTTCAGATGTATAAAAAATTGTGAATTTTTGGATGAAATAATGTTTTGGGTGATTAGATGATTAATTATTTATGATTACTATAATTGTATTTACAAAGTTTATTTGGTACTATTGCAATGTGTTTGAAATCACGATAGCTCTTATAATAATAAAGAATTGAATTGATAGTGGTGTAAAGTAAAATACAAGTAGTTTGGATTCGTTGTAGCTTGGTAGGTGTAAACATAATGAGGATTTTAAATAGACAACATATAATATAATTGTTTTTAACATGTTAAACAGCTTCACCACTTTTTCTCGTACGCGTGTGTATTTGGATAAGTATGATATACAACAAGGCTAGAATTGGTAGAGGTTGGGTCCTTCATATGTATATTCTTTAAAATTTTCTCTATTCTCTATATATATTATTTGAGTCTAAGAGACGTAAGACTTGGCGTTTGATCATTATGACATTATTCATTATTTATTATGTCAAAATAATTTACAAAAGCAAACCTGTTTACCTTTTTAGAATTAATTTTATTTTTAAATAATAATTAAGAACACTTATAATCTTTATTTTATAGTTCACTTACTAAAGCATGATTAAAAGATTATTCAAAACATAACCTTAAAAAAGGGTGCAGATGTGTAGGGAGGGAACAGACCCAGGGTGCGAACAGGTGAGATTGGAACATGAGAGGGAGAGAATGTGAATGGTAAAAAATATGATTTTGGGTGAAAGGACCCGGATTAATTACGGGTTACCCCTGTCCATCCGTATGTCCAGAAATTGGTTTCCTTTCTCTAACTTTACTTGTCCACAACGAAATGTTCTGAAACTAATACACAATCCTTTTTACCACCTAACACAGTTCAAGTTAGAATTTGGGTGGTGTCACTTACACGGTTCTGGAGAAATGTCCTTGATAAGCAGAAAAATCAGCGATTTTGCGGTTTCTGTCCTCCTTCTTTACTTTGCCACAACCAAATTTTATGTAACATCTTGTACACAATGCTTACTACCACCAAAGACATATCAAATTTGAATAAGGGTGGCATCATTTTCAAAATAAATCTCATGTTTTCCATCAATTATGTAGATTTAAGCCAATTATGTAGATTTAAGCATTTAATCATTCAAATAATTTATCGGTATACTTGTTTTTCTGGAACTACCCCCAGAGAAGGTTGCCCCATTCCAAACACCAAATTTTGAATTGAGATTAGCAGAAACATAAAAAATGTACAGATTTTGTTATATTGCATGTCTATCTAAGATTTCATACTTAAAATTTTGTTTTAATCAAAGTTATAGTTGACTCCCTTACAATGTGTAATTCTTTGCTTTTGGGTTTTTTTATTAGTTAAACTAGGTATACTTACGAAAATAAAAATAGAAATACATGTTACTGATTCATAAGCAAAAAAGTAAGATTCATATAGGCAATAGGCATACGAATGTATAAATTAAACTTTGTCAGAGGAATAGCTCTCATTTTAAAGGCAAATTTCAGCTTTTTATTGCTCCGTTTAGCTATGAAAAAATATATAATAAACTATCGCACCAACCTTGCACCAAAAAGAATTTTTATCTGAAGTTTGATATTTATGAACTTGTTAAAATGTTAAAATTTTAAATTAATCAAAGCATGGTGCGGTGGTCAAAAAGTAGGAAAACCATCAAATTGTCAGTATTTTTGCTTATTTTCATGATTATGACGTCATTTGAACCTACCATTGTGACGTCATTGAACCTTTTTTTGTTAGATAAAGTTAGTTTTTTTTTAATCATTGACTCATATTCTAATAATTTATGGAGAAAAATCTGCTCTGTTTAAAATTTTATTATTTTGTAAATCTGGGGCCATTTTAGGCCATTACAGCCCGTACTCCTTTAGTGATCAATCTCCTTATCTGAAAATTAGATATATTTAGATAATATTCTAGCTTGCAATCTTTTTTAAGTTTTTTATATAGATAAAATTTACTTTTATCATCAACGTTTTCAAATTTAGTTTCAATTAAATCTTCATATCTAAATTTCATTCTTAACTTTATATCGTTTTTATTTTATTTACATCTTTTATGTCCTTATAAGTAGAAAGAATATTAAGGTCAATATTAGTCTCTTCAACAATATGTTTTGCATATGTATACCATGAATAAGTTCCAGTCAAATCTAGAGACTGTGCTAGAGAAAAAAGCTTCCTTTACAAGCTTCCGAACAATGATTCGCAAACTTTATTTATAAAAATATTATATAAGATATTATACAATATTAAACCAGTACTGAATACATGATCATAAAGTATGGGTTAAGTTTTACAATAAACATAACAAGTTTGTACAATAATTAATATAATCGGAAAGGATTATTTGCACCTGCTGCAACTTAAGTATCTAACAACCCGCATTTGAAAGTTAGTACAAACTGGTTTGAATAAATGACTGATTATTGAATAAAAGACTGATTTTAAGTTTTACTGTATAATGAATGACAAAACATTCCAGGGAGTTATACCCCGGTGGCTATTACTTTAACGGAACAGATATCAAGACATCCTATGGAGAAGGTACGTAGTCCGTATTTTCAACCTTATTTTTTACCAAACATGCTAAAATTTAACCTTTTTTCCATTAAAAAAAATCACAAAAAAAATATCATAGCTCAAATACAAACAAAACATTACTGTGGATTCGTTTATTTTCGTGGGTATCAATTTTCGTTGATTGAGGAAAACCAGCATTTTCATGAATATCTAATTTCGTGTTTTGCCAAAATCTGCATACAACCTTGATGAACATTTGCAATTCGTTAAATATTTAAATTCGTGGTTCACCTGTACCAACGAAATCAACAAAAATTGGTATCCAACGAATAATTATGAATCTACAGTATCTAATGATTACTTCGAGGAGAAAAAGAAATGGACTAGTCTCAAGATGATGATTTTATCGCATTTCCGTTTAGACAATAATAAAAACAGTCCTCAGATAATTGAATCGTTACTCTCCGGTATCTGATAATACCAAGAGCTAAACAGATTCCACTGAGAAAGGAAGACCACCAGAAAAGTTTCTGAGATCTTGAAGGAAAAACATGTATAGTCGAATAATCGACGTGGAAACAAATCATGTGTCTGTAAAAGGAAAACTAAAATCGAGTTTCCATGTACAAACATGAGGACAAAAAAAGACATGCAAACTAGGCAGATTTGTAAAAAGGTACCGTATTTTTGGTCAATTCATGTTGTTCAGCCGAAGCCCGCATCCAGGTGCGGTATTTCCATGCTGTTATAAAGACCCATTGGTTTTCTGCTCTTTGGTCGTTTTTTCTCTTTGACACATTCTTCGTTTTCATTTTCAATGTTATAGAGATTTGTTTGACATGTATGACATGTATAGTCTAGATGACTGGTTATTGTAATTTCATGTACTGATTATATAATTACTTAAGCTGTTATGTAACACAAAAATCAAATATGTCCCAATCGATTCGGTCATACAATACATCTGTAAAACGTTAAAAAGAGAAAAGACAAGTGAACGAGACGACAAACAGCTAGATAAGTCCAGATAATTTGTTTTGCTCTTGGTGTTGTCAGTAGCTACCGTGAAAGAAGGATTTGCATTGATTTAAACAAATACTTTATTGTTTCATATCCTGGACGAATCAACCAGAGTAATAAACTATATTCATATTACCAAATTTTGACTCCGGATTATATAATTTTTCAACAGGTTGCCTAATCTGTTGTAAGACATCTTGGTACTCGTCCAGGTAAATGCAACCACAAGAAGTAAGATCAAAGATGTAAATGGTGCAATTTGGGGGTTAAGTGAACCGATTATTTTGTCGGTATAGAAAACATAAAACAGTTAATATTACCGCTAAATTTTACAGATTGAAAGCGTTATTTTACCTGATTTACGTTGCTCTTACTTGACCGAGTACCAGGATGTCCAACCAAAGAGTAGATAACCTGTCAAAAAATATAAACTCTGGAGTCAACAGTCGGTAATATGAAAATAGTCTATTGGTTAATCAATATCTTTTCGTTGCCTTGAAGTACAACGATGAAAGCATGGACACTATTAACGAGAACAAATTAATTCAACGTCTGTAATGTCGTTTCACCGGGATAAAGGAAGATACGTTTAGTTTACTACATGAGAAAGAGGATGTTCCGGATAAGGGCATAATGTTGCACTGCATTAAGTAAAAAAAGATTCTTCAAATGCAAAATTGTATGGCTTCTTTTATCGGCAAAGAACAATGTACCCTCCAAATCATCCACATCGAAATTCATTTACTGACAGGACATTGTTGAGCTATATATACCAAATAAACCAAAAGAAATCACTCAGTGTGGTTCCGATCAGACTAGTACTCTAATTTCTATTTTTTCAGTTTTCATTTGTTGTCTTTCAGTTATACTCAAATAGTTCTTTTTATTATCTTGCTTTTCAACTGTTAAATGGTATTTATCAGTTTGATTCAGCGTGTTACACGTTCAACATCAGGTAGACAAATTTAAGACTTTTTAATCTAGAGACAGAAAAACTGAAATGGGTCGAATTTGGCGCTCAATGTTGTGAGAGTTACATCATAGACGGTGTGACGTCAACGTAGGTCATTTGCATAGCTAGGTCAGTAGTTACATTTATTGACAATGTGGCACCAAAGTGATGCATTTACTAAAATGGAACAACAATGGAACTATGGAAAACGCGCGTGAAATTCCCCGATGTTATGAGTAGCAACGTCCGGGGATATAGGTCCAAAAGCAGAGGTAGGGGTAGTATAGAATTTTAGTATAAGTTTAAACTCTTTGAAGTTCAGGGCATATAAATTTTGAAAATATGCCGCACAGCCCTATATTTTGACCGTTTAATAAAATAGTGGTGCATATCAACAGTGTGTTACACGTTCAACATGTTTAATCTGTTTTAAATGAGAATGAAACAATCTGCATTTCAATTTTGATTATATAACTCCAACTATTTAGTCATTTATATCATGTATGTCTATAACATTTTGGAGCTCTTCAATTTAATTCACAATGATTTCATTCTGTGTATTTTTCAGTACTTTCCTCCGAGGTCTACAAACTTGGTTGCAGCTTGTTCAGTTCTTATTTTGATAACGGTGTATATCTTTGATTCTGTGGTCATGCGTACTGATATGTTTTACGAATGGAGTTCTTTTGAAACAAATGAAAGAATTCATAGAATGTTCATCAATAAAAATATATTAACGAAGAAGAGGCTCGTTGATTCTATTAATTGTCGTGCACTGCTTACAGGAAATAAACGTGAGATAAACTGGGCAAACAGTATGAAAAAAAACGAATATCTAGACGCTTTATCGCCTGAATTTTTTATCAGTCGGACACGTGATTGTAAAAGGTTTCTCAAAGACAGAGGCTACTTTACATCAACACTTTCCAGCGAGGAAGAAGACTTTCCAATAGCTTACAGTGTGCTCATATTCAAATCAATTAATCAATTTGACAGATTACTCAGAAGTATCTATCGACCGCAGAACTTCTACTGTGTTCATGCTGATACAAAAATGTCCGATGTACGCCGAAAGGCGCTTGAAACAATAGTCAATTTTTTTGTCATCTAAATCGTATGACGTTCGATGGGGTAAAATAACAGTATTGCAAGCTGACCTAATTTGCAGGAAGGATTTACTGAGACATAAGAAATGGAAGTATTTTATAAAGTTAACAGGGCAAGATTTTCCATTAAAAACTAATACTTTTCTTTCTATTCAAATTATAATGTCTTCCGTATAAATCCTTACAAAATATTAGTTGATTACAATTTGTAGCTATAAGCTAAGCTCGGTGGCCTGTAATTTGTACTATTGAAAGAAAAAAAGAAACATGACATCAACAACGTTTTGTAAGATATAAAAAGTCTTTCATTCTGTAAAGTATACCCTATACTACACTAACGATTTCTATTGAAGGCTTTATATTCTACAAATATCGTTTAATGACCTATAGTCATCGTGTGGCCCTGTACTTGAGAGAGTAATACATGTACAAATGTCATCGTGTGCCTACGATGTGGCTCCTTGTATAGAAAGAACGATAATTTTCATACGGAAATTTAAAGGAGTAGTACCATTGTTTGCCCAAACAAATAGCCTGTCTAAACACTTGAGGTCAGTAGTCACATAAACCCTGCCAGACAGATATGTAAACTTTATGATCATTCTATACACCATATCTCTTGACCTATAACTTATAGTATCTAGGAAACAGACCAAACCATTAAAATCTAACATTGCCCAATGAACCATGAAAATGAGGTCAAGCTTAGATGATAAATGCAAGACAGACATATACACCTTACAATCATTACATGAACCAAATTTGATTGACATATTGCTAAAGCATCTAAGAAACAGACTGAACCAGGATAACTTAACATTGACCAATAAACCATGAAAATAAGGTCAAGGACAGATGATACCAGCCAGCCAGTCAGAAATGTTTACCTTACAGTAATTCAATACTTTAAATATAGATGACATATTGCTTATAGTATCTAAGAAACAGACTGAACCAAGATAACTTAACATTGACCAATGAACCATGTAAATAAGTCAAGGACTGATGATACCTGCAAGACAGACATGTACACCCAACAGTCATTCAATACACCAAATAAAGTTGAATTATTGCTTATTGTATCTGAAAACAGACAAAAACACAAAATATAGCACGGGCCAATGAACCGTCAAAATGAGGTGGAGGTTATATAAAACCTGCCAGACTGATAAGTTAACCTTACAATCACTCCATACGCCACATATAGTTGACCTATTACTTATAGTATTAGAACGAAAGACCTAATCATGAACCTTTTACCTTGTCCATGAAATGAGGTAAAGGGTCATGTTAGTCCTGTCTGACAGCATAAATACCTTGCTAGGAGACAATATGCCAAATATAGTTATATTATTATTCATAATAAGTGAGATATTTCCATGACAAAAAACTATACATTGTCTAAACAGTTTCTGAACCAAAAGAACGAAGCCAAAGACAATAGACAAATACAAGTTTTAAACTTCATATCATACGGCATCTGTATCAAAGGTATAAAACATCCAGGTCTTCTACCCTTTGAAATATGAAGCTGAAATCAAATAATTTTTGCAGCCGCCGGATTATAAGCCCTATGACTCGCATTCTGTGAATTAAAGATACAAATTCCTTGTGAAATATATTTGTGGTTTCCGAATATATTCAGATTCGTATTTGAACAAAAATTATGTACATATAAAAGTCAATATATATCTAAAATATCTCTAAAAATTTATTTTTGTTTGTTTGTTTGTTTGTTTGTTTTTTTGCGAAATGATGGAGTATCATGCCGTCTTGTGACTCATTCCGTTGTATTGTATTTAATTCTTTTATTTGCTTGCTAACTTTCTGATGTGTTTAGACAGGCTATTTGTTTGGGCAAACACTGGTGCTACAAATTAAATTTCCGTATGAATATTATCGTTCTTTCTATACAAGCAGCCACATCGTACAGACAAGATGACAACTGTATTACCCTCTCAAGTACAGGGTCATACGATGGATACAAATCATTAAACGACATTTGTAGTATATAAATCCTTAAATATAAATCGTTAGTGTAGAATAGGGTATACTTAACAGAATAAAAGACTTTTTATACTAACAAAAAGTTGTTTATCTCATGTTTCTTTTTTTCTTTCAATAATACAAATTACAGGTCACCGAGCTTAGCGTATAGCTACAAATTGTAATCAACTAATATTTTTGTAAGGAGCTACATGTTATACGTTAAACATTATTATTTAAATAGAAAGAAAAGTAACTGAATGAATTTTAAGATAAAATAAGAAGAACATTCTTATAAAATTGTGTTTTCATTAAATGACCAGTCTCGTACATGAATATGCTATTTCTCATTTGAAATCGTGATCGATCATTTAATGTTGTGATTTCTAAAATTGCGAAATCCAGTATAATGCACACAATCATGAAAGTGATAGCAATGCAATGACTTTTTCCCAATTTTCTCTTTGTTTTTTTTTGTTCTAGCCCTACAAAACAACATATTACATAAATAAGGGTAATTGTGATAAAGGCATACCTGCTAGCTACTCGAATTACTATAAAATCTTAATCTACCTTAAAGTTCTTCTTTAAAGGTTTCTAGTTTAGAATCGATTGATATAGACATGGCAGTTTTTCTTCGTTTAAATTAAAATACTATTAACCTTTTGTTGTCTTGCAAGTTACTATGATAGGTCTGTTGTGTTGCTGTTTCATTAACGTTTATCCAGAATCGATATTTCTTCATTGCTGTATACTACATTTAATTTACTGATTGTTTGAAATGGAGACATCATTTAATAAGCCTTCAGAATTTTTACAATTTCCAGATTAGTTTTTAATGGAAAATCTGCCCTGTTAAATTTATAAAATACTTCCATTTCTTATGTCTCAGTAAATCCTTCAGGCAAATTAGGTCAGCTTGCAATACTGTTATTTTACCCCATCGAACGTCATACGATTTAGATGACATGAACACGTTGTCAAAATAATTGACTATTGTTTCAAGCGCCTTTCGGCGTACATCGGACATTTTTGCATCAGCATTATCACAATAGAAGTTCTGAGGTCGATAAATACTTCTAAGTAATCTCTCAAATTGATCGATTGCTTTGAATATGAGCACACTGTAAGCTATTGGAAAGTCTTCTTCCTCTCTGGAAAGTGTTGATGTAATGTAGCCTCTGTCTCGGAGAAACTTCTTACAATCACGCGTTCGACTGATATAATAAAAAGGCGATAAAGCGGATAGATATTCGTTTTGCAGGCTGTTTGCCCTGGTAATTTCACGTTTTTGTCCTGTTAGCAGTGCACGACAATTAATAGAACCAACAAGCCTCTTCTTTGTTAATATGTTTTCATTGATGAACCACCTATTCATTCCATCATTTGCATAAGATGAGCTTCATTCGTAAAACATATCAGTATCCATGAACACAGAATCAAATATATACACCGTAATCAAAATTAGAATTAAACAAGCTGCAATCAAGTTTGTAGACCGAAAAGGAAAGTACTGAAAAATAAACAGAATACAATCAGAGTGAATAAAGTCGAAGAGTTCCAAAATGTTATACACTTCCTCAACATATAAATGACTAAAAAGTTGCAGTTCTATTATTAAAATTTGGATTCAGATTGTTTCACTCTCATCTAAAACAGATTAAACGTGTAACACGGGATATCAAAATGTTAAATTGCATTTGGCAATTAAAAAGCAGGATAATAAAAAGACACGCTTTGATTTAAAGCATAGAAAACTAAAGAAATCTGAAAACAAGTAGAAATAAGGGTATGCATCTGGTATTGAAACTCACTGAGGGATATATGATTGGTTAATTTGATATTCTTAACCCATTTCTCTGACGTCAGTCTATTGTTCTTACTGTGGATTATTTTTTTAAAGAATCCAATGACCACTGTGTTAACTTAAGATAACTTACATTATAAATTTTATCTTTTAACTTACGGTGTTTTATCCTCTCAAAAACGAGTTTCATATGAATGGTTTCGAAATCGAGCGTATTTTCATCGTAAATCATTACAGTATTCAATCTATGCATGATACCGTTATACAACGAGTGCTGACATGAATCAATATATAAGTTATGCTCTTAAAGCACTTAATAGTCAATATATGTCAATAAACTGGATTCTGTCTCATTGATAATTAGCTTCTGTAATCTATGAAATGGATGTTGTATTTTCGTTCGTTCATGTTCTTTTCAAATTTTTTGATTGGTTTTATTTTGGGTGTTATTCTTAAAGGAAGATTATGTTCTACATATGAAAGTCCTTGAGTATAAATTTATAGCAATATCAAAATATGAAATGACATGAGAAAAAATAAATAAAACATTTTCTTTAAAATCATAAGAAAGAGTTTATTTCGGATGTCAGGTTTGAATATTGGTCAATTTTAACATCGTTATAATGAACTGAACCCCTACACGATTATGGCTATAACACAAAAGTTGTAACCACTATAAATCAAGGAATTGTATATATCAGTACAATTCATTGATAAAATAAACTTCCATATGCCCGTTACACTTGTCACTTTCTTACGTACAAGGGCTTTTAATTTTCTTTTCATCATAACAAATGCTTACTTATGGTTTTAGTTTTATAATATTATCATGCTATCAATCATTTGTTCTTTGTTTGGTTATAAATGATCCAAATATGCATCACGTCAACACTGAACGGCCTCTTATTTGAATAAAGTGTGATATAAAAGACACGACCTTAAAACTACTTCTTTGACATTAAAAACACAAACAAAATCATCGCCATTATATGAAAATATAATATTAATATCTCTGAGTTTAAATAATATTTTAGTCGAGAACAAATTTCATTCCGGGTACAAGGTTTGAACTCCTCACTGTTAATATCACCGTTATGACTTTCGTTACCAACGACTTAACGACCACGGCTATGAACAGCTTGAAAATCAACATAATTATACATTGGCAGCAGGAGCAATTATGCTGGGGATTCGGGAATGCGTACCACAGATAATACTAGCTTATTGACTGATTGACGTTGGATGCCAAATGTAATAGCGTTGACATATTCTAAACTTAATGAGAGGGAAACAGTTTGAACAAAATTTATATATAATTGTTCAAATAAAACTTTTAGCATATTATTTTCTTTATGTTGGAAAACGACATGAAATGGAGCAACATGAAACGGTAGGTTTGTGGCAGTTGCGCTATCCTTATAGATTTGAATTAGTATGGCTAATTGGTAGCCAGTATTTAGACTACTTAATATATTTTGCAAAATACTATATATATCAATTTCAAAGGTTCTAAATTTTGGTTAACACAAACAAGATAACTATATTCTATATATTAATATAGGTTTTTAAAAGAAATCATAAATACCAAAATCTATTCAATTTAAATAATTTGTGATGATTAAATATTAAATGAAATATTTATTAACCAATATGAAATCTGGAGTTAAAAAGGGGAGCACATCCAATTTAAGTTATATTAAACTTAACTTAACTGTCGAATGTCTAAATATAGATGTGAACCGTGTGGATATAATCGTTTCCAACTATTATAGAATAAAAAGACAAAATACAAAATTATCTTTATGACATTCCGTTGATTTATTATCAAAACGTAAAACAGACCCCGTTTTAGAAGAAATGGGTTACGCTAGAGAATTTATAAGAAGTAGTGGATTCGGAAACGATAATCAACTTGCGACAAAAGTCGCTTGTTGATCATCGATTTAGAATCCACTACTGCTTATCAATTCTCTAATACATAGCACAAATCATAAGCTCAAACATATCAAACGAATGGACAACAACTGTCATATTCCTGACTTGGTACAGGCATTTTCTTATGTAGAAAATGGTGAATTAAACATGGTTTATAGCTAGCTAAACCTCTCACTTGTATGACAGTCGCATAATATACCATTATATTGACATCGATATGTGAACAAAACAAACAGACATAATAGATAAAGATGTCAAAAATAGGTGTACATCAGAATTTGTTCTCGTTCACAATGTCCATGCTTTTTTCACTGCATTACGAGGCAACGAAAATATTAACTCCTCCTCCTCCTCCTCCTCCTCCTCATCATCATCATCATCATCATCATCATCATCTATCAAATAAATGACATGTTATCAAATTAACGTTACAAATATGCGATGATAATGACCTTTTTTTTATTTTGATAGATAATTTGACCAATGCTATGGCACTGTATAAAAGCATGACAAGATATAAAATTTGGAAGTTGGATAAAAGTTGTAATGGTCAATATGCCATATGTATTCCAGCGGTTGAGGATCTGTCCAAAATTCACAGTCGTCCGGAGTTATTTATCAACAAGGTCTACTGGGATTATGAACATTATGTTCTAGATTGTCTTGAAGAGTCTATTTGGAATAGAACTATAGATAATATCCTCGGAATGATTGATCTGAATATATTCGATTACTCTAGTTTATACTTTGTAAAGCATGCTTTGAGAGTTCACAATTTATGACATGCTATCCTTTGTGTTTAAATTCAAAGATTTGTCAAGGTCTTTTATTGAAACAAGTTAACTTCTAGTTGCCTTTTTTTCAACTGCAAAAATCTCGATTAATCTTTAGATATATTCATCTATTAAGGGTACATTTATGTAATGGTATACCAAGGCCTCACGTGTTATCTTTTTTTAAAATAAAAGAAACAAAACATATTAAATAATTAAAAAAAACTGTACCTTCCAGCCATCCTCATACGACATTACTGGAAAATATATCAGTTATAGACTATTTTCATATTACCGACTTTTACCCCGGACTATATACTTTTCGGCAGGTTATCTACTTGGACATTCTGATACTCGGTCAACTAAGAGAAATTAAAAGAAGAAAAACAAACTTACTTTAATTTAAATAGCACTCAACAGCATGACATAGTTTAATTTTATTCTCAAACAAATATTTCTGATCCGAAAATAGGAGAGAAAATGAAACAACCTGAAGACAAACAGAAGAAATAAGATTAATATTGGAGACATGAGGATTTATAACATGAATATCCTTGCATGATTATATATAGAGCAGAAAATAAATATAGTTGCCCAAAACAGGATGAAAGAAAAATATGAACATGCGTAGGAAGAGATGAAAATAAGTAACCGCACAAAAATCCTCCTGCCCTAAAATAATAACAAATGGTCGTCCTCTGAATATATAACCAACCAAGTTTGGGCTTTCTAAAAAGCTGAGGACTGCTTCGCTCTATCATAATTTAAGGTAATATGTGTGCATGTGGTTGTTGATTTAGTATTGGAAATGTGGTATTTTCAGATATTGATTGATATAAATTGGATTTACTTTAAGAGTGAGCGTAATACACCCATGCTTTTAAAAAAAATTGTTCACTTTACTTGTTGAAAACATTTACAAATAGACAAGACTCTGGAGGTGTGCTTCTCTGGAGGAGTGTCTAGATTGGCGGAAGTTATAAAATACAGATATTGCATTTTTGTAAAATTGTATAGGAACATTGTTTAGCAAAACAAATGGTGCAAATTGCAGATTAACAAAGCAAATAAACACGCATTAATAATTGATATTTCAATATTGAATTTCAGTGTTTATTATATGCATAGTAAAATGAACATGAATTAATGAGAGTTGATCGGAACTGTAATACGCATAGTTAATTTTCCGGTATTTGATGTCTTATCCTGAGACGAGAAAAGTCTGTAATTCTTTATCTCATTTAAGCCAATACCTGTTGCTGTAACTCAGCCGCATAATAAAATAACCAATCAGAATCTATTTGTGATAAGTAATTATTTCAAAATGGCGTGTATGTCGACTGAAACTAATAGCTCCGCACCGTGATGCGAAGCAAAAAGCATCATATCTGAAACACCTAAGCTACAAATATTTATTTTGAATAAAATATGTCCGGCAGCTGAATGCATGAGATCGTAACCATCATAAAAAGAAGCAATAAAGCACAACACATAATATCTCACTAAACTTATAAAATTATTGAAAGTTATTCCCATAAGTATAAATGAACTCGCTTCTTTTATAAATTTCTGTTCATCAATGTATCTAAAATATTTTTATGCATGCATCAAAGAAAGTTTTAAAGTAAACGAGTTAGCCAAAATGATGCTGGTAAAAAAAAAAAAAAAACATTTACCTCTGTAAGTCCAGGTGGGCAGTTCTCATTTCTATAATCTTTTCCTTTTCTTCTTTAGATGGCTTCTTTAATAATGCTGTCTTGAAGTTAGTACATTCAATACACTCTGTAAATGTCTGGAACTAAATAAAATAAAAGTTATTATATAACGATTTTAAATAGTTCCTTATCATGCTTCTTATCGTTCATTAAAAGACTGTTACACCGTGAAATCCAGACTAAGATTCATCCAGGAGATTGTTGAATCTTTGTCCGGGATACGAAGTGAACAACATCGACGACGAAGATGACATTAGCGAGCACGGTCACTACGTACCTTCCTGACAGAAAAGAGAAGGACAGTTGCGTGTGTTCAAACCGCAGCCACGGAGGTAGAAAGAGGAGAGACCATATGCAATTTTGCAACAAAGGCCTCCATAAGCACTGTGTTCCTTACGCGAAGACGGTAGAGGACTTTAATTATGCCCTGATCATTAGATTATCTTAACATTTAAGTTCATTTGTCTTTGCATTTATAAAATTGACCAGATCATATTTACATTTTAAAAGGAGAAAAACATCAATTATAGTGCATAACAATTATACATTGTATTTATCACTCAAAAATGTTTGGATGCCTCAAATCTTGTCCTGTTTACACATATTTTATGGTGCACACGTATTGTAATTTATTAATATCATCATCATCATTTATCAAATAAATGACATGTTATCAAATTAACGTTACAAATATGCGATGATAATGACCTTTTTATTTTGATAGATAATTTGACCAATGCTATGGCACTGTATAAAAGCATGACAAGATATAAAATTTGGAAGTTGGATAAAAGTTGTAATGGTCAATATGCCATATGTATTCCAGCGGTTGAGGATCTGTCCAAAATTCACAGTCGTCCGGAGTTATTTATCAACAAGGTCTACTGGGATTATGAACATTATGTTCTAGATTGTCTTGAAGAGTCTATTTGAATAGAACTATAGATAATATCCTCGGAATGATTGATCTGAATATATTCGATTACTCTAGTTTATACTTTGTAAAGCATGCTTTGAGAGTTCACAATTTATGACATGCTATCCTTTGTGTTTAAATTCAAAGATTTGTCAAGGTCTTTTATTGAAACAAGTTAACTTCTAGTTGCCTTTTTTCAACTGCAAAATCTCGATTAATCTTTAGATATATTCATCTATTAAGGGTACATTTATGTAATGGTATACCAAGGCCTCACGTGTTATCTTTTTTAAAATAAAAGAAACAAAACATATTAAATAATTAAAAAAAACTGTACCTTCCAGCCATCCTCATACGACATTACTGGAAAATATATCAGTAATAGACTATTTTCATATTACCGACTTTTACCCCGGACTATATACTTTTTCGGCAGGTTATCTACTTGGACATTCTGATACTCGGTCAACTAAGAGAAATTAAAAGAAGAAAAAACAAACTTACTTTAATTTAAATAGCACTCAACAGCATGACATAGTTTAATTTTTATTCTCAAACAAATATTTCTGATCCGAAAATAGGAGAGAAAAATGAAACAACCTGAAGACAAACAGAAGAAATAAGATTAATATTGGAGACATGAGGATTTATAACATGAATATCCTTGCATGATTATATATAGAGCAGAAAATAAATATAGTTGCCCAAAACAGGATGAAAGAAAAATATGAACATGCGTAGGAAGAGATGAAAATAAGTAACCGCACAAAAATCCTCCTGCCCTAAAATAATAACAAATGGTCGTCCTCTGAATATATAACCAACCAAGTTTGGGCTTTCTAAAAAGCTGAGGACTGCTTCGCTCTATCATAATTTAAGGTAATATGTGTGCATGTGGTTGTTGATTTAGTATTGGAAATGTGGTATTTTTAGATATTGATTGATATAAATTGGATTTACTTTAAGAGTGTGCGTTATACACCCATGCTTTTAAAAAAATTGTTCACTTTACTTGTTGAAAACATTTACAAATAGACACGACTCTGGAGGTGTGCTTCTCTGGAGGTGTGTCTAGATTGGCGGAAGTTATAAAATACAGATAGTGCATTTTTGTAAAATTGTATAGGAACATTGTTTAGCAAAACAAATGGTGCATATTGCAGATTAACAAAGCAAATAAACACGCATTAATAATTGATATTTCAATATTGAATTTCAGTGTGCAATATATGCATAGTAAAACGAACATGAATTAATGAGAGTTGATCGGAACTGTAATACACATAGTTAATTTTCCGGCATTTGATGTCTTATCCTGAGACGAGAAAAGTCTGTAATTCTTTATCTCATTTAAGCCAATACCTGTTGCTGTAACTCAGCCGCATCATAAAAAAACCAATCAGAATCTATTTGTTAAAAGTAATTATTTCAAGATGGCGTGTATGTTGACTGAAACTAATAGTTCCGCACCGTGATGCGAAGCAAAAGCATCATATCTGAAACACCTAAGCTACAAATATTTATTTTGAATAAAATATGTCCGGCAGCTGAATGCATGAGATCGTAACCATCATAAAAAGAAGCAATAAAGCACAACACATAATATCTCACTAAACTTATAAAATTATTGAAAGTTATTCCATAAGTATAAATGAACTCGCTTCTTTTATAAATTTCTGTTCATCAATGTATCTAAAATATTTTTATGCATGCATCAAAGAAAGTTTTAAAGTAAACGAGTTAGCCAAAATGATGCTGGTAAAAAAAAAAAAAAACAACATTTACCTCTGTAAGTCCAGGTGGGCAGTTCTCATTTCTATAATCTTTTCCTTTTCTTCTTTAGATGGCTTCTTTAATAATGCTGTCTTGAAGTTAGTACATTCAATACACTCTGTAAATGTCTGGAACTAAATAAAATAAAAGTTATTATATAACGATTTTAAATAGTTCCTTATCATGCTTCTTATCGTTCATTAAAAAGACTGTTACACCCGTGAAATCCAGACTAAGATTCATCCAGGAGATTGTTGAATCTTTGTCCGGGATACGAAGTGAACAACATCGACGACGAAGATGACATTAGCGAGCACGGTCACTACGTACCTTCCTGACAGAAAAGAGAAGGACAGTTGCGTGTGTTCAAACCGCAGCCACGGAGGTAGAAAGAGGAGTAGAACCATATGCAATTTTTGCAACAAAGGCCTCCATAAGCACTGTGTTCCCTTACGCGAAGACGGTAGAGGACTTTAATTATGCCCTGATCATTAGATTATCTTAACATTTAAGTTCATTTGTCTTTGCATTTATAAAATTGACCAGATCATATTTACATTTTAAAAAGGAGAAAAAACATCAATTATAGTGCATAACAATTATACATTGTATTTATCACTCAAAAATGTTTGGATGCCTCAAATCTTGTCCTGTTTACACATATTTTATGGTGCACACGTATTGTAATTTATTAATTAAACTTATTATTTACTTATTTTTAACATCATTTAATGCCAACCAAAATGTGCATAAATCCAACAATAGGCATTTGGATTAGCTCGAAAAAGTAAAAAGGTTGCCATGTGTGTAATTACGTTGCCGTTTTTATTGGGTTTTCAATGGCACACGTCTCTGTTGAAGCAATATTTAGCATCTACGTAACGTCTTTTTGGCTTTTGAAAAATTCTGGCAGCGAAAATATATAACTCTCCCTCAAATCTATATGATGAATACTAATAAAATTTATAAATTTAAAAAGTCATCTTCAGGGATCAATCCCTTTATCACAAAGTAAATGTTTCTCGTCCATCGTTTCCAAACAAATATCATGTACAGGGATGTCCGTCAGTAAAAAATCTTAGATATGCAAATCATCAATATTTTCGATTGGCATACCAATGAATAACAAGCAATTTGGCACTAAATGATATTTTAATGAAGCCCGTTTAATGTCCCTGTCCCATGTCAGAAATTGAGAACATATCAGTGGTTATCTTTAATAATAATAAATGCATAATGTGTATTCTTATGCTAATTCCTTGAACTGATTTGATCACAGAAAACATAGAAACCACTATTTGTAGATATAGTTTTATTAATTGGTATTTAAGCTTCCAAAACGTAAGCTTCCAATACGAAATGTTATAACTAATTCTAATTTACCATAACATTTTCACTATTTTGTATCACTCATTATATTTCAATATAAATGTGCCAACTTCTGCATATTTCGAAATGACAGTTACCCGCTGTTCCTTGAGACAAGTCAGAGTGAATAAATATGTAATAACATTTCAATAAGAAGTTAATATTGATATTGAAAGACCTTCGAACTAAAAAGAGATGTAATATTTAAAAAGCCCTCTTTGTGAGGAGGTCTTTCAATTTCAATATTAACTTGTCTTGAACCATACTGATATACAAAAACATTATGCTCTTTGCAATACTTTTTTAATATCTAAATATATGCTTTCTTATAGAAAAGGACATTTTGTTGATTTCTAGACTGAATAATTAACCTTGTTTGCCAGAAATGTTAACAGATAATTGTTATGTTTTGTTTTTTTTAAATTTTAAACACGGAAGTTCGTGCAATATACGAATTGTACAAGTGATATGTCATATATGTAAATAATTTTGATGTAGTAATCTAATCTGATATCAATAAATTAACACGCAATTTACACTTGGTATATCATTTTGTTATTCTGAAAGACCAATGATACAGTGCACCACGTATTCCATATTGATTGAATCTGACACAAGTTAACTGTTTCCGCAATGAAAGCTTGAGCTTGTCATCCTTAGATATATTACTTCAATACAATTAAATATACAACTTATTCATTGATACATATTTATCTCTAAATTTTTTATCATTCGTAAGATCTGCTTTAAGCATTGGTCAAACATTCACATTTATATACTACACTTCAACTTGGATTTTCAAAATGGGTGAGTATATTGAACGCATCTATCCCATCGAACTTGAGATAAAGGATACAACAGATAAGTCAAGTATGTCTCCTCTCTTGACTTCCATCTAGAAATGAACAGTGAGAATCGGTTGAAAACAAAACTTTACGACAAAACATTTTCCCTATTGTGAACTTTCCATTTCTATATATCAAAATTCCAGCAGCGCTTCCATACGGAGTATATACCTCCTAGTTGATAGGATATTCCAGGGCTTGTATTTCCTATCCTGATTTCCTTGATAGAGGGTTGCTGGACACAGGGATGCTATTGAACCAATAGTTCCAAGTGGTGAAGATGAAAACATCCTTCGTAAATGTTACAGACGCCATCTCCAGTTGGTTGACCGTTATGGAATATCCGTTTCACAGATTTCAACAGATATGTTCCAATTGTCGTAACTGCAATCCCGTCCACTCTTCCCCGAAGGTGACCTACCGAATTAGACTTAACACCGGGTTTTGTACTAATATGATCAACACAACAGGCGCCACATGTGGAACCGGATCTGCTTACCCTTCTTGAGCGCATGATATCAACCCCAGTTTTAGGTATTGCTCAGTCTTTAATTTTATATGTTGTGGTTTGTGAACTGTTATTTGTATTTTGGTATTTTTTTCTTATTCAACCATGGCTTTGTCAGTTTATTTTTTATTGATGAGTATAAATGTCCCTTTGGCATCTTTTGCCCCTCTTCAGCAATACTCGACACTGTTTCATAAAACTGTATATTTGTGGGTTATATCTAGTTTAAAAACTGATGGAATATTTGTGTCCTTCTAAGTTGGTATGCAACAATAACTAAGTTCGTCTGTTGAAAAACCATAACTTTGAAATTAGTTATAATGTGTAGTTTTTTGTTATGGTAACCTGTGTTTCTTATCCGCCGTATGGCTATACCTTTATCAAGGATTTGCTAAGACTTGGGTTTTATGTGTGTTGCCCAGTTCAAAAGGAAATGCTGGAAAGACCCGGGTTTTGCTGGATTTTACCGGGCAAAACTGAGTAATATAAAATAGGTTATAATACATATACGTAACATTTACGTAACAATTAACTACATTGTATATGAAAGGAAAATCGGCTATTCGACTATTTTGTTTATTGAAAAATCATATTGCTAGTATTGCCCAAGATAACCCATTTCAGAGAGTATTGTCCAGACCAGCTTTTTCCAGCCCTGGTAATGCTTTGCCAACCCTGCCTTCGTCGGTTTACATACGGAACTGCCAGCTTTTCCAATGCTTTTTACCGTGAATGTCATTATTTATATCAATCCAGAAAAGCGCTTCGGACGCATACAATTTATAAAGTGGTCTTTTCTCTCAAAGTGATCACAGTTTGTACATCTATGGTTAATTCAATGAAAGTTTTAGAACTATACTTTATGGTTTAAATTTTCCTCAGTTAACTTCAGGAAGAGATTATAATTATTTGCCAGACAAAACAAATCTTTCGCTTTCTCGGATATTCCAATACATTTATCATAAATTCATTGTCCAAGTACATGTATCAACAAGTCAAAAAAAGTACGTTAAGGTAGATAGGGTGTCTTCCTCCATCTTGGATTTTGAAATACCAGAAAACAATCGGTCTAGATCTTTAATAAAATGTGCAAATTTAGAGAGTAGTAGGTAATTCATGTGTAAGAATTTTCATTTCAATATAGAAAATGACATGTTTTATCATATTTATGGTTGTATTTTACAAAAAACAGAATACTTGTGTTTAATTCAATTTTTTCCAACTTTGCCACATAATGGGAGGCAACACAAATTTAAGGGCAGATAATTCAGATAAAGTTACTTTTACAATAGAATGTGTTAGAAATTCGCCTATTTTATAATGTACCAAGAAAACGGGTCACGTGACCCCATATTTTCTTTTTCTTATCTGAAAGCATAATATTAGAGCTATCTTCTCATAATCTTTCTCACAATTCTATGGCGTAGATTTCGTTTTATGGCCGAAAATTTCCATGCATAATCTATACAAAATCTTTCAATTTTGCACAACCTGTAGCGTGAAAATAAGCCCCGTGACCCAATCTTTTCATTATTATTTTTAAAAAAGCATGATATAAATTACGTTTTGGCAAATTATTAAAATATTCTATAGATTATAATTCAGACACCCAATCTACCTTAAATGCTTAAATTTTTGGGTTTTTTTTTATCATTTTTTATAAATATCATACATAAAGATTTCTGACGAAAGGACTCTACCAATTATACACCAATGTTAAAAATGTCGCTAAAATTAAAACATTACGTGATAGAAACAAAATACAAATGAATGCAAGAACATCAGGACAGAGAAATACATACATAAATAATAGTTCATTTAAACATGTAAACCACAGAATAAAAACGAACATTTAAAATTAATTTACGACAGAACACAAATACAGCACAATTGAATAATGAACTGTCCGTCACACGAATGTATCAACGCCACAACAAGTAACGTCACAGGTAAATTTCTAAAAATAAAATATGAAATAAATTTATTTGTATTTTACAACCATGGTTTTTCTTCTAAATCAAACTGTGAAAAAACAAATGAATCCTGTGCATTTAGTTGGTTTTAACATAAAAATCATATAAATGAACTAGGTGATTAATATCTTTACTTTTACATACATAAAAAAAAAAAAATCAAATCAAAACCACAAATGATAAGACATAAAACAACATCCAAGCAGAATTACAAATGAAACATCATAACAAAAAAAAAAAAAAAATGAATGTTGAATGTACAAATACCTCGACGCGTCTAATATCAATGCGAATGTACACTCAGCAAAACAGTCATATTCAGTAATATGTCACGTTCGGTACTAAGAAGACCAGACGACGTAGATGGTAACACACAATCTAAGCCGTGGTAAAAATGTCGTTAACTAGTTTAGACACGGACACATCGTAAGGAGCACACTCATGTATATGAAGTCCGTATAGTGTGAACATGCACGAGCATAACGTATCATCTGAAATATGTAAATACCATACGATAGGGAAGAGGGTATTTTACTGCTGAGAAATGGTAACATGATAATTAAAAAGTTGAAATCGTCCCGTTTGTCATAGATTTTAGTGTGAAGTCGTCCATCTGTGTCCATATTAAGTGAAAGATCGAGGTAAGGAGCAGTCCTCCTAGTATCAGTAGTATCCTTAATTTCAAATTCACTTGGATATATGAGATGTAAGTACTGGCTGAAATACGGGTTATTTAGTGAAAGGACATCATCAATATATCTGAAAGTAAAATTAAAGAATTTTGCAAGGTGCTTTTTCTTTTTTGTCTTTTAGAAGGTTTTGAACGAATTCTGCATCAGACGAGTACAAAAACAAATCTGCCAGTAGGGGTGCACAATTAGTACCCATTGGAATACCGACTGTCTGTTAAAATATAAATCCTCCAAACTCAACAAATATATTGTCGATCAAAAAGTCCAGCATTTTGATAATATCATCTTCAGTATATTTTCTGGTAGTTTCAGTGTGTTTCTTCATAAAATAAGAATTATTATATCCCAAAACAAGAAATTTATATCTACGATTCCAATTTTTATAGGAGAAGCTCTGCTTAATGAGATGGTGAAGTCGATCTTTGTATTGAGCATGGGAAACAGTAGTGTAAAGCGTATACAAATCAAAAGTTTTAATGTTGCTGCAAAATTGCAAAGATTGTAATCTAAGATTTAGCAGTAGATCTTTAGAATTTTTAAGAATCCACATCTGATTGACACCACTGGAGAAATATATCTCATCACAATATTTTTGAAGGCCATCTTCAATTGTAGAAAGAATAATAGTCAGCACTTTAGAAAGATGTTTAGTTTAACATCTTGATGATCCGGCTATGCATGCTTCTTTAAAAGGAGTTTTGTGAAATTTTGGTATCCAGTATAATGACGGTAGATTTTCTTCGTTTTTTTGATGTTAATACCAAAAGAAAGAAGGGCAGATTTGTGATTTTGTAAAATTTCGTCCTTTGTAAACGATGTTAAAGAATATGAATGATTACCAGTTTTGCTGTTTATTCCAAGCTCTTTTGTAAGACATTCCAAGTAATGGTTTTTACATATTAAGACAAAACTATTGGAGGCTTCATCTGCTGGAACAACGACATATTTGTTATGCAAAGAGGATAAAGCATCAACAACATCCAGGTTCTTGAAAACCTTAGAAACCCTTGTGCTCATAGTACATCGTAGTTTCTGAATGCGTTTATGAATGTACCAAGATATGTTAATTTGGAGATGAGAAATGTCAACTTGCAGTTGGAAATGAGAAATGCCAACTTGCAGTTGGAAATGAGAAATGTCAACTTGCAGATGGGAATGAGAAATGACTAGTTTCAAAAAACAAAATCTTAACAACAGAATGTCCATACTAGTATATCATCAGGGGGCAATCATACACTTCTATAAACATTATGGAAAGACAATGAAGCATCGAACATTACAAACCACATTAATATGGAACATAAAGTGAGATTCACACAATTCTAACAGATTCATTAACTTGTCATATGATCACATGGAAATCCGCACAAATTCATATCTGTTTTATAAATCAATAAAATATGACTAGGTAGGATTCAGGCGTTATATAAATTGCGTTAACTCTCCTTCAATCGAAAACCCTTTTTTATATATATAAAAAAAGTCAAAATAGTTTGCATCGATTCCTGATCGTTTGGCTAGGTTATTATAGTCACTCATCAAAATATTATTCTTTAAATTCACTCTTCATGGCAAAAATAAAAACAAATTAAAAACAAATTGTTCAGAGAACAACTGACGGTCTTTCCAAATAAGATTAGACAAAGTGGTTTTTTTATAAAAAGATTAGACGAAACACTAAGGGTATGAGAAAACTGTACACCAATTCCAGAAAATATGTGATTTCTTTGAACATGCATTTGAAAGATTGGAGATTATACGCTACTTCGGGTGTAGAAAATTTCACTTCCTGTGTAATTTAAAAGAACATGTTTTTACTGATTTGTAAAACATATGGTTGATAGGGGCTGATATGTGAAATTAGGGATATCATAAGATACTTCCAGCTTTGTATTTTCCGGATTCATTCAGGTTATTTTACACTGATTTCAAAAATATGGTTTCTATGTACTTTTACTTGTAATACGGGAGATAATCAACCACGTTCGGTTTACAGAAGGTCACATCCGGTTCCAAAAGATAGCTGACTTTACACCTATTCCCACAAATATAATTTCTATGTACTTTTGTTGAAAATAAGGGAGATTAATAGCTACACCCGCTTAACAAAAGGTTATGTCCGGTGTGATTGTATATGTTATTGTATGCTGATTCAAAAAAATTGTATAGCCTCTAAGTTATTTTCGTATGAATAAGAGTAAACATGGCTACATCCGGTCTGCATAAGGTCACTTCCGTTTGATATTTGTCAAGGTCATATGTCACCTTTCCCTTTGTAAAAGACCACATGACTTTATCATGTATCAGTACGAGGCTACAATCAATAAGCCTTAAATTTAACAATGTCAGGTCAGGGTTATAAATTTTGTAAGATATCATCTGATAGCTTTGGAAGAATGTATCATTTCCTTTTTTTCATAAACCCAAACATTTTGCATCAGTTCTTTTGTATCTAGCTTTTATGCTATGAGATAAGATGCACACACATGCAAAGGGAAATATTTAGAACAGGACCTTGACCTATGACCTTGACACCATTTTTAATGCGGACAAAAAAAAATCAAGGTACCATGGCTCTCTGTTACTTACAGTTCATGTGTTACATTTACATATCACTTATGTCAAATACAAAAGGGGAAATAACTATCGTATAGAGTCTCAGTGTTGCTTCGGTTAAAATTGAATTAACAACCAATTAGGAAAACTAAATTTGTCGACTTCTTTTACGGTTGCGAAGGAGATACTCACACAAGAAAAACAGTGTTGGGGGAAATAGCTCTAACAATAAAAAGTTAAACAGGGTGATTTTCAAAAGCGCAATAACTGTTCGATTTTATATGCAAAAATAATAAGAGACATCTTGCGAAACCATTTAAACCGCAAGAAAACAGATTGGTGGAAGAAGAAAAAAACAAGTCAGAACAAATACAATAGGTCTTTCAACAGAAAAGTGGAAAGACCTTACTAGATCAATAGTAGACATAAATGTATGTCTACACTAGGTTTGAGCTGAAAGAGTTTTTTGCTGAAAAATTGACCGTGAAGACACCAATTAAACGCCAGCTTAGAATATAGAATATTATTAGATTATTGTCCTAGACATCTACCCTTATTTCGTCTTGTCCAACTGATTCATCAATTAATGTATTAAATACAGTATGAGGGAACAATGAATATTGCAAGCTTTAAACATTTAAAAGATAAAAAAAACTACACAAAACCATACATAATTGACCTCGTGCATCGATAATTTGACTCTTCCAATTTGGAAAAAAATAGTGAATATATGAGTATTTAGCTGTGGGTGTATTGCTTAAAGCAGACTGCTGTAGCGTGGGTATCATGTAACTAATATGTCACCCTGTGTATATAACATTGATGTTATTTATAGCAGACAATGAAGTATCAAACAAACAACTGACTGAAATACCCTTAAGGATAAAAGGACAATATATGATACAAAAAAAACTTGATATTTGTCATGTATTTCTACTGCATCTGTATTTTGTAAACATAGAAATATTTCTCCTAATTTAGATTTAATGATATGAAAACAGGAAATGTGAGGTATACGACAAAAATACTCAATTCAAAGAAAACAATAACAAGCAATCAGATTACTTCTGTCATCGATCTTCCTCAATCCTTGTATATTAAAAACATTTAATAATTTCAACAAACAATTACATTAAAGTATTATCACTTTATTTGGATACTGATCTCTGTGTATATTCTTCATTTCATTTTTTGCTTACGGTTTAACTGAAAAACAAATATTTATGTATTAGAATTTAAATTAATTAACAAAAAACAAAAATCGATGTTTGTTTCCATGAAATAAGTTCAGAGTAATCGAAGCAATCAGAATGCCTAAAACAGTCATAGATATGGTATGAGTGCCAATGAGACAACTCTCCATCCAAGTCCAAATTTATAAAAGTAAACCATTATAGGTCAAAGTATGGTCTTCAACACGGAGCCTTGGCTCACACCGAACAGTAAGCTATAAAGGGCCCCAAAAAAAATTACTAACGTATGTTCCTTTAATGTAATACAAGTTCCGAACTGAAGTTCCGAACTGAAATAATTTTATCAATGCAAATACATTTAAAAATGTACATAATATATATGTAATTTAACATATAAACACAATAGATTTACATACAATATTGGTTTTGTTCATTATTAAAAGCCGTACAGTTATATTTTGTCGCTTTCATCCACATAATTCTGTCTCCGATGGATAGTTTTTCTCATTAAAAATCATGGCATTTCTAAAGTGTTATTTCTTATTCCTTATTTATATTATATAAATCTACAAAATGTCATTATTGATATGCAAACTATTCATTTGATTTAGTTACCTAAATAAATCGAGTTTCTATAGCCACCTCCACACATTCGATGTGTTTCACCAGCACAAGGCATGTTACAATCTGATTCTGGTACCCTTGGATACTTTGCGTTTTCTAATTTATTTCCACAAAGACAGTATGTCCGATACTGAAATGAAAAACAAATTGTAATGTCTAAAAATAGTAACTAATACATGTATATAATTTGCACAAAATATAAAAGCATGCATAGACGTATTTCAAGGATATTGAAACATTAAACGATTATAATTCTACAAAATGACGTCACAGTGGTAAACTAAATCCATATTTTATATAAACTATATTATTTGGTATCTGCTATTATGTATCAGCTTTGCCTCAATCATGTTTGAGAAATAAATATTTACAATTGTATAACAAATAACGATTTTAAGCCGAACACAAATGTCTATTTTACATTATGTATCTGATTTATGAACTTTAAAAGTTGGTGAAAATCATATCTACCTGCAAGCCCGTGTATTTATATCCTTTACAATGATCACGGCATTTAGCCAAAGTTATAGTATTCCCTAAGTCCGATACTTTATATTTAAGATGTCGATACCAGTCATCCTTGAAACATCCAATGTAACCTAAAATATGCATTTTTTAAAACTTATAAAATCAAAATAAAAAAACAAAAAAAGCTCAGTTATAATGGTTTTTTTTTAAATCCTACTCCCGTGTTATATTTTTTTTATTTCTTTTGTCGTTAAATTAATAGCTTATTGTCAATAAGAAAACATTCAGAATCAGAAAAAATCACACAGGGTTTTGAGATACCACTAATGATAAACATTATGAGATTGTATTTGTTTTCACTTATTAACAACAAGTATGTCTGACCAACTATAATCTGTGTCATCGTATTTGATAGATATATGTTCTACCGAGCCATACAATTATAGACTGTTTCAATAATCACGAGATCGAGAGACGAGGTTTGCTATAACGCGCAGATATGTTAGCAAATAACGAATTTCCAAAGTGATTTGTAACTGAGCTGTTAACAATTTAACGTCTTGCTTAGTCTTTAGTTTTCTATGTTGTGTCTTCTGTACTATTATTTGTCTGTTTGTCTTTTTTTTATTTTTAGCCATGGCGTTGTCAGTTTATTTTCAATCTATGAGTTTGACTGTCCCTCTGATATCTTTCGTCCCTCTTGCATAGTAATTGTGACATTTCGTATTGTTAAAGTAATTCAAAAGACCGTTCCATGTCAAAGACAGCGCACGTTGTTTGATTCCTATATGCAACTTCATTATTTGAGTGTGCCCAATTATTGAAATGGTGTATAGAAGTTTTGTCTTACGAATACAAACCATCAGCCAAGCCATTTATCGCCTTACTGAGGTCCTCTAGTCTGGATTTAACTACATCCAATTTCTCCATGGTAATACTGACCATCGGTTTGTGTTCCCCTAGAATTGCAACTATTGCAAGTTGTAAGAATGCAACAAGAACTACAAAGGTCTTCATTATGTTGATCGACGTCAACGATACCAGGAAAACTTGATTTTAAAATAATAAAAAAACATTATATACATATTGCATGCAAAGGTATTGATTTCTCATGCGGCTGTTGTGTGATATGGATATATATCTTTTACATATACAGGTAATTAATAAAAGTGTTAGATGAAATAAAATTAACGATTCCACGTTGAATATGACATAACTTTTGGACATTTCCACACATTTAAACTTAACACGGTTACACGTGAACAACGGCCTTTTAGCAGGATAATACCCGCAAAACAATACATTCATGCAAATCATGTTGGAAGAAAATAACACTTAAGCACCGGCACATACAGTTTTAGCACAAATACCAACTTCTTTGTTTGATATCTGAAAATTAGTGTTTTCCAACAAAATGAACAAATAATGATGCCTTTTAGTTCAATCATTTACGATTTTATCATATCGTTTCAAAGACACTTTAAAGAGTAGATTCTATGCATAAGGTCGAAATATCCCAATGCAGATTGCAAACTAAAGAAATTTTATCATGTACTTGAAAAAATATTTCACAATTTTACTTATTTCCATTAATTAAAATTAAAAAGTAATTTAGTGCTACGTATTGCTGTGTAATGAACTTTGATACCCTTACCAAAATTAATTAAGTTGTATCTAAAAGACAATGCCCAGGTTTACTTCCAAAGTAGTTTGGTTTTTGGTAACAATGTCCTTCTTGCACATTCTTTTAGATGAATACTCAGAATATGTCAATATACCTGAATTCTGTGGTTTTGGACATTTGATGACCCATTTACAAGTGTTCCACAACATTGTTGATACCGTAAAGTGTAGGGTTGTAATAGAGATTAAATGGATTTTTGAAACCATACAACATACATACAACAAAGCCCGCTTCAGTCTGCTTATTTCTTGAATCCGGGTACTTTCATCTGTCATATCTAAATATGTAATATTTTTCAAACAATCAGGAAACAGCTCATCTGACAACGGTTCCAATAAAAGGGGAATGACACAACTATCTTTATCATTAATATCTCGTACTAATGCCCTTTCCGTCTCGTTCTCGCACCAAGGGCTCGCAACAAAATTTCTTGTTAGCGCAAGAATTATCTTACAGCTTTTTCTGATTGCTTCCGTGATGTTCTTCATTATAGTTTTTCCAGGAACGAAATCCCGGTCTGCAATACAACCTGAAAATGATTTACACGATTATTACATTGGGAATGTTGTTCAAATATTATGATGAAATACCTTTATTTCTCCGTAAAATAGAATACGAAAATTTATAGATGTGAAATAAATAAGATAATGTTCTCCCTCTGACGTCATACAATAATCACTGCCTTTTCGTTTTGTTCAGATATTGTCGATGACGTTATTTCAAATCACATCAAGAATGCGTAAACAAATACTTTCTTGTAAAAAAGTTAATGTCAATGTATTAAAAACAAAAACTATTTAAAAAATTCAAGTATTGAAAAATATTTAGCTTGTTACCGAACAACACTGATAATTACATGTAGTTCATACCTGAAAGATTGTCAAGTTTGGTCAATCATTGAATATATTGTCTATATTTGAATTCGTGGATTGGTGTTAACTGTTTTCTTTTTGAGTTAAGTGTTTGTGAGATACCCAAATAATATTCACCATCATATATATTTGCTGGTTATTATCGAATGGAAACCAATTATTATCATGTTAAATAATAATTATAAAATGTTTGTTTTTTCTAAAATGTTAAAATGTTGGTTTTTTTTTTTTTTTTTTTTTTTTTTTTCACTTTAGGGACAACCATTTAACTTCAAATAGGGGTGGGTATGTGTTTTTTTCTGAGTCATTAATTTTTTTTTTTTTTTTAGTTTTTCGACGCTATCATTTTTTTTTTTTTTTTTTTACCAAATTTAACACTATTAAGGTCTGGGGAAAATGTGGATTCTGAGTATTTTTATGTAATCTGCTTGACCACAATATTTTTTCATCAAATTGAGGATCAGAATATTTTTTAAGGAAAACCCATACTGTATGCTAGTGGTAGCTGTATATGAACTACGAGGCTCTAACATTTTTAGAATTTTATTAATTACCTTTAAAAGCTTCTTCTTCGTCTGAAAACTTCTTTTCTTATTCGAAAAGAAGCATATTCATAACCCAATCACTGTCTTTCTCGCTATGAGATATAAAGAAACTGTATTGATATCCTTCGGGTACCTGTTGAGTCTCTAGATAAATCGGGATAGGTGCTGAAGATTGTTCGAACTCTTCTGTCAATATCGTCTTGAGGAACAACAGATGATATTTGTTCTTTGAATTGCTCAAACTGCTTCTGTCGTCCTGTATGTAATTTACTTATTGCTGTGTCACATTGCAAAATTTCCGTAATTATATCAAGACCGGTCTGTTTTAGCAATTGTTTGACCTAACTACATCGTGTACGAGAGTACACAGATCGGAGCAGTCGTTAGTGATCATGTACTCATACACTTTTTCTGTATTCCTGTTCCCTTTTTTGCATTTAAGCAATATGTAAATTACTTCTCGGAGAAGATAGTAGGGCTTTTCACCTCCATTAACCTTACTTTTAACGCCATATCGTTTTAGAAGATATAAACAAGTAACTTTACAGTCATATATCTTAACATATGAACATAAGAATAATGCCCGTTTCATCCACTCAGCAGCTGTGACGATTTTGTCCAAGTCGTATAAACATGATGCCGTTCTTTTGGCAATATTGTATTTGCTTGGACCAGATAAAGCTATTCCATGCTGCAAATAATCAAGAGCGTAGTTAAGAAGCTCTTTATTCTTAACAACATGGGCGCCATATTTGTTGGTGGATGGGAACTTGGCTATCTTCTGACAGATTCTTGCCAATATTTCCATATCAATGGCAGATCCTTTTGATTCGAAGCATTGATTTCCATCGCTGAGTGCTCCTTGAAAGTACTGCCAAGACAATCCTCGGTTTGTCGTTAAATGAAAATCGCCTAAACTTTCGGCTACTTGCATACGTGTACTATAAGCAAACCAGTTCATGGTAAAACATTCTGTCGATTTAGTAAGTATTTCCTCATCCTTTTCAAGTCGCTGTCGTTTTTCACGCGAATCTGTCTCTTTCGAAAGATGGAACAAGGCACGTCCATATTTATTCATTACAAATGAATCTGGCATACATTTCTGCATGTCGTATGCTTTTTTAATGGTATCATTGGGTCTTTGATATATTTGACAAATGACTCATCTTGAAAGAATTCAAAATCTGTAGGATTATTTTCAAGTGTCTATTAAAATATTGCCTATTTGTGCAAGTGATCTTGAAATGTAAGTTCTTTCTGACGTCATACAATAATCACTGCCTTTTCGTTTTGTTCAGATATTGTCGATGACGTTATTTCAAATCACATCAAGAATGCGTTAACAAATACTTTCTTGTAAAAAAGTTAATGTCAATGTATTAAAAACAAAAACTATTTAAAAAATTCAAGTATTGAAAAATATTTAGCTTGTTACCGAACAACACTGATAATTACATGTAGTTCATACCTGAAATATTGTCAAGTTTGGTCAATCATTGAATATTTTGTCTATATTTGATTTTGATTTTTGATTTTTGGTGTTTTAACGCCACTTTTAAGCACCGCTTTTGGGCTATTTCGTGGCGGCCAGTTTTTATTGGTGGAGGAAGCCGGAGTGCCCGGAGAAAACCACCGACCTTCGATAGGAAAACTGACAATCCTAGTCAATTAAGATTGTCTATATTTGAATTCGTGGATTGGTGATAACTGTTTTCTTTTTGAGTTAAGTGTTTGTGAGATACGCAAATAATATTCACCATCATAAATATTTGCTGGTTATTATCGAATGGAAACCAATTATTATCATGTTAAATAATAATTATAAAATGTTTGTTTTTTCTAAAATGTAAAAATGTTGTTTTTTTTTTTTAGTTTTCGACGCTATCATTTTTTTTTTTTTTTTTTACCAAATTTAACACTATTAAGGTATGGGGAAAATGTGGATTCTGAGTATTTTTATGTAATCTGCTTGACCACACTATTTTTTCATCAAATTGAGGATCAGAATATTTTTTAAGGAAAACCCATACTGTATGCTAGTGGTAGCTGTATATGAACTACGAGGCTCTAACATTTTTAGAATTTTATTAATTACCTTTAAAAGCTTCTTCTTCGTTGCTGAACCAATTGTTACCAGTGAACCAGTGGTGGATGTTAACTCACCTGAAGATGATGCTGAACTGTATCCAGCTTGTGTCGTTACTAGGGCGATGGCTAAAACAACAAAATGAGGATTTGCAAGAAGACCAGTTTGATTACATGGACCTTTCTGACACCTTTCTAGCCAACAATGAAGGTCCCGGTAGCTCAGAAGGCCATAATAAGACCACCTAGCATTAGCAAGAATGTAATTGCCATGGCCAGACGTAAACAGCCATTCATTAGACCGAAGGAAATTTGTTGAAGAACAAGTAAAGACCCTGAGGTTCTTCAGCTCTGCAAGAGGGCTCAACCACAGGAGGAAGCAGACAAAGTGGCCGAATGCTATACCATCAAGACGGTATTTTAATGAGAAAGTGGAGGTCCTGATGCTACTCCAGAGGAGGAATGAGAGTGGTATACCAAGTGGTGGTGCCTAAAGTCTATAGGCAAGATATTATTGGTCTTGCCCATGATCCCTTTGCTGGACACTTAGGCATAAGGAAGACTTGCCTTAAGATCTTGCAGCATTTCTACTGGCCAAGACTAAGTGATGTCGCAGAATACTGTAAATCATGCCATATATGCCAGTTGTTGGTAAGCCTAACCAGAAAATACCACCAGCACCACTTCTGCCTATGCCAACCTTTCAGCCAGTACTCATTGATTGCGTTGGACCTTTACCGAAGACGAAGACCGAAATGCGTATTTATTGACAATCATGTGACCTCCACTGCTTTCCTGAGGCTATTCCGTTAAGGAATATCAAGACACCTACTATTGTCAAAGTTGATCAAATTTTCACGCTAGTAGGACTTCAAAGTCTATACAGTCCGACCAGGGTTCAAATTTCATGTCAGGTTTATTTCAGCAAGTCGTGTACCAGTTAGGGATTGCTCAGTATAGGTCAAGTGCTTATCATCCCGAATCACAAGGTGCCTTAGAACGTTTTCATCAAACATTGAAGAACATGATTAGAACTTTGTCTTCAATTTGACAGGGATTGGGATGATGGTGTTCACTTTTACTTTTGCGGTCGAGAGCTGTTCAAGAACTTGGTTTTAGTCCTTTGAGTTGGTATTTGGTCATACTGTAAGCAGTTTAAATTAAAGGAAAAGTGGCTTACGAAAACTGTGATTACTTGTTTGTTGTGGAAAACACATTTTGGAGCACTATTTTTCGTTCTTTTTCCCTTCTGTGGTGTTCCGCCTGCAGTAGTTTGTGTTCATCAGTCAATTTGATGCTCGCAATGTTTTCAATATTAGCTGACATATCGTGCACCAAGGCATACCCTTGTTCCAAAAGACAAACATCTTTATTGACCATGTCTTCTTCGTGCGTACTATTAAGGATTTTTTTCTATGCGTTCTTTACATCTTTCTGCGTCTGATATTCTATGCAATCCATTAAAAATATGTTCTAGATCAGACAATGCGTTTAAATTGTTTTTATTTTCCCTTAGAATATGTTCAAGATTTTTTTTTTTTTTTTTTTTTGCATAACAGCGCAATCTTGGTAATTTTGTTTTCAAAATAGCAATCATATTATTAAGAACATTATGTACACACTTATGCTCAATTTTCAGTCGTTTTTAAGTGCTTCTATTTCATCATAAATCATTTGGATGTCTAAAACATACATCAGATTAAGATTCAGTCTAAATAATCCTGGTACGATGGTACTATCCATCCTGTTATGCATTCAAATATTACACACTATTTGCAACCATACTCATTAATTTCTTGCTCATCTGTAAAAAAAACAAAGTTGCCATTTAAGTTATTTTATGTTCACTAATATAAGTTTACAAAATGTCATGCACTTTGCTTAATTCAAATACAAATACATATAAAAAACCTTAAATGAGCTATAAAAAATATCTCGCAAAAATTGCGACGAAAAAGGTTTTGCAACAAATAAAAACAATCGCAATCGTAAATGCAAGACACAGATTTCTAAATGTACAGTATGCCAAAGTATCAAAGTGATCATTTGTCATGTACAGCGTGGATCTATGTACTGGTAATTAAAATACAAATACATTTACAAATGTATATATCTATATATAACACCATATATATAGCTTTCAGTATGTTTGTTTTGTTTTTGCACGCTTCGATGTGATCATCGGCTAAATCATGACAGTAAAATTCAATGTTTGATTTTCTACGTTTCTAAGTTACACAATTTACCAACTGACTAAGAAGAAAAAAAGCCTTTTTAACTAAATTGACATGGCGTAATTGGCAAAGCTTACATTAAACAATTTTGACATTGTTACCGATTATGTCTGTTTGCTTTTTCACACATCGTCGTCAGTATAATTGAATAGTATGCGACTGTCATACATGTGAGAGGTCAAGCTGGCTATAAAACCAGGTTTAATTCACCATTTTCTACAGAAAAAAAAATGTATATACCAAGTCAGGAATAAGACTGTTGTTATCCATTCGTTTGATGTTTTTCAGTTTTTGATTTTGCCATTTGATTAGGGACTTTCCGTTTAGAATTGTCCTCGAAGTCCCGTATTTTTGTTATTTTGTTTTTTATAATTTTAATAGTCACTACTCTTTTAACCTATCTTTTGAGATACTAATAACAAAAACTGAAAGCGCTGCTTCTGTTTCACATAGATTATTTTCCGTATGTCCATAATGGACTCTGTCGGGGATATCGTGAGCGGCATCACTTGTAAAATAGGTAAAGACGTCTACTTAAAGTTGCATAACGTATCAGCTAGTCAAAACGTAATTTTTGTTTTACTTTTTTTTTTTAAAGTAAACTATACATCTGTTGTTTTATTTTAAACCAGTCTATGATGAATAAAAGGGGATGTGGGGTTATACGCCCATGATATAGTATCCCAACTACAAAACTAACCAAACGATATCAAGGGGACGTAATAAGCCTTCAACCATCTAGAAACAAAATGTTAACGCGTGACATGGACAACAGTTAAAACTTCTTTGTTTTATAAACTATAAGTAAAATAACATTACAATTAAAAAAAAAAAACAAAAAAAAACACAATTTTCGAATTTAAATATATGACAAATCACAATTTCGAATTAGAATGAAGCTGATTTAATGTCCAGTTTTATCAATTATTATTACGAACGAAAAAAATGATTATTTTTTTTGTAATATTGTATACGTGGGTTTTCTCATTTTTTTTTACATATAATTTTGTCGGAGCCTTTAATAGCTTGCTAAGAGGTATGAATTTGTTCATTGTTGAAGGCCGTACAGCGACATATAGTTGCTAACATCTACGTCATTTTGGTCTCAGGTGGATAGTTTTACTCATTGACAATCAGACAGCATGTACTTAATATATATAATACTACATTGAATGTGGGTATATATGTCCTTTTGTATTTCAAATAAAACGTTTAAAAAAGACTATTTCAATAGTTGTATAATGTCTGTTTATTTTGATCGTTACTTTTCCTTCATTCACGATTAGAATCACATAACTGAACCATGTTCAACATGAAATAAACCATGACACGAATGAACCAAACCATGACACCGAATTTTCTGTAATCTCAAATTGTGTGCAGTAGGGGCTGTTTTTCGGGAATATTGACGGCAGTTTTATATAATAACAATATATGTGATGTAGCAGACAGTAAGAAAACCATTTTTTTTTATGCATTAGAAACGAATCACAACTTTTAAATTTTGACATACGCAAGCATTATTCGGTGTCAAATTAATAACTATATGAGACAAATTTTGATGTACTAACATATTAGCTATAAACAAAGGTACTTACCAGCTTGAATATGTTGTCATTAGTTCATTTAACAAATTATTTGAATGTTTATATTTTGGCACTGTTTGTCATCAAAACACCTAACACAACCATGTTAATCTTAACCAAACTATAACAAAATCACTGTACTAAACGCTCCCGATATGACGAGGTTACTACCCGTGAGCATGTGCAGATTTGCAATCGGGGCATGGCATATTCAAGATTTGACATTGAACCTATGGGAAAAGCAGCATTTTCTTGAAGAATATTACATCAAACCCAATAAAACTATATGGATCTATAACATGAAATATGCCAATTTGGCATGTGTTTTTTTGGAATTTGTGAAAATGGTTACTGTTACCATGCAAACGGTAAAAGTATCCAAAAATTCTAATTGCTATAAACTTTCTGCTATGTGTTTTTTTTTTCTATTTGTATCCATCTGATAAGTTAAGCCTTTTTCAACTGTTTTTTAATAGTTCGTTTTATCAACTGATTTTTATAGTTTTATGTTGTACGGTTACACCACTGTCCCATGTTAGGGGATACCGCTATCAATTTAACCCCGCCACATTCTGTATGTATGTGTCTGTCCCAAGTCAGGAGCCTGTAATTCAGTGGTTGTCGTTTGTTGCTGTGTTACGTTTTTTATTTTCGTTCATTGTTTGGTTCATTAATTAGGCCGTTAGTTTTCTCGTTATAATTGTTTTACATTTGTGATTTCGGGGCCTTAATAACTGACTATGCGGTATATGGGCTTTGCTCATTGTTGAAGGCCGTACGGTGACCTACATATACCACATCTTCTTTTTATATTAATCAAAATGTACAAACATGCTAATGGAAAAAAACATTCTCATCCCCAATTCCACATATTCGATGAAAAAAAAATATTCTGGTCAAACAGATGACAAAATCCAGATTTCAAAGATACCTAATTAATTATAGTGTTAAATTTTGAAGAAAAACAATTTGATTGATAGTTTTGAAAAACTAAATAAAAATGTTTGCGCTTCTTGAAGTTAAATGGTTACTACTTTTGTTATCGTACTTACATAGTTCTAAGCGTTATAATTCATCATAAAAAAAGTTCAGAGTTAAGAAAAAAGACAATTAAGATAGTTCAGCAATTCATACTTTTATAATGCAGATATAATGTTTCAATTTGAAGACTGAAAATCCGGCATAGTATACTTCTTTCCCGGGGGAGGTTTGTTACTTCGATTTTTTTGGGAAGGGGTGTGCCATTTTGTCCTCAAAAACGCATCCATTTTAATATAGCATTCACTAAAATTCAGTATCTATAGTTATATAAATAATTGAGAAAGAATGACCTATACTTATATACAAATCAGGAGACAAATTTCACGGTTTCATTTGGGAACTTATTTTGAAGGTGAACTTTCATATGAATTGGTTTAATTTAATATAATAATTGACCATTACTAATGTAAGATTCTCGACAACATATTTATATATGATTTGTAGATATCATTTATACCCCAAATCAATATACAGTTATCAAACGTAAATGCATTTTAATATAATAGTATGTTATAAAAAGAAGGGTCGTTTTTATATAAAATCTTGCAAAATTATGACCGATATTTTTGGCACATTGCCATACACCCAAATAATAGGAAGTGAACCCCCGGGACTTTATTTCAAATCAATAACTATACAAAAAAAGTAAAATCACAAAAATACTGAACTCCGAGGAAAATTCAAAAAGGAAAGTCCTCAATCAAATGGCAAAATCAAAAGTTCAAACACATCAAACGAATGGATAACAACTGTCATATTCCTGACTTGGTACAGGCATTTTCTTATGTAGAAAATGGTGGATTGAACATGGTTTTATGGCTAGCCAAACCTCTCACTTGTATGACAGTCGCATCAAATTCCATTATATTGACAACGATGCGTGAACAAAACAAACAGACACAATTGGTAAAAATGTCGAAAATAGGGTTACAGCAGTCAACATTGTGTTATCATCTTAATCACTATAAAAACAAACAAATTTTACGAAGAAGCATACATCAAATTTAACATCCTCATTATGCTTATATCATACGATTTTATTTATCTATGTAAAATCCACCTATAAAGGATGGAAGGTTTAAAGTACTGGCGTAAAATTGCGCGTTTGAAATTCGCACAGGTAGACATAAATAATTTTGTCGTTCAAAGTATAAAGAGATACATAAATACAGAGTCACGTAAAATGGATATCACAAAAAAACAGACTTAGCAGTAAAAGTAATATTAATAAATAAAATAATAATAGGTAAAATACAAAATATTTTCTCTGACATTTTCTGAAAATGTTACTTAGTCTAGAAAGTTTGAGATAATGACACTTTTTACTGTTATGGCAATTGCTTTTTTTAAACAAAATTTGTTATTGTTTTTCTTAAATTGTTTAACATTTCATACCGATATAACATGTTACTTTTATGATTCTTCCCTTAGTTCTTTTATTTTGTATTGACATTGTATCATAGGTCAAATTTACTTGTTCAGTGTATGTTCACTGGTGTTAATATGTCCTTTGATTGAGTTAAGCTATTTCAGTTGATATTTTATAGTGTGTCTTTCTATGTTGTGATGTTACACTATTGTTTCAGAAAAAAAAAGGTGAAGGTTTGGTACCATTAAAACGTTTAAACCCGCTGCATTTGTTTGCACCTGTCCTAAGTCAGGAATCTGATGTTCAGTAGTTGTCGTTTGTTGATGTGTTTCAAAAGTGTTTCTCGTTTCTCGTTTTTTATATAGATTAGACCGTTGGTTTTCCCGTTTGAATGGTTTTACACTAGTAATTTTTGGGGCCCTTTATAGCTTACTGTTCGGTGTGAACCAAGGCTCCGTGTTGAAGACCGTACTTTGACCTATAATGGTTTACTTTTATAAATTTTGACTTGGATGGAGAGTTGTCTCATTGGCACTCATACTACATCTTCTTATATGAAAAGTCAGAGAAAAGATAAAATATTTATTTATTTATTACTTCTATGTATATGAAATAATCGTCTAAAATCTTCCGGACTAAATGCCCCTCAGATACGAGAAACTTTATATCTAGTACAGGGGCGGATCCAGCCATTTTTAAAAAGGGAGGGGGTTCCAACCAAGGAGAAAGGGCCGGGGTTCCAACTATATGTCCCCATTCAAATGCATTGATCATTAAAAAAAAAGGGGGTTCCAACCCACGGAACCTTCTCCCTGTATCCGCCACTGTAATACTATATATATATATATATAGCTAGGAAAGACGACATTGCCAATACAATAATTAGTCAAATATCAAATATACAAGTGGAAAATAGAACATTTGAAAATGAAAATGCATTATACATACATGACTTCCTGATAGATTACGTATTTTATTATCCGGTTATGATACATTAAGTTTACATAACTGTATGCTGTACGTTTTCTGAAAACCAGTATTTAGGTCATTAAATCGATACTGTGCATAGTCTTTTGAAATGTTTAATTAATCGATTTTTACAGTATTGTACAAGCTCATGCAGAGTTTATTTGAAATTATTATTTTATAATTTAATGAATTAAGGTATTAATATATATAATTTGTAGGTCATTAACTTTATATAAATACAAATGCATAATATATTATGTGTACAGTACAATGCATTGATTCATGCATTTGTCGGGGTGCCATTAAAGTGACACGTTTATTATTTCTATGCTGGGTATGTTATTTATTATGCTGATATAGATGGTGATTTCGAAATAAGTGCTGTAAATAAATAAAAAAAAAAAATAAAATAAAAAGAGGAAAAATGCATATGGTCACAACAAAAGAGAAAAATACGATCTTAATGAACTGGAGATTGAAGAGCTAGAAAGTATATTTCTCAATTGTAAATAATGTGGGGGTAAATTAACTGTTTTTTTTTCTATAGTGTACAACAAAATATTCGGAAAACAAAAGGAAAAAGACCCCAAAGGGACAACAAAATATCACATATCCCTCCTGTTTAAAAAAACCCAATATTTAACATTGTTGAACAACTATCCTCATTTAAATAATTGATAAACAGGAAACTTTCCAATAATAGTGCATGCATGTATTAAAATGTGTCACATCACACCATGAATAGTCTTAATTAATTCATGCATAAACTGCAAACTTGTATTAGATGTTTCAGTTTCTCCTAATTAAGGTGCAGATATGAGACAATTACATCTGATTTACATAGAAGTTATTATAAATAAATATTTTATCTTTTCTATTGTTCTAAAAAGAGCAATTAGTTTGGACAAAGCAGGTAAAGTGTCATTATCTGAAATTTACCTGGTGCAGAAAAGTAGGAGGTAGGTGGGCAGAATTTGTATAAGCTCTTTGTGGATGAAACTAAAGGATTCCGAATATCTGGCAAAAATCAAAAACAAGGTGGATAAGCAAACATCCTTAAACTGCTGACCAGAAATCATACCGCCCTACGACATACATATACAGTTAAACCTGTTTAGACCGAACCTCTTTGATCGGCAGATGTTCGGTTTCATCAGGTGCACAACGCGTCAATTTGATATATGACTGGGCTTAAAAATATGTTTGGTTTAGCTTTATTCGGTTTAGACACGTTTCACTGTATATACATGTAACAACGGCCTCACTGCATGTGACTTTGAGATGTTTTTGTTGTGCACGTACTGATTTTGTGTAATGGATGGATTTATCATTGTTATAAACTTTACAGGAAACATAAACATGAACATGAGTTGTGTGTGTAGATATAGAAATATAGAGATGTTAACCAGGGATTGTAAAACTTTTCCTGATAAGGATTTATGATTGTCAGATTAGGCATAATTATTTCAATATGTTTGTCATGTACGTTATCTGTTTCCAAATATTAAGGTAATTTTATAAGCTGATTAATTTGATGCTGTATGTACAGTTTTCTGAAAATTATATTTTTTAAATCGTATATCGATTTATATATCATTGTTCAACACGTTCAAGGTATATGAAAACATAATACTTTGCGAAATCGAAGTTGTACGGGTACACATGGTACATATGCATATCTTATCATGGTAACGGGACAGAACGAACAGAGTAAAAAAAGAAAAGAAAAGAAACGGGAACAAACATTACTTTAAGACAGAGTGCGAATTGAAAGACGTGAAATAAAATTGAGTGTGCTTTTTCAAAACCTCTATGTGCCCCTGTGTTACATAACACAAGCATAATGTGCAACAACTTCAGAACAGATCAATATTGCATGAATGTTATTGTTGGTTACGTATATCAATCGATCAACATGTATTTCAGTGATACATAATACGTATGTATCGCTAAGTGACTATAAATACATACATACAATACTTAAGAAATAACTCATGGAAGCCATATATTTGTTGGAATGTAAATTAAACATTTTTTTAACCGATTTTCGTCTGGAAGTAAGGGGATGAAAGTTGAAGTAAAAGGGAGGGAAGTTGGATATGGGGGAAAAGAGTTGTGGGAATCAGGGAGACCCCTATCCATCCTCTCCATTCTAGCCAGTTGATATCGAGTTATTGCATATCCCACGCAGCCATGCAAACGAACGCTAAATTTTGGCAAGGATTCGCATCGGTAGGAAGAAGATCGAGAGTGACCACACATGTATGTCTATTCCCCAGTTACCCTGATAACAATTTTGATGTCAGTTCCATTGTTTAATTCTCCTGGGTAAATATTTTCTTCTTTCAATTACTTACTGAAATGTGGATTCTTATTCAAATTTATTGTTGAACCATGGCCAGTGAACATTAAAGGTCAACTATATAAGAAGTGTTTTCTTTATCTACAAGCACATTGTTTTAACAGTTTAATCCATTTGCACAAGTATATATATAATTAGGAAACATATATTAAATACAGATCATTAGAATAACACTATTTACACAGTAAAAAAAAAGGAAAATCCCGATGGTTACCAGGTTGACGGACGGTATAACATAATTGGGAATTTAATCTTTTCCTATCTCTGCAAAAAAAAAAAAAAAAAAATCCGGTTCAGTCTATCGCCATCTTGTCCAGATAATATAATTATATTGTCCCTCTTTTGCCCGTATAAACTTATATAACCAGTGCACTACAATAAGTACATGTATAATAGGGAGGTTTCTCATACCGCGTCCCTAGACTGAGGCAGATTTATTAATGGTGTAAAAAGGAGGGGGCTCCATCATGGGGCTACATACAAGATAATATAATTATGGTTAATGCATATATTTTTAAATGTCACACTCCATAATTATTGCAAACTTTGCCTAGTTTTGCCTCCCCTTTCAAAATCATGGATCCGCATTTATGGGGTATGATTGTCAATTAGACAACTATTCACAAGATGCCAAATGACTTCAGATATTGAAAACTATAGGCCACCGTACGGCCTTCAACAATAAACAAAACCCATACCGAATAGTCAGATATAAAAGGCCCCGAAATGACAAATATAAATCAATTCAAACGAGAAAACTAAAGGCTTAATTATTGTACAACAAATGAATGAAAAACAAATACACGACAACAAACGACACTGAGTTACAGCCTCCTGACTTGAGACAGGCACATCTATACAGAATGTAGTGGGATTAAACATGTAAGCGGGATCCAAACCCACCTTCTATCCTAGGACAGTGGTGTAACAGTACAACATAAGAACGAACTATAAAAATCAATTTAAAAAGGCTTAACTCATCAGATGGATACAAATAGAAATACATCTAACAAAAACACAGAGAGGATGTGATCCGGGGTACTTGTACATACCAACACAAACAAAACAAAAACACCTTAGTACTTATCTGAGAGTATTCGCAGTTACTGACAGCTAGTTCAAAGCCACTAACAAGTAATAAAAAATCAAGCATCTAAGACTAAACGAATTAACGTCCCTTTTGACGAAAATTCTAGTACGGAGTTTCCCGTGTAAAACTGGAATATATAATTAATAAATCTATAGGCAAGGATAGTTATTACCGTTCACCCTTGCATTATTTGAAGTCAGTTCCTTTTGGTAAATATCTGCAGTTTATTTAAAAATTCTTGAAAACAACCCACCAGCAGACGACCCCATTATCAAGAGCTAGACTTGGACGTCCTTTGAGATGTATACAGTTTACACAAAGATTACAAACGGTCCTTTTCAGGACCACACATATCTTTCAAAAAGATATTTGAAATTGTTGCATTCAATTAAATTCAATAAACTTAGCTCTTCTCCCAGTCCATTTTCTGTCTCTTCCTCTATGCTATATTACTACAAAATATGTCTTTTTGTCTGCCCAGCACTACATATACAATATACCCCACTAAGTTTGTTAAAGCTTATTTTTTAGCAAATCATACATGTACGACAAACATGTTTTCCACAATTTTTTTTTCTTCTTATATACATAATGTTTAAACCGTTATCATCCAATATGACACGAACTTATTCATGGAGAAAATAATCCAAATTTACAGTCTGTCCATTGCATCATATAAGTATTAACCCCGGTCTAAACCATGTCTTGTAGTGCTCAACTTTGTATGTATACTAAATGCCATTAATTTTTAAACGAAAATGTATCAAGATAACGGCAAGTGTTGTTGAATTTATCAATTAAATGCAGTTTAGATGGAATTTCACTTAGTTTGGTCATAATCTGTGATTCATGACAGTATAAAAACAAGTCTGCTATTAAAGGGGCGCAGTTAGAGTCCAAAGGAATACCTACCGTCGATAAACTTTCACGGTTGCCGAAACGTACATAAATATTATAAAGGAGAACATTTACAGTTTCAATCATCTCATCACACCTCTAGTAAGTATATATACATTTCTCATTAGAGAGAGTTGAAAAGTTAAAACTGTCAACAGATTCAAAAGACATGTAATTTATCTTATACATCATATACATGTTATACATCCAAAGATTTTTTTAAACTTCAAAAATAGTTAACTCCGCACTATTTTAATATATTTTATTACACATTCAAAGTTTATGATAAGTTCTTTGATATAAGTTAAGGGACTAGTTAAACATGTTAAAAGCACTGAAAGATTAGTTGTATATCACTTACTAGAGGCCGAGATGAAACGATAATGTATTGTTTTTTGTGTAGTTTAGGTAACCAATACATGTAGTAAGGACCTTCAATTGTTCGGAAGAAAACTTAAACTGAGCATGTTGTGGTTATGATATAATTGTTTACTGTATGACTCTCTGGGGAGCGCACGGACTTGAAAGTAGATGAATTTAAAATTTCATTCTGAAGAACGTTCGTGTAGTATTTACGGCATACCACCACCATATTGTTGGCAGCTTTGTCGGCCTTTACAACCACAAACCACTTTGAAAGTGATTGAAGTTTATTTCTCATTCTGGAAGTAGGCATACTATGTACTCTTTTATTTGTTTTTTTCTCTTTCATGCAGTTAACAGACTTAAACCCAAAAAGGAAAGGAGTCCAAGGGGCATAGTGGCTAAATTTGAGCGACGAAAAGACAGGAATGTGGTATTAAGTGCTGCAATTAAAAAGATGAAAAACAATTTAAAGCAATTTGATTTGCATAAACAGTTGTGTTCAAAAAACATCTGGGAACATAATATGCTTGTTTGCTGTGACATCTTTCAGTTGAAATTAAGGTTCATCAAAACAAATGAACAAATATGGCCGTATTTTCACCTCAAAAACTATACTCTCTGTGTACACACTTGCCTGTGCAGTTTGGAAAGTTTTATATAACTAATAGATATATAAAAGTTTAATGGATTTTGTGTTTTAGGAAGATAACATCTTTTTTTGGATTTTGATGGGTTTTTCCCATGTAGAAGGTGTAAAAATAAACTAAGTTGGGTAAATCTTTGAGTTGCCCCCTCTCAGGTAACCACTGTATTGCATTGTATTGATTGTCCTTGATTGGCATGGACAATAGAAATATAATAAATAACATGATCTACACAACAATAGGTGAGTTAAAGGGTGTAACTGAGTGGATAGTATCAAATTTAATTTAGGTGATTCTTTATTTTTACACCAACAGTAGGAACGAAAAAAAAAATGCCCATCAAAATCCGAAAACAATTTTGACTTTCTGAAACACAAAATGCATTTCAATTGAAATTTATATATCTAGTGGATGCCAGACCTTAGAATTTTTCAAACTATACTCAGAGTAGTTTTTGAGGTGTAAGTACAGCTATTTTTGTCCATGGGTTTGTAAAATGTTTCGACTATTTTTTTTTATAGTTCCCGACGCCTTCTAGGATCTTTTAGGCGAAGCCATGCTAGAAAACTTGCCAGGTTCACAAGATTGTTTGTAATCAGAATGCAATTTGTGGTGTAAATATGGAAAAAATATAATTTTATTTATTTCTATTTCTGTATTCTCCCATGTAGACAGAAATCACAAATGTAAACAACTTGTTTGTAAGATTTTGTTCAAGTTTGGTGTTTTATTTACTGATCAAACATATTTAAAACTGAATTTATTTCAATCAAGAAGTTTTAACCTTACTGCATAGATGCCATCACTAACACCCAAACAGACTGGGAAATAGAAATATAGTCACCATGGTCTTTTTTCGGACTCCATGATAACTCGGCCCATACTAAAGTCGGCCAGTAACTTCTTCTTCTTCTCTCAGTATAAGTTTCCTCTGCAAGGAATACCAAGGATAAAATCCAAGTATTGTTTATATTTAAATAGGTTTTATTAAAAGTTAGTGCCCAACGGTAAATTTATATACACAGTACATGTAGTAAAATGTTTCTATTTATGAATAATAAAACTCAAAATTATACAGACTGAAAATTACTTATTTCAGACTGTCAACCAACCATTGCCTCAAGCAACTTGAATCATTTTATATTATTCATCAAATATCCAGGTTTAGGAGCATTTTAGTCCTTGTAAATAAACATATCATCATGATCATACATAGTCCAAATAATTATGACGTCTTGAAAGGCTATTATATTTTTTTTCTTTGACGCCTTACATCGACTGTAAGGCTTCTAAGCAAAACATAAAATTGCCTTTCAAGAAGTCATAATTATATGGACTAGATCATACAATGTCAATGTAGATACCAGGATTGAAATTTTGTATTTGCAACTGACGCGTGTTTCGTCTACAAGAGACTCATCAGTGACGCTTGAATCAAAAAAAAGTTTATAAGGCCAAATAAAGTACAAAGTTGAAGAGCATTGAGGACCAAAAATTCCTATAAGATTAAGTTTTGCCAAATACAGCTAATCATATATAAGATATTCTATTCCTGAGGTAGAAAAGCCTTAGTATTTCATAAATGTAAAGGTTTGTAAACAGTTAGGGATGTACTTAGGTAAAATTAAAAAAATAAAGAATTTAAAATTGATACTTTTAGTTGGAAGAGCATTAGTTAAGAAACAAAATAAGCTAAAAATATTTATAGGTCATGTAGCTCCTTTTCGAGATATTTGATTTTTTAGAATATGGAGGGAAAAGGCTGACTCAGACTTTTACCGTATATTTGCATTGGTATTATTTGGGTCTCAAATCAAAAGAAAAAAATCAAGAATTTGCTTAAATTTTGGCAAATGACCTGTTATGAGCTATTAAGTCTTATATAAAAAGATAAATGGTTGTTATGGGGCAAAATATTTTACCTTGTATCGTATGGTGAAAAACCAAGGATTCCGAACATCTAACACAAATTACAAAACCTCACCTCAGTACATCCTTAATTTATAATTATGACCATATCAACGATAATTCATGTCAACACAGAAGTGCTGACTACTGGGCTGTAATAGCTTGCAAAAGCTTTTCTTTGATCTTTAGCCAGAAATAGATATTCGTTCTCATCAGTTTCTATGCAAATTATTGCTGGTTGAGAGTTGTCACCTAAATTTCTTCTAATAATTCTATGGAATATTTGTGAACTTGAGATATTCATAATTTGGCCATGAATGGTATATCTATTGATAGCTTGTTCTATTCGTTATTGTTGCCGAAGTTTTATTTTATGGGTCTTTATTTCAAATGATAAAGGATGTCCCTTGTTGTCCAGGTGGTTTGTCCAATTCTACCCATTTGTTGTAGAGATTTTTATACATCTTAAGTAAGACTGTAACTTCCGGGGAAGGCTTTATTTTGGACCTTTCAACTGTGTGATTTTGGACAAAATTTGCCTATAACATACAGTTGAAACAGTTTGATCAAAATCGGCCTATAACATATACAGTTGAAACAGTTTGATAAAAATAGGCCTATAACATACAGTTGAAACTCAGGAACTGATCAATAAAATCTTTAAAAGTACTGAAAGATTCATCTTGCAGTTAATATTTTTATGTCAATAATTTTGTGCAACAGCTTGTGTATTGATCATATTTTTACATTAATCATGACAATATACAGATATACAATTCTAAATATACATTGACAGTCAATTAGGTCACCAACTATTCAATACGCCCTTTAGAATGAAAAGATTATTGATCAACAATTAAATTGTCAAATCTTTATTATTTATTAGCACAAGCATAATTTTAAGTCGGTATTTTTTTTTATTTCATATAGCTACATATTTATATATATATGATTCAGTGTGATTATTAACATGATTATTACGGGAACTCCTAAAACAAAATCTGCCCTATGTGGCCTAAATTGCAAGGATTATAGACATGATAGATTATAGATAAAATTGTCATCTTTTTATTGTTTTGTGAACAAATCAAGGTTTTAAGCTTTTAAGTCTACAATTATTTTTTTATTACTGTTGGGGTCAGTAGGAATTTTGCAGCTTGCATGTCGGTTAGTAATACAAATTATTTTATTTGCAGACTAATACTTTATATAAGTTATTTTATTAGATTTGAATGACTTTGTAAGTTCTGAAATATTCTTCTTGTGTAAAGACATTGACAGTGTGTCAGATAATAATAAATCATACGGCTAATATAGAAATTGATTACATATATATGTAGTTAATAATAAAGGTACTTTTTGCTGTACTTTAACTAAGTAGGCGGCATGGTATTGTTTTTTTTTTTTTTTCTTGTTTCCAATATTAATGTTGAAATTTCAAATTTTAAAACTATTTTTAGGCCATTGATCAAAATTAAATATGCAAGTGGGGCAGATGTTGAAGAATTTGAAGTTTTCAGTAGGTGCAAATCAAAAACAAATGCACAGAAAACTTATTAACTTCTGTAAATTCACTATTATTTGTGGAATACTGTTTTTATTCTCAATTTTTATACACCTGTTTACGGGACGTATTATGGTATATACAGTTGTCCGTCTGTCTGTCCGTGCATCATCAACATGTTGGACATTAACTCAAAAAGCTTTAACCAATTTGCCAGAAACTTTGGTGAATTGTTTATATCTATAGACGTGAGCTCCCTTTCGTTTTTTATAAATTTTTGATTTTACGTTTCCGAGTTATGGGGTTTTATTCATAAAAAAGGGGGGATTTTCCAGTTTTTGGACAATAACTCAAAAATGCTTTTACTACTTTGCAAGAAACTTTGGTGAATTGTTTATACCTATTGACTTGCGCTCCCTTTCGATTTTAATAAATTTTAGATTTCACGTTTCCATTTTGTGGTTTCTGGGTTGTGGGGTTTCATTCATTAAAAAAAGGGGGATTTTCCAGTTTCCGGACAATAACTCAAAAATGCTCTCAGCAGTTCTTATAAAACTTTGGTGAAATGTTTATATCTATTGACATAAGCTCCCTTTTGATTTTTATAGATTTTAGATTTTACATTTCCTAGTTTATCAAAAAGGGGTGATTTTCCAGTTTTCAGACTGTGATTCCTTAACAGTGCTTTGAGCAGTTTTCATAAAACTTAGGTGCCTGGTTTATATCTATTAAAATAATTTCCCTTTAATTTTTCAGAAATTTCTGATATGACATTGAGAAGTTATTGAACTTTATTCTCAGAAAATGCGACGTGCAAGACAGGCGTATCATGCACTCATGGTGCAGCTGTTTATTGTGCATGTTGTGAGTAGAAGAGTTTAAGAGCTCAACAAAGTGCACAGAAGGAAAAAGGAAAAAATTGGCAGTGTTGTCGACCATATTTTGACCTCTAGATATCTTTTTTTATTTGTGTTTTTGGAATGCTGTCTGTCTTAATACAAACATGGACAAGCAGTGCTAGACCCTCGCTGACATGTCAGTGATCTTGTTGTATTCATTTCCAGTCTGTGTTTTATTAAAAAAAAACAGATGGATTAAACCTTTAAGCATGTTTATGTCAGTTCTTAAGATAAGTTCATCTTTTCTTTTGGTCTTATTGGTGGGAGAAATTAGAAATATAAGAATTAAAAGTTATAAGGGGCCTAGTAGTCTTAGTAGTTCTACTACTATAATCACTAGCCATTCAACACTTAGGTTGTGAGTTCAAACCTCGCCTGTGCAGGTACAATCGACTCCAATCTTAATTGACGAGGATTGTCAGTTTTCCTATCGAAGGTCTTTGGTTTTCGCCGGGCACTCCGGCTTCCTCCACCAATAAAAATTGTCCGCCACAAAATAGTCCAGAAGTGGCGCTTAAAAGTGGCATCAAAACACCAACAATCAATCAATTAAAAGTTATATTTTGATATTTTCATTATCATGATTATGTAGAGATGAAATCCGTGAAAACTGGTTCCCAACAGGAAATATAATGATTCCACAGTAGAACTTTACAAAATGTAGGTAGTGTAGATCTAATAATCTTATTCATCATGTTCATTCACAAGTCATGAAGTAGTTCTGACTATATCATCATGATTATTTTCGCACATTTGAATGAATCCTCTATAGTTAGTATGTATGTTTTTGGATATAACACTCATCTTTTAAGATGACAGGGGGTTTACTTTATTCATGTACAATGTACTCAGAAAATGACAAAAAACTAGTTAGATTTTTTATGTTGTATTTATTTCTTATTAAATCAGATCATTAATCAAACTTTACTTAGTATACAGAAAACTAATAACATAACTAAGAATTAGTGACCATAATTTAAATATAGACACAGGAAGACATTCTAATATTCCTAGAGAGTAGAGATTAAGCCTTAAATATAACATATTAGAAGATGAAAAACATTTTTATTAGATTGTATTTTAAATAGGAACTTATTTAAGAGAACAACTTTTGACAATTCGGAATTAAACTTTTCTTTTAAAGATTTGTCTGATGAAAAAATGTGATTTATATACTCAATCCATCAACACCATCACAAATAAATAAATTGGGGTCCTACATCAAAATCATTAGAATTGAGGACAGGGACACTGGACTATTTACTGTAATTAGATGATTGTGTATTATATATATATTATTATGTGAATTTAGTTATATTATCTACTTATTTTGTATTTGTCACAAACTTAATATTGATAAAGTTTATATGGCAATAAATATTTGAATTGAAATGAATTGAATTAATCTTAACAGTGTTTGTCTGGATTATTTAATAATGACATCCTGTTGATAATTCCATCATCTATTTTATAAGTACATATAATCAGGGGATTAGTAAAAATATTTCAAAGTTTTAGTACATATTGACCAAATTGTTTATACAAATCAGTCTGCAGTCCTTCTTATATGCTAACAGCAGTTGTAGACAGATATAGAATAAATTTATTGTAAGTTTCAATTCCAATTGTGAAAAATTGAAAAGGTTTACAAAACATTTCTATTAAGAAGTCATTCTGTTGTAAGTGAAAAGTTGTTTTACATAGTGATCATAAATACTAAAGAAAACTTGAGCACTATGGAACATCATATGCATTCTACCTATTTATAATGGATAAACAAGTAATTCAGTCATTACATGAGAATGCCAAGTAAGTTGATATAATTTTCAATGATAATTTTAAACATGGTATAATCATGGTAAAAAAATGAAGAAAAAAAAAACTTCTGAATACTAAATAAATCTTATTTATAACTGTATTGTTTGTTCTTTTCAGGTAATGTCTAAGAAAGTTTTAATCACTGGAGCATCAGGGTTATTAGGTCGAGCTGTGTACAAGGAATTTGTGAATGAAGGATCATGGGAAGTTTTGGGTTGGCATTCAGTAGGTGCACAGGGAAGTTAAGGAAATGTGACATTACCAAAGACGAGGAAGTTAAAACTGTGATGAAGGAGTTTAACATAAGTGTTTATTTATCTGGTAATCTTTGGAATAATTACTTAAAAAGTTGTAATTAGGGATATACTTAGTAAACTTTAAAAAAAAATGTATTGAATATTAAAGGTCTGCACAATTGAGAAATTTAAAATAATTGCATTAAATATGATCACAATCCTGGTATTTTGTATTAAATTGTTAGAAATAATGAAAATGGGTAATGTGTCAAAGAGACAACAACCTGACTAATGAGCAGAAAACATAGGTGTATACATGGTATATAATAATATCTGTGAGTGCTTAAAGATGGGTAGTCTTTGTATTTCTAAATGTCTGCCAATTTTTTGTGGCCATTTAACAGGTTGAAGTCATTTTGTCTTGTTGTTGAGCACTCACCATGATCACAAACATATTAAACCCATTCTTTATTTGCCTGTCTTAAGTCAGGAGCATATTTGTCAGCATTTGGGTCGGATGCAATCTGACATATATTATGTTTTGTTTATTGTCTTATACATAAATATATATATATCAGACATCAGACTTTTTTCCCCCATTTTATAATGCCAGGGTCCTTATAGCTTAAATATATCCATCTTATTTGGTCTCTAGCAAGTGGATTGTTGTCTCATTGACAATCATATCACATCTTATTTTTGCACTAATATTGTAATGCAAGTTCCTATATTATAACAGCCATCAGTAGTTATACATTCTGCTGCTGAGAGGAAGCCGGATGCTGTAGAACAGAAACCAGAAGCAACCCAACAACTGAATGTATCAGCAACCAAAGTTATTTGCAAGAATGCAGGTATATATTTATCTTGTTTGCATAAAAATCTATAAAGCTTATTATTCATAATTAGTCTAGAAAATAAGGATATTTTCCATATGTACAGATGTACTGTCATCTTTATTCTATACCACATATGAAAATACCACTGAAAGTTTGACCTATATGTTACTATTGTTAGCATGGTCTTAAGAATGTTCGCTACTCTTGATCTTGTTTAAGACTTTCTGTCAGATATTGAGAATCCTATAGTTTTATCTAGGAAATGCCATTAACAATTTTGCCTAATTTATATTCATATGAAAAGAAATATTAATATTATATATAGTTACAAATGAAAACCAGTGTATTGGGACAGGTACATACATAATTTAAGCAGTATATTTACAATATATACTCACTGCATTTGTTTGCACCTGTTGTTCAATGGTTGTCGTTTGTTGATGTGGTTCATAAGTGTTTCTCATTTCTTTTTTTTTTGTATATTTATTAGACTATTGGTTTTCCTGTTTGAATGGTTTTACATTAGTCATTTGTAGGGCCCTTTATGGCTTGCTGTTCGGTGACAGCTAATTAGGCTCCTTATTGAAGGCCGTACATTGACCTACATGTATCATGGTTGACTTTTTACTAATTGATGGAGAGTTGTCTCATTGGCACTTATTCCACATCTTCTTATATTGGTCAAATATGAATTAAAACAAATGATGTGTGTATGCATTTTACCATACTTATCATGCTTCTTAAGACAACATGTCTTCAAAAAATTTACATGATGATGAGTTACAGAAAAAGTGCATGGCTTATAAAGCATTGAACAATCTATCATAATCACAATTACAGACCAAGGGGGATAACTCAATTACTTCCTTAATATGTTTCTTATAAATTAATTAATGGAAATTCTTTAGTATTCGTTGTTACCAATTTTAGTGGATTGAAAAAAACATACATTTTTTTTTGATATTTTATTTTGTGGTTTTGCCAAAGTCTGCATACAAGCCTATAGAAATTTCAATGAATATTTCAAATCATGGTTCACCTGTACCAACGAATCTACAGTAATTCAATTAGATATCTTAACAAAATTTTAAATAAATTTGATCAGATTAACACTTGATAATTATTAAAGTAGAAGATTTTCGCTTAAAAATAAAAAGAATAATAAAAGTTTTCTAACTGATTTATTCTAATATATTTTCATAAAACAATTATTTTTTTTAGCTGCTGTTGGTGCATGGGTATTATATATTAGTACAGATTAAGTGTTTGAAGGGTCGTCACCTCTGTATAAGGAAGATCCTACACCTAATCCACTTAACAAATATGGAAAAAGTAAATTTGAAGGTGAAAAGGTCAAAATGGAGGTTAGTCAAGGTAGACATTTTATTTTTATATGAATATGTTTTTGATGCCGTCATAAAATTTTGAAAATAGCTGTTTCTTACATGGAATTAGGTTCCATCTTAATTTTAGTAGACCAGAATATGGTTTATAAAAATGAAGATAGTATCCAACCAAACGGGCATTGATTGATATTTGCAAAAATAGCTTAGAAATGTAGTTTACAAATACTGTCAATTTATATGTTTAAAATTTGGTCAGACTGAAAAATTTACAGAACCACATTGGTTTGTAAAAAAAAAAAAAGAAAATCTACCAGTTGGCCATCAAAGATGGCAGCCAAGGATAATAAATCCAACTAATATGTCATTGTATTTCATCATTGAAAACTATCTATAGGATTATTGTACTTACACATGTAAAATATTATTCTACTAAATATATGTTCGTGCAAAAATCCTTTTGAAGTTTTTCATTTATGTAATACAAGATGGAGTTATTTCCCTTGCATCAATCTTGCAGGCCAACTGGTTGATTATCTTATTTGACTAACCATTTTTTAAATGTAGTACAGCCAAGTTGAATCAATAGAAGATCCGAAATAGATATTAGTGTTGAAAAACAAACAAGGCTTAAACAAATAAAAATCATTCAGGAAATTTCTAAAATATAGATGTCAGAAAAGCAAGTTGAATTTAGTTGATTTATTAAAGGATGGGCAAAGGGAAGTAACTCTGATTCAAATTGCATGACATTAGGAAACAATTTTTATCATTGTGTTTTGTTTGTAGATAATTCGATATTAAGAGTGCCAATTCTGTATGGAGACATTGAGTACTTGGACGGGAGTGCAGTGACTACACTATTTCAGAAGGTCACAAATTCATCTAAACCATGTCCTATGTCAGATTATGAAAGACGTTTTCCAACTCATTGTGATAACATAGCATATGTGATAAGACAGTTAGCAGAGAAAAGGATCGTGGTAAGCTCTTGAAAATTTACAATGTGTTTAAAAATGCCACTGAATGTTTCTTTATGTTATCATGGTTATAATACATCTGCAAAAAAAATGTTTTAATCAAAGTTAACTAAGTTGTCCTGAAAAGTTTATGATGGAAGAGTATTTTTATTTGTAAGAGATAGGCTAAAGATACCAAAGGGACATTCGAACTCATAAGTAGAAAAACAAACTGACAATGCCATAACCAAAAAATAAGAACTTCGAAAAGACAAAAGAAAGTACACAAAACATAACATTGAAAACTAAGCAACACCACCCATATTGACAAACAGGGGGTGATCTAAAGTGCTATGGAAAGGTAAGCAGATCCTACACCACCTGTGGCACATGTCGTGTGGCTCATGTAAGTACAAACCCTGTGGTTGTAAGATTCTTCATGAAAACAGTTCCTGCAATAGTTTTTCAATTACGTACAAAAGCAACTCTTTCCATGTTACTTTCAAATTAAATTTGCAATGTTAATTTTCATGATTATACATGCAGTGTATCTGGATATTTGATAGATGCAAACATATTTAATTTATTGACACCTCTGATATTTTATAAATTCTAAGTATTTTAATAAATAAATAAAAAGGATTAATTATTTACGTCATCAGAAAAAATATGTTTGTGTATTTATTCATATGATTTGCATATCTACAAATACTTGAATGTGATTGGTTGGTTAGAATTTGTTCCTTGGTTTACACTTTAATAGACCATGTTGCCCAATCTACTTTTATTACCTATGTCAACACTCTGTTAATAGATATATATCCTAATAAAATATAAAACATGATATAACAAATGTTTAGTTGAGAATTATAAGGATAAAACACATTTTGTGCAGAGGTTTATTCAGTTTGCAAAATAGTTTGGGTCAAGGTAACACATCATCAACCTTAATAATGTTCGCTCCTCTTGATTTTGAATTATTGTCAGATATTCGGAATCCTTTGGTTTTATCCATTTAGTGACATAAACGAATTTTGCCCGCTAACCCCTACTTTTCTTATCATAATTTTGAAAATCTTATCAAATCTGTGTTATATTTTCATAATTTTTGAAAGAAAAATGATGCCAATGTTAAATGTATTAAAACTCTAGAGAGAATAATTTCCCGCCAAATTTTCAATACCGGTAGCTTATATCTTGAAAACAAGCACAGGGACCCTTATTTTTTTTAGCTTTTTAGTTCCTTTATTTATATGCTATCAATTTATAACAGTCTTATAAAAAGCTTGTTATTTTGAAACAGAGTAGTGAATATCCTTAAGAAAAATTGTGCTTAATGCTATAGTAATTTTTGATTGAGAAGTGGTGGTTTTAATGCAGTACAGCTAGACTGCTTTTAATGAAGAATTAAAGTGCTTTTCTGCTTTGGAAAAGATCCAGATAGATAGTTTATCATGTTTATAGTAAAAATCCACAGGCACTTTGTTATTGCAGTTCATTCCCAATGGTTAAAATGCCAGGGTTCCATACATATGTATACTAGGGGATAAAATGAAAGTTTTTGATTGAAGACAATATCTAATATCTGTACACTTTAAACTGTAATTACCACTATCAGAGTTAAGGGGGGAAATATGAGGATAGTAAAGGGGAAGTTAAAATCATAAGTGGTTATGGTGTGGCGGATCCTATCAAGCTATTATAGTTAGAGGTGCCAAGCTGCAGCCTTAAGTTGTCAGCTGGATGTGTTAGCTGCTGCCTTTTTAGGTGGGAGTGTCACTATCACAGCTGTAGGTGGCAAGCTGCAGCTTTTCAAAGTGTCAGTGTCACTATCACAATTGCAGATACCAAGCTGCAGCTTTTCAAAGTATCAGAGCCACAAACACAGCTACAGGTGACAAGTTTCTGCTTTTCATGGTTTCAGTATCGCTATCACAGTTTGAGGTACACCAACAAAATTTTATTGCAACAATCAGACTTTTTCTCCAGATTCACAGTAAGAGCACTACAAACCAGTAAAAGTCTGAAATGGCCTATATCTGTACTCGACTGTACTGATTTTTACTCGACCAGTCTGAATCGGTCTGAATTTTAATTAATATTGCTCGACCCCAGTCTTAACCATACTCGACTGTACTGATTTGTACTAGACCCTTATCTTTGCCATTAATAACAGTCTGAACTAGTACTCGACCAGTCTGAAACAGTCTTAACACATTCTCAACCTGTACTAGACCAACACTCGACCAGTTCTCGACCTATTTTTTCAGTCTGAACTATACTCGACCAAAGGTCTGAACAATACTCGACCAATCTGAACCATACTTGACCTAATAACCTCTATTTCTTTTAAAATATTAACTGACATGACAACAGTCACAATAAAATAAAGATATATATAAAAACAGATTTTTACATCCTTACATGATTCTCAGATTTATAAAATCGAGATAGTTAAATTTTCTAATTTTAAAGTTTTAGAGTCTTGTTAAAAAAAAAATCTTTTACCTGAAAACCACACCTAGCTATACTGAGGGTAATAAAACCTTATTAAGGTGCTTCTTGTTTGGCATGTGTTTTTTTTTTAAACAAAACTTAATTTTCCTAAATTCCTTAATAAAAACTACATAGGTTTCATGGTTACATGTACATACAATAGTTATATAACTATCTTTTTAATCAGGTAACAACAGCCAACAAAATCATTGAAATTGTTTAACCTTATATCAGAAATATATCTATTCTTATTATAATTTGGGATTTATATATAATATATATCAAAAAAGGGATAAAAAAAAAAATAAAAGAAATGAATTAAGTTGTTCTTCTGATTAGTGGTAAACTATAAAGTAATACATTCTGCTTGGGGCAAACTCATTAAAAAGATCACACCTGGTCAGAGAGTAATACATTTTAAATAACATCCATTTAAAATTACAACATCCTGCAAAACTTAAATCACAAGGCATTTTGAATTCACTAGATAAGTAATACACGAGTTAAAGAAAAACAGGGTTTTCTTTTTACCTGTAAAACACGCATGTACTGAGGTAATTAAACCTTATTAAAGTGCATCTTGTATGTCTTTAATTTTGACAAAATTTATTTAAATTTAATTAAAATTAATTTTGACAAAACTTATTGAAATTTAATTAAAATAAATTTTTACTGCAACTTTGGAACACATTTCCTTTATTCATGTCATTAAAAGGTTATCAAGGATTGCTATAGAAGTTCTATTATCATGGTTATATTAAATTCTTGGTTTTACAAAACAAAGGTGTCATTTTTTTAAATGTATAAAGTTGCTGTTTATACTATTTTATATATATTTTAATAAAACAAAAATGCTCACTACATGATTAATTAAAGTCGACTGACACCATATATCTATACCAGGCTTAAGTTAATTGTGAAAATTGTCCAGTAACCATAAAACACATCTGAAACATTTAAAACAAATTCAAATAACATTTAGGATATTTGAATAATGCTCAAAATTTCTAGAATTTTTAATGTACATAAAGCAATGTGAACATGATCAATGATGATATCTTGTATATGAAAACTCATTTAATGAAACTTAATTTATTACATGATATTTTTTTAATCCGACCAGAAAGTACTTCCTTTGATCACCTTGTTTTATTTTAATTTTAAAGGTGATGTATGTATATAAGTGTTGATGAATATGGAGTTGATAATTACATTATCTTTATGTGAAATTTTGGTTTCAATGCTATATTGAATACATTTTGGATTTCAAATTGTTGTTCAAATTTCTAGCCAGGGGAAATAGCTGTTGTTAAAAAAGTTCCTAAATTGATGAAATACAATAGATAGATACAAAAAAAATAGGTCTAGGTTGGTTAAGACTTGGTCGAGTATGGTTCAGACTAGGTCGAACACATAATCACACACCTCAGACCCCCCAAAAAAAAAAAAATTTTGACCCCTAAAATACCTTCATTTAAAGCAAAAGACACTAAATTTTACCAAAAAGCAAAACACCCAAAAACAGCAAAAAACTTTGCTCCCAAAATAAAATTTTTACTTTTTATAAAAACCTTAAAACACCCCAAAAAAAAACAACAAAAAAAAATTTCAAAAACAAAAATAAAAAAAGGTCGGAGAACACACCGCGAAAAATTCTGTGGGATTTTCTAGAAAAAAAAATTAAGTGTTTTCCTTAAAAATGGAATCGAACGAGCGGAGCGAGATACACTCAATTACCAAAATATCCCCATTGTGCTATTATATGTGGTCAAACTGGATGTGGAAAACAGAGTTTGTTCTTGATTTATTAGAAAAGGAATATTGTCATGTGTTTAAACATATAGTCATACTTTGTCCAACAATTCAATGGAACAAAGCATACAAAATCGTGAATGGATTGGTGATGTTAAAACCAAAACAAAAATCTAATAATTGTTAATCCCATTGTCAAAGAAGAAGAGAAACTACAAGAATTACTTAGAATGTTTTTAAAAATATGCTGGTTATCCAACATTATATATCATTGATGATTGCAGTGCAACAAAAGAACTAACAAAGAAAAAGATATGCTGTCTGAGCTTGCATTTTCAGGAAGACACGCGGAACAATCAGTGTGGGTCATTTCACAGAGATACAACTCTGTTTTAAAAGACTTAAGAGAACAAACAAAATGGTTGTGCATGTTTTACACAAAAGATAGAGATAGTTTTGATAATTGTCTAAGAGAAAATGATGTTATTCCTACATTAGAAGAAAGACAAAGAATAAAGGAAGAACTTAAAAAAGAAACATCGTAAATTAATATTAAAGACAGATCAACCTACCGATTTTGGTTACTTGATTAGCAATTCTTAAGCAATTCTTAAGCTATTCTCAAGTAATGCTTTAGCAATTCTTTAGTAATGCTTTAGTAATTTAGCAAATATAAGCAATAAAAAAGCAATGCTATTAGAAATATTAACAATTATAACAAATACTGCAGTATTATCATTAGTGGGTTATTTTGTATTTAGTTTTGTAAAATTAAAATAAATTATTTTCGTTTTTGAAACATATAAAATGAATGCCGAAGAATTATTGAGCGAAAATATTGTCGAAAATATAAATATTGATGATGATAAACAAGAAAAAACGCGAGAGATTATCATCTGTTGTTGCTGGTGGAAACAGTAAACAATATTTGGGTAAAGAATTACAACTGTCAGATATTGACAAAATGACACCAGAACAAATAGACAAACTATACTGTAAATATGAAGCTAGATTAGGAGCTAGTATGACTAAGACATTAGGAAACTCTTTATAAATTTATATGTTATGGGTGTATCAAAGTATTTCAAAGTTGTCGATCCACCAAAACTAATACAAGACTTGAAGGAAGATCCTTTTCTCAATCACGGTTTAACTAACATATGTTGTGAACTGTATTATAAATATGGAATGTATCTTGCTCCTTTTACTGCAATGTTAACAACAGCAAGACATATCGAACCACTTGCTTCTATTGATTTTAAAAATAAAGATGAAAATAATGACATAAAAATGATGAATGAAAATTCTAAACAAGAAGAAACTGGCGAGCGAAGCGAACGAGCGAAGCGAACGAGCGGAGCGAGATACACTCCGGTCCCCTTCAAAAGAAATATTCAAAAACCCAAACCAAAAGACCCAAAAGAGTAGCAGCTGGTAAAAAGGTGCAGAAGCAAAAAATGAAAGCTGAATTAAGAAAAAGAAGAAGAAAATTAAAAAGAAAACGCAAAATTTAAAATGGCTAGTGAAAAAGTGACTTACCACAAATAACAAAAGATTCTGATACAGAAACAGATTGTGAATCAAACCCTTCGGTTGAGAGAAACTCCGGTTCCAAAGTTGATTACAAATTTGCACTTTTTCTATAGGTATTGTTGGATTGGGATTGTTTTTATAACCAAAGTAAGAAACCAGAAAAATGATTAAAGAAATCGTGGTGGGTAAGGAAATAACAAAACCAGAAAACCAGAAAAACAAAAGAAAGAAATTGATCCTTTTGAATTTAATTGAGCGAACAAAGTGAGAATTTAAAATTTAATATATAAAATGTCAACACCAAAAGACGGAAAACAAATAGCAAATATGTTATATCATGCTGGAGTGGAAACATTGTTAACAGTTGGATATGCAGAAATAGGTAAAAGGTACTAAGGAGACCAGCACCAAAAGTAGATTTTAATGTAAATGATGTTGTAATGTTATCCATTGATATATTACTTGCAATGGCAACAAAAGATATGTTGATTAAGCAAGGTATTATACCTGCTGATATCATGAAGTAATAAACTGAACCGCTTACTTTTTTTATTTTATTTTGTTTTTATAAAATGGCAAGTGCTTTAGCAATGATGCTTGGTGGGCAATAACAAATGCTTTTGCATTTTCGGGGAGTAATTATTTATTTTCACATATGGGTAGTAATGCAAATGAAGAGAAAATAAGACATGATAAAGCTATAGAAAAATTAGAAAAGCACAACAAGAATGGAATAAAAGAAGAACACAAAGATTAGATTTCATCAATGAACAATTACAAAAGGAACATCATGCCGAACATACTTTTGAAGATGTTGACCAAGCAATGAAACAATACTATTACATTACAAGTAAACAATTAACTCCATTATCACCCAAACCTAAACTAAGTGATTTTATACACCATCAGAAGATCAAAAAATAGAGAAATTGCATTTGTTGTTGGTGGAATGGTTTTAACAGGTTTTGTTGTTTGGAAGTTAAAATAAGCGAGCGAAGCGATGATTACCTTGAAGAAAATGATACATTTAAATCTAAAAATATTATTCCTTTGATTAAAGTTTTTAAAGAGGGTTATAAAGAAATAACAAAATAAATTAAATTTCAGGACATGGTTTTTCAAAACATATTCATAAATTTTGTCAGGTCTAATGAAAGCATCCCAACCAGGAGGAAACTTAGATAACTTTTACCTTTAAACTTTTCCATTACTTCCATTTGTTTTGATGTCAAAGGACATTCTCCATCATCTCTTAAACAACATATCTGATAATTTGATAATTTTATTTTTCCTAATATAACTCTAGCATAAGGATCATCTTTCTCGGTATAAGCTTCAATCATTTTAAAATAAAATTTAAATTATATATTTTTAATATCCATAAGGAAAACTTCTAATTAGATTTTCATTTTCATAACATACCATTCTTTTATCAAACATATAATCATAAGCTTTAACTTGTTTAACTGTTTTAAGTTGATGATCTTTTCCTATTTTATGTTGTCATATTTTACAGTTTCATATTTTCATTTTCATCAGTAACTATTTTTATTTTTTATCTAATGTAATCTTTTCTTCAACTTCAGCATTTAATCTAAAACCTTTACAACAGCTAACTAGTTTTTCTGTATCTAGTTTCATTGAATAATCTTTTGGACCAGCAGATATAAATTGTTTTATGTGATTAGCATTGTGTTTTGAAACAATTTCGTCTGTTAAATCACCTAATTTACTTCCCATCATATTTTCTACTTTTTACATGCTTCAGAACCATCATCATTGTAAATACAAGAATCTGTATCCATGTATAAAACTCTTTCTTGTAGAATATCTAATAATTCGTATAATTTTAATCTAGCATGTGCTGTTGTAAATAAAGCTATATAAACATTTACACTTGGATTAGGTTTAGAATATTCTTCTTTTCTTTATATTCAGTTAATACAATATTTTCATCTAATATCATGGTACTTATATCTTTATATTTTCATTAAATACTATTTTAGTTATATGTTCTAAAGTAAAACAATATTCTTTTGTGTAAAATTATCTCTCATACCAAAATGTCCCCATAAATTATTTAAACATATTTTAGCTATAAATCTTAATCCCGAATTGTGTTTAACTTTGTCAATATCTAGATTATAAGCAGCATTATCTATGATATATTGTATTTTGGTTTTACATTCTTTATCGTTCTCACAATCAGGTTTACAATATTTAGGATCACATTTACATCCTGAAGCTTCTTGTTTATATTTCATAAACGTATCTACATAAAGTTTAAATATATCTGTAGATGTTTTTCAAAATGTTCTAGTTCATATATTTTTGTAATTTATAACCTTTTTCTATTGCTTTATCTATTTCTATTGTAGACCAAGTTCCTACTATAACTCTTTCCTCATTAGAATGTATACATTTTCATTTTAATATTTTACATTCTTTACATCTTTTATTTCATGTATTTTATCATGTTTATTTAAAGTAGGATCATCTATGTGTTTACATTTAAAAGATATTTTATTCATACATGTTCTACATAATCCAAAAAGTAATTTATGTGTATTATCACTAGTTAATTGTTTATAAGGTAAAACAGGGTGATACAATCCTTTAGGTGGTAATATTTTACATTTCATTATTCCGAAATAATTATTTTTATATAATCATCTACAGAAATATCTGTATATGTAATAGGATGTCCTATAGGATATTTACAATATTTATTTACTGATGGATACAGAGAACAAAAATCTACATATCTACCTTTTAAATCAGAAAGATTATTGTATAATTGAATAGTTTCTGTTCTTCCTCCATAAAATGCATCTCTTTTATCAATAGGTTTTAAATGTGGATCAACTTCAGGATATTTTTGTTGATCAAACTCACATTCCCATATTGTATGAATTTTTACATTTGGTTTTAGATAATCTTCAATAGTTTTAAGTCTTTCTTTAGTTTGGTCATATAACTCTTTCATAGTTTTTTATTTCTATCTTTTTACATATTTCTTCAGGACTATAACATTTTGTACATCCATGCCAATAACATCCAAAAATTCATAAACATTACGCATTTTATTTTCTATCATAATAATAACCATCGACTTTATAACATTTATTATTAATGAATAATTTCTTTTCACCTGTTCTTTTAGCATGTTGAATCATTATACCATATTCTAAAGAAATATACTCTAACCATTGTATTGATTTTTGTGAATGTACTTCTTTAATTGTCATCTTTTGTGAATTCCAATTGTTTCATTTGTTAACATTAATGTTTTAAATATTTTTGTACAACATTGAGCAATTGTAATATATTGAAATGGATCAATACAATTATTGGTTATATTTAAAATAATTTTTATACAATGTACAACCTTTTGACAAAATTAAAACATCCAAAAACAATAATAAAATATTTCTTTATAGAATTTAAATTTTTATCTTTTTGTTTCATACCATTTGTCAAATTCTTTTTATTTTTGGTAGTCATAGTATCAAAACCATAATATTTTTATCAGGATATTTACCTTTGTATTTTTGGTTTTCTGTTGTATTAAAATAATGTGGAAAGTATCCTTTGTTACCTTCAAAACCAAATGTTTTTGGGAAAGCAGCTAATCCACACAATGTAAAATTTATTGAATCTATAAATCTTAAATTTATTCCTTTAATAAACATAGCTGTTAATTTTAGTCCAGAAGAAATTATGTTATGTTCAATTTTATTTTTACAATGTATCCTAAAATCGGTTGCATATCATAACCTTTTCCATAATGTGAAATAAAAGTGTAGTCTTTAAATTTGTCTCTTATGAAATATTTACAAAAGTTGTCTATTACAGAATTTGTTTCATATTTAATTTTTCTACATCACTAAAACAATCATCTATGTCTAATTCTAACAAGTTTAAATCATCAATATTGAAATCACATTTAAATACTTTTACATAGTTATTTTTAAAACAGTAAATATTTTCTAAATCGTAAGCTATACAAAAATTCATTATATGTATTCCTGTTTCTTGATTTGCTTCAAAATCAAAATATATATATTTATTATTTTTACTTGTTTTGGTACTGATGGTTTCATATAACATAAGTGTTCTTCATTACTTTCCGTGTATTTTCGTAACATATTAAACATATTTTTCACCACATTTATGGTTTTACCTGTATATGTTTTATTACATTTTTCACAAACAAGTTGTTTTCTAATAGTTGTTACTGTATTATCTTTACATGTATGTTGTTCAGTATAACCAATTAAACATAATTTACAAAATCTACGTTTTGCTAAAATCCTGTTATGTTTGTTATTGTATCAAAATGTTCATCATGATAATATAAATATATTTGTTCGTTGTATTCTTCATCACCATTATATAAAATATGTTCTGTACTATTTGATGTAAAAATAATTATTCTCATATCAAGATAATTTTCAAAAATTTTAAATCTTCCAAATCATTTCCTTCTTTTTTATTTCTACTTCTGATTGTTCATGTAAATTTTCAGCAACTCTTTTTGTAATGGTCTACCCTCTTTAATGTGTTTTAATTGTGAGTTTGTAAAATTTTCTAACAACTTGTTTGAAGCTAAAGAAGTTACAATTGCTCTTGCTAAACATATTGTATCATTATTTTTATTTGTATGATACTACTTTTATTTATTGCATCTAATATTTTTAAAGCTTTACCTTTTCCTCTTTTATTGGGTATAATAGTAACTTCAAAATAACTTCTTCTAAATTTAATTCTTCAGCACTATTTAATAATCTTTCCATTTGATCCATGAATAACTTTTTAACTGTATTATATGTTCTTATAGGCCAGCTTTTATGTTTAGCAATTATGATTTCATGAATAGGTACTATTTTAATTCTTCCATTAGGGTAATCTTTTATAGAATAATCTATCATGTGATCAAAAGCATTTGTAAATGTTTCTGGTTTTTCATCCTTTAGACTAATTTTATAATTAAATACATAAATACTTGCTTTATGTTTATATTTTTTGTCAAAACAAGTTTATATGAATCTCCTTGCTTGGATAAAATTTTATCCTTTTTGCCTCCATTTTTAAGAAACAATTTTAGTTATATTTAAAATGTCTAAAATAAATCTAACAAATAAATTAGCAGATGAATTACATCATAGAGTTGTAAAATCTTTTCCTAAAAGACGTGTTTATGTCAATTCAATAGATCAAACATGGGCGGTTGATTTGATAGATATGCAACAATATTCAAAACAAAATAAACACTATAAATATTTATTAGCAGCTATAGATATTTTTAGTAAAATGGTTGGTTAGTTCCATTAAAAATAAAACAGGAGTAACAGTAAGTGAAGCATTTAAAACATTATTTAAAGAAAGAAAACCAATGTATATTTGGTCGGATAAAGGATCTGAATTTTATAATCGACAAGTAAAGGAATTGTTAAAAGATAATAACATAAAGTTATATTCAACTGAGAATGAGGAAAAGAGCAGCGTGGTGGAACGCTGGATAGGTACAATGAAACAACATATGTTTAAATACTTTACTGCTAATGAAACTTTTAAATATTATGATATATTGGATAAATTAGTTAAAATTATAATAATACAGTACATTCTTCAATTAAAATGACACCTGTTAAAGCAAGTAAATTAGAAAATGAATTAACCGTGTATAAAAATTTATATCCAGAAAAGAAAGAGAAAATTAAAAAACCTAAACTCAAAGTAGGTGCTAGAGTAAGAATAACAAAAAGAAAGGTAAATTTGAAAAGGGTTATACTACTCGTTGGACCAAAGAAATATTTGTAATTGAAAAGTTTTAAATACAAACCCTGTTACTTATAGAATAAAAGATTTAAAAGGCGAAGAAATTAAAGGTGGGTTTTATGATCAAGAATTACAGATGACTAAGTTTTAAATCTCTAGGTACCTGTAAATATTTACAATGATCGATTTAGTTTATTTAAAAGTCATATCCTATTGAATTAAACACTTACTTTAGAAACACTTTTATAAAACCTATATAACAAAAGAAATTTAAATGCCTCAATTGCTTAATATGTTATCAAGGCTATAAAATATCAAGTTTCTTTCAATTTTAATGAGTTATCCATTTTAAATAATAATGATCCCAAGGATCAAATGATACAGCAATGATTATTTCAATAAAATACAACACTTCACATCAATACTTTAATATTTACTAACTTATTATAACAAAGAATAACAATACACCCCATTGAGCATTTTATCACATTAATAAGAGAAGATGAGAACTAGTATTGAATTAAATGATAATTGATAATTCTCTCCATTTTATTATCTTTACTCAAATAATCAATACTATGACTGAATTTTTAAATTGTAAGTGATACAATGATAGATGGAATGTAAAAATATCAACAGTTCTGTAATTGGATTATTGATTAACTCCTTAGTTGCAGTAAACACTTGCTTAGTTACACTTTTACAAAAGTAAACAACTCCTTAGTTGCAGTAAACACTTACTTAGTTTCAATAAATACTTACTTAGATACAGTAAACAACTCCTTAGTTGCAGTAAACACGTACTTAGTTTCAATAAATACTTACTTAGATACAGTAAACAACTACTTAGTTGCAGTAAACACGTACTTAGTTTCAATAAATACTTACTTAGATACAGTAAACAACTCCTTAGTTGCAGTAAACACTATCTTAACTACCTAATTGTGACATGTTCATATTCAAAATGGAATCTGAATTGAGAAGATGTAATTTAGTTAAAGTGTCGGATGAATTAGAAAAATTAGAAACGTTGTTAGCAAAACATAATAATACGATAAATTTACAAGATACAGAAATAAACAGTACAAAAAGGAAATTGAATTGTTGACCGATAGAATAAACAAAGCTAAAGAAGATTTTGGTGATAAAACAAAAGACGGATTTGGTTGAGATTAACAAGACAAAAGTTAGTGCAAAGACTAAACTCAAAAATTAACAACGAAAAGAACATACGAGAATGAAGAAAAACTACATTGGAAATAAAAATAAGTGAATTGATTACCGAAAGGAATAAGATTGCAGAACTTGTTCGTCAAGACAGCAATTACTAGTAATCAACATTTTAAATCTGCCATCTTCAAAATTAATTTGTGCATCCTGGATTACAAACAGATAAACATTTATTGATTTATTTGCTCCTGCTGTTTTAGTTATTTGGATTGTTATACCTTCAGAGGCATTTTCAATTCTTCTACCTGAACCGTGTAATGAGTTATCATCTGTTGAACGTAAATCTAACCATAATGCATAATTAGTTGTGAGATATTTTCTAATGTTGTATGAGATAAATTTAAATCTTTGCAAGTATATTTGTTTCTTTATTTCTTTTAGAATTTAAAGCAAAGAATTTATTTATTTCATCCCATTGTTGATATGCTTTCATTCCTTGACTGTATAGCTGATTTGGAACACCTTCTATTGTCATTTCTACTTTTGTTATATTAGGATTATAATAAGTTTCAGTGCTTGTTCTTTCAGGATCTTCGAACAACATTAGAATTCCTTTCATACTTCTAGCTGGAACATTTAAATTGATATTCCACAATGTATCAGATTTGTTTTGGTTATTTTTCTATGTCTTAGTATTCTATCGTACAAAATAACCATCTTACCATCAACTTGTTGTCTTATCTGTCTTGCTAATTCTGCATCGGAAACCATATCAAATTCTAAACAAATGTTTTAATTGTGTAACTTGCATCTATATCTGTAGATTTAATAACGTTGCTATAATTATTAAATGTAAGTTCATATTCAAGTCTATCACCAAGACCTGATTGATAAAAAGGCATATGAGTTTCTAATAGTTCAAAATCAAGTGGGATACAAAATCTGTTTTATATGCTAATGCAATTGCTTCATCACCCGTATCATTTGCTTTATCACCTACACCAACTCTGTGTTTTAACATGTTTGCTTCACCAATACCTTGGTATGCCATATTTGTTCGTTCAGATGAAGATTTCCACAAATCGGTATAACAATGATAAATATCACTATCATCAATTGACATAATTTCATTTCCACTTATACGAATTGTTGTTTTTTTAACTATTGCTCTTCCTATGTTTGGATATATGGTTGCATTGTCGTCTGTAGATGATGCAAGATCTATCTCAAATGCTAATCTTGTTGTTCCTGGAACAATAACATCATTATTGCTTAGATTGGGGAATCTCACTAATAGCTGTTGATTTTGATCAATAGTTGAAGGATTATTAGTTATTACTACACTTTGACGAATACCTTTCACACCACGAGGTTCTCTTATTTTTCTGTAAGGATTTAATTTGTTTCCGTATGCCGACATTTTAAGGATTAAATTTGTTATAAAAATAATTCAATTACCGCTGATACTAGAGTATTGATACATGCAGAATTATCACTCTTACTAACAAAACCTATTATATCTCCAGCCTTAACTTCAAAAGGTGTATTAAAGTTATAATAACTGTGTGTGACACTACTACCCAAACTTATTCCGTAACCATATGGCTCATTATTATTAACAGTCATCATAACGGCTATATCATCTGTGTTTGTTTTCAGACTTACTAAACCCATACCCAATATTTGTCCTGGAAAGTTCATTACATAATAACCACCATCACCAAAATTAAACATTTGATTTGTATGTATTGAACCATCAATTCCAGCATTTATACTTATTATTTTTCTGTCTGGTTTATTTTTAATATTAGTAACTATATTTTCAACATTTAAAACTCTGATGGTTAGGGCAGCGACACTCCGGCGTAAATCTTTATCCTTAGTATCCATTGTTCGAAGCTCACTCTCCATATTTAATATTTCCTTTTTTATTTCCGATGTATCTACGTGTTTTTTCTTGACACCAAGTATGCTCATTTTATTAAATAAATTATACAATTTCTAAAACACAATTAATTGGTAAATTATTAATTATCTTTTATTATTTTCGTCTCTTATTTCTAATTTCAATTCTGTTATATCACCATTTACCAAATACTTATATTCCGGATTCTCAAATCTTATTGTTATAATATCCCCAAACTCTTTATTTTCAACTGGAACAACAGCCAACAAAGTACTCGGCATACCATCAAGATAATTATAAGAAGTGCTAACTTGTTCCAAATGGATATACAATGATTTATGGATAGCAAAATCTACAAATTTTTTCCATAATGTAATTCATTAGGTTCAATTTACGTTCATTATTAAATCCTAACATATTTTTCAAATCTTCATTTATCCTTAACTCAATAGGAGTGTTTAATGACGCAATACCATTTGTTTCATTTACGGATAATACAATATCTTTTTTTAAATTCATCCGCTATTTGTTGGAAACTATAATAACCATCTTTAATCCTATGAAGTCTTTCTCCTGTTTGTCTTATAACTCCACCATAAACATTATACCAACCTACACTATATCTTATAGATTTTAAACCAATACGTTTATTTCCATCTCTGTTATCAATGTATTGTTGTAAGTTAATTGTCTTATCAATATTTGAAATAGTGTGGTACATTTTAATATAAAAAATGATAACAAAAGAATTTAAATATAATCCAAATGTATCATATAATCCAAGTGTTAAGTATTCTAAAAAGATATAAATCTTGTCGATCAAATAATATTTGTAAATCAAAAGAAAACTTTAAAACAGCTTTCCCGATTTATTTCAAAATATCAAAACCCATCATTACACACCAACGAACCATGGAATACATGGATTCATTCTTCGTTTGATTGGTGGCAATGTCAGTTAAACTTTGCAGTCTGGTGTGCAAGTACAGGATGTGGTGTTTCCTACAATAACCATATACAAAACACTTCAAATCTTACTAAATCACTTTATACATTTCACTTATATTATTGCATTGCCAGAATTTTAAAAGAACTTAAATCACCTTTACCAACAGATTCTTCTTTCTGTTATTACAAAACCCATATGACAAAGCTGCATATCAAAAATTATGCAATGAATTTGATGTTTCTCCAAATACAGATTGGAGACAAAAGTAGAATCATCATCTAAAGGATTAGGAACTTTTCTGAATATTATAAACCAAGTGGTGAATACAGATATCATCATTCAGGGATGGTCCCTTCTTTAATATTCATGATACAATTCGTCATACAAAAGATATAAGTATGGCTTGGACAACATTTATATTAGATAAATCAGAGGGTTTTACAAAAGCAGGTATTGAACGTATCAATGAAAGTATTAGAATGTTTGTATGGGCATTATTAGGGCACAATCTCAAACAAGGGTAGAAATATTAAAAGTAGGAACAGGATTTGATGCACAAAACAATTCTTAGCAAATGTACAAGATGTTATTAATAGTCCTATCGATTTACCCACTCAGATAAAAATTATCAAAATGTTTTAAAATACGCAAGAAGTAAAGTTGATTATGCTTATGGACTTGGTTTATATATGTCTCCCAGTGATATGGTATTACAAATTGACACCATTGTTGGTTATAACAACAAAATTGTAATTGCAACAGAAAATCAAACACTCGGTTTAAATGATGATTTAAATAATAAAATTTTGATTTTACAGGTCTTGATCCTGTTGATTTTAAAACTAATAAACCAAAATTGATTCAACAATCTCAATCAGAACCAAAAAATCAGAACCAGAACCAGTTCAAATAGAACCAACACAAAAAATGAATATGACGAACACGAAGATAATAAAAAGCAATAATATTTGGAAGTATTGTATTAGGTATTACAGCACTTATTATTTATAAAATTTATTAATTTATTTTTAAATATTCCTAGCAGCAGCATACAATAAACCAACAACCAAAACAAGCAAAGCCCATAAGTTGTTTGCAAACCAATTTACTACGTCTTTTGTTGCAGACAATAACCAAGATACAATAGAACCTATAATACCTGGTAATGCAGCTGCTAATTTTCCTGCAAGAAAAGATAATAGTTTTCCAAGATTTTTAATTGTTTTTTATCCAGTCTTGTACACCACCTTTTGATGGTGGAGGAGGAGGAGAAGGAGAAAAGTAGTTCCACCAGTAAATGTCTCAACAATAACACCAATAATCATTCCAAAAGCGGTTAAAATACTAGCTATTGTAATTCCTTGTTCTCTGAATAATGTTTTAATTCTTTCACCTAATGTTTTGTCTTCGTATAACACTTTATTTATTGTTTCTTTAATTCTGTTTACTTGACTACGTAGTTTTTCTTTATTAATATTAATTACTTCTAGTCTTGCACTTCTCTCAGATTCCAACTCTCTTATTCGACTACTTATTCTATTTATTTGAAATTCATCATTGTCTTCTTTAGCTTGTTCTAATTTAGTATTTTCTTTTGCTAAGTCTTTATTTGTTTCATTCAGTTTTGCTAATTCATTTGCAATCTCTTCTTTTACTGATGTCATTGCACTGATTACACCATCCATCTCTCTTTTTGTCATATCTGTTTGTGTTTCCATTTCTTTGTAAGTTACTCCTTCTTCTATAAAAGAAGTTTCTATTTCTTTCACAGATGTTTCGGTATTGCTTGCTGTTTCTAATAATTCTTGTACTTCTTGTTGTGTAGATATTTCTTTTAATGGAATTTCTATATTATTGAGTTCACGAATTGGACCTTCATTTAACATTCTCTGAAACTCTGCTCTACCTTCTATTGTTCTTTCAGGAAGTTTATAATCATCTACACCTAAAACATCTCTAACAAAATTAACACCGTATTCTCTTTGAAGAGTGCTAAATTTATAAAATTGTAATACTCCTTTTTGGTAATATGTTAATGCAATTTCCTACCATATTCATCTTTTACATACAACATTGTTCTTCCATTAAAATCTTCTTTGGTAAAAAATCTTTGTAATTTTGTTTGAATATAATTCATTATTTTCGTTATAAAATCTTTTATCATTTTTCGGTAATTTCTTTTCGCGAATTTTAGTGTCATTTTCTGATAAATCTCTTAATACCTCAGTTTCCTTGTCTATAGAACTTTGAAATTCTTCATCATTTCGAAAAGTAGTTTCTTTTCTTCATCATAATCATCACGATCAAATAAAGGATTTCCAAACTCAACACCTCCTTCAGCCATTTTTACATCAAAATTTTTATAGTTCATACATTGGGGAGGGTCATTAACTATTGTAATTTTGTTAAAAAATTAGATATTTTCCATTTTTTTTTTAATTCACTTCTTACTCTAGCTTCTGTGTCTTCTATCAATTTCTTTCTTTCGCTGTCATTCAATACTGTTTGTGTTTGTTTTGTACGTATATTTTCTTTCATTTTGTTGTAATTTTCCAATTCATCCAAAACTGATTTAAATTCATTCTCACTTATCTGTCCATCAGTTAAAGATTTTGATATCAAATCTTTTATACTGTTTAATTTACATTCTGCCATTGTTTTAATTTCATAATGTTTTTTGATTTTGTTGTTAACTTGCGTCTAGCAAATTTAATTAAACCTCCTAAACTTCCACATACAATAGCTGTAATCTGTATTGGAAGCAAGATAGCAAAAGCTATTCCTATACCAGCTAAAACAACGGATGTCGAAATTAAACTTGTATCGACACCATCAGTAACATTGACTCCACGTTTATATTTCTTGTATAGTGATTTACGTTTATCTCTCTCATTTATTAATGTTTTTCTATTTCTGTTATTTTTGTAGTCTATAATTTTGTCCATCTTCTGTAGGTAATTCTGGATATAATGGTATATCCATTGATAAATCAGGAGCTGTAGGTTGTTTCATTTTTAAAGTAAAATTGATTTTTTTCTCCAAAATCCAACAGAATTTTTTCGCGGTGTGTTCTCCTGACCTTTTTTATTTTTGTTTTTGAAATTTTTTGTTGTTTTTTTTTTGGGTGTTTTAAGGTTTTTATAAAAAGTAAAAAATTTATTTTTGGGAGCAAAGTTTTTTGCTGTTTTTGGGTGTTTTTGCTTTTTGGTAAAATTTAGTGTCTTTTGCTTTAAATGAAGGTATTTTTAGGGTCAAAAATTTTTTTTTTTTTGGGGGTCTGAGGTGTGTGATTATGTGTTTTACAAAACTAAATACAAAATAACCCACTAATGATAATACTGCAGTATTTGTTATAATTGTTAATATTTCTAATAGCATTGTTTTTTATTGCTTATATTTGCTAAATTACTAAAGCATTACTAAAGAATTGCTAAAGCATTACTTGAGAATAGCTTAAGAATTGCTTAAGAATTGCTAATCAAGTAACCAAAAATCGGTAGGTTGATCTGTCTTTAATATTAATTTACGATGTTTCTTTTTTTTAAGTTCTTCCTTTATTCTTTGTCTTTCTTCTAATGTAGGAATAACATCATTTTCTCTTAGACAATTATCAAAACTATCTCTATCTTTTGTGTAAAACATGCACAACCATTTTGTTTGTTCTCTTAAGTCTTTTAAAACAGAGTTGTATCTCTGTGAAATGACCCACACTGATTGTTCCGCGTGTCTTCCTGAAAATGCAAGCTCAGACAGCATATCTTTTTTCTTTGTTAATTTTTGTTGCACTGCAATCATCAATGATATATAATGTTGGACAAGTAGCATATTTTTAAAAACATTCTTAGTAGTTCTTGTAGTTTCTCTTCTTCTTTGACAATAGGATTAACAATTATTAGATTTTTGTTTTGGTTTCTAACATCACCAATCCATTCACGATTTTTGTATGCTTTGTTCCATTGAATTGTTGGACAAAGTATAACTATATGTTTAAAACCCACTATATTCTTTTTCTAATAAATCAAGAACAAACTCCGTTTTTCCACACCCAGTTTGTCCACATATAATAGCACAATGTGGATATTTTGGTAATTCGAGTGTATCTCGCTCCGCTCGTTCGATTCCATTTTTAAGGAAAACACTTAATTTTTTTTTCTAGAAAATCCCACAGAATTTTTTCGCGGTGTGTTCTCCCGACCTTTTTTATTTTTGTTTTTGAAATTTTTTGTTGTTTTTTTTTGGGTGTTTTAAGGTTTTTATAAAAAGTAAAAATTTTATTTTGGGAGCAAAGTTTTTGCTGTTTTTGGGTGTTTTTGCTTTTTGGTAAAATTTAGTGTCTTTTGCTTTAAATGAAGGTATTTTAGGGGTCAAAATTTTTTTTTTTTTTGGGGGGTCTGAGGTGTGTGATTATGTGTGGTCGAGTATGGTTCAGACTAGGTCGAGCATGGTTCAGACTATGTCTAGTATGGTTCAGACACGTATAAAATGGTTAAGTACTGGTCGAGTAAAGGTCGAGTACAGGTTCAGACTTTTAAGTATGGTTAAGACTACAGTCGAGTAATATCAAGTAAATTTCAGACCAATTCAGACTGGTCGAGTAAAAATCAGTACAGTCGAGTACAGATATAGGCCATTTCAGACTTTTACTGGTTTGTAGTGGAGGTAGAGGCTGCTCTCTAAGAACCGAGGACTGAAATATATAAAAATATATTAAAATATAGTACCAGCATCACAAATGTATCACTTTGACAGTTGGAGGTGAAAAGCTGTACATTTTCTATCAGTGCCACTGAGGTGCTGCTTCATATATTAGTATCAAGGTCAGAGGTACAGGGCTGTACTTTTAGGGCTGCAATCATACATTGGGATTGAGGGCCATATTTGCCATATCAAACTATTAGTTCCAGTATCACATTGAAGGTGGAGGGCTGTATGATTTTAAATTTTTAGTCCTCCAATCACAATTTAAGGTTGAGTGCTGTACGTTCTATCAAAATCTAAGTACCTCTATGACATGGAGATTAAACACAAAACTTTGTCATGCTACAATACACAAATCACAGTTGGAGGCGGAGACATCATGCTACAGTGCACAAATCATAGTTAAAGGTGAAGACATCATGCTACATTGCATAAAACACAGTTGGAGGTGGAGACGTCATGCTACAGTGCACAAATCACAGTTGGAGGTGGAGACGTCATGCTACAGTGCACAAATCACAATTAAAGGTTGAGACGTCATGCTTCAGTACACAAATCACATTTAAAGGTGAAGATGGCATGCTACAGTGCACAAATCACAATTAAAGGTGGAGAGTGGTATCAGACTATCAGGGCCAAAATCAAAGTTGGAGATTCAGGACTAAACTCTATTTAAGTCTCTTTTATCTGTTAAGATACTGTCAGGGTCTGTGATACTTCAGTGTACTAAAAAACACACTGGAAAAGGGAGCACTTTCTCAGGAGCAGGAATTTAGATGACTTTAAAGCAAAAAACGTTTATTTTAGAATCAGAAGTATGAACTCAAAATACAAGACTTGGAAAACTGTATGAAGTTGGTAGATGATTTGTTGAGTGAAAAAAAAAATCAGGTAATAATATAATTTAAAGTTAATTTGAATACATTGTACTTGTGAAGAATGTATTAATTTTACATATTAAGTTAGTAAATGTTTAAAAAGAGCTAATATGTTATTGTTAAATGTTAAATATAAATATGAAATATATAAAAATCGACGTATGTTATGCATCATATAATATTTTTCTAATTGATTAAATATTGTAAATTAACTTAATTCAGTTCATCATTGCAACCTCTCATAATTTATTATTATTTCGTGCTATTTTACACACGGTTATTTTTAAAATGTTTAAACTGAACAATGTTTTACTAGAAAAAAGTGCTAACATTTTCATTTTTGTTTTGTCTTAGGATGTTTACTCTTCTGTTTTAAAATAACAAGCTTTTTAAAAGACTGTTATGTATTGCTAGTATATAAATAATGGAACTTAAAAAGCAGAAAAAATGAAAGGTCTGAGTCATTGTTTTTGAGATAAAATCATTTGAAAATTTGGTGGGAAATTATTCTATATAGAATCTTCCTACATTTAACGTTGTCACCTTTTTTCTTTCAAACACAAATGAAAAAATAACAAGGATTTTATTAGATTTTGAAAATGGCTTTTTAAACTGAATGTAATTAAATTATGAAACGAAAAGTAGGGGTTAGTGTGCAAAATTTCTATTGGCACAACTATATATACATGGATAAAACTTGACTAATCTGAATATCTGACAAAAAGTCAAAAGCAAGAGTAGCGCACGTCCTTAATTTGCATATTATCTTGTTAGCATTAAGTAAAAAAGATAGTTACAAATTTTGTTATTTATTTTAGAATTATATGTGGCCATTCTACCAACCAATGGACCCAATTGCCTTAGGCCTCTATGATTATTTTGAGAGTCTAGAAACCAATGGATCTCAGTACAATAAAGGTGAGAGTAATAAACAGAAGCAAGTGCTTTAATATGAATAGAGGGAAATAAAGAGTTAAGAAGCTTTGTACAACATTTTTCATTTTTAACCAAATTTGGAAAAATATGAAATTTACATGACATGATGGATTTTTACAGTTGGCTTGCTGTAAAGTGTTCTACAAAATCATAAATAGGTATTGTAAATTTAGAAACAAACTGGCCATAAAATGTTAATAAATCAGAATTGTATTACCATAGTTACTTATATCCTGATTAGATTATGGTGATATACTTATTACTGTTTCAATAAGTAATAAATAAGAATGATACTAATTTCATGGTCAAGCTGACAAACAATCTAGCTTAGCTTTGTATACTTAAATAAGCTTTGAATTTTCAAATATTTTGGCCTTGAACATCACTGAAGAGACATTGATTGTCGAAATGTGCATCTGGTGCAGAAAAATTGTTACTGTTTATGTTATTACTACCACTAGGTTGATGCCTCTACTGGTAGACTGATAGTCCTCAATGGTATCACCAGCCCAGTAGTCAGTACTTCTATACAAGCATGAAAGTACGGATTTTGTGCTATTTAAATCTGCTGTTACAAAAATTTGGAAATTATTTTAAATTACGGAATACATTTCTCTCATGCAAAGCTCAGATTCCTTGCACGGTTTTGGCTATACTTTTCTGTCCTTTTTGTTTATAGCTCTTCATATTTTTAATAAGCTTTGGATTTTCAAATATTTTGGTCTCGAGCATCACTGAAGAGACATTGATTGCCGAAATGTGCATCTGATGCAGAAAACTTGGTACCATTTATGTTATTAGATACTTTGGATTTCAGACTACATATCTTTTACTGGTCATCATTTAACTTCCTCAGTAGTCTCTTGGTAGTGTGCCTGCCTTGAATGTTAGAGGTTGTAGGTAAATCCTCTGCCGAGTCAAATCAACGACTTGAAAATTGGTAATTGCCGGTTCTCTGCCAAACACTCAGCATTAGGCAGTAAAGGCAAAGACGGGTAAGTTTCGTTTCAAAATATTCTGTCCTGGATCCCCGGATAAGGTGACGTGTCTCCTTGTGGACTGTAACCTTGCGAACATCCTCCACGTTGAAATTCGGCTCATCTTGTAAAACAAGTACAAAGCTGGGTTTTATACATGTTCAGGTCCTGAATATGCATTTAATTTGCCATCCTTTTTTATCATTTATTCTTTGACCATGTTTTTTTTTCAGAATAATTTGGAGTGTGGTTTATACAAGATAATAGATGAATTCAGTGATGACATGCAACTTCTATACCAGAACTGCTATCTGTACACTGAACCAGATACTGAAATTTATAAAATGGCGAAACAGTTACAAGAATACTTTGAAAAGACAATGGAAACAACCAAAAGTGATAAACAAGTGGGAATGGATTCTCATACTGAAAATTCTTCTCCTGGAAAAGAAATGGCTTCAACAATCAACAATTTACAACTGAAGGTGAATTACAATTCACAGTGGCATTGTTTTTTGCACAGTTTTGATAAAGTGTTTTTATATTATAATAAACTTTTGCACTGAATTTGTTCTTGGTGTTTTGACTGGTTCACAAAGTAATGTACACTACAGATGAGAGGGATTTTTCTTTTTATTCCAGTACACAGGGTGGCTAAAAAATGGTTGTCAAAACTTCCAACTTCTGCACACTTTTGGACAATTTTGATAGAAAATATGTTATTAACATTTCTATGAATTAGACAAAAGGTATACATTTGAGAAGACATTGATTGGCTGGCTGCCCACTATTGACAGGTGGAATATGCAAAATTCTTGTGAGCTGTATTGGGCAACATTATTTAGCAAGACATAACATTGCATCAATTATGGGCATTTTTCTAAATGTTTGATAATGATTACACTGCACTGTTATAATTGCAGAATAATGGTAATTTCCTGCAAGAGTCTTTTCCTACATGTTAATGTTGTAAATTTGTTTCATTCAATTTCCCATGAGTGAGTGATAAAAATAGCTATGTTATTGTCTTTCAATTTAAAATTTGCAATTTTTAAGCATTTCTGTTAAGGTTCTTTATGGTTTCTGTACTCTCATTTTTTTTGGTAGACATTCTAAACATTTGTCAGGAGCATATCACTAAACAGACACATATGTCATGCAAGATGAACTCATGTTGTTATGTAAGACGAACTCATGTTTTCATGTAAGATGACCTCATGTTGTCATGTGATATGAACACATGTTTTCATGTCAGGGCCTCCTATATATAGCTGACTTATATATTGCATGAATTTACACATTATTGAGGCAAAACAATGACTTTTAGTTTAAGTACTTATATTCATGTGATTTGGAAACTTGTGGATAATTGTTTTGATGGCAATCATACCACATCTTCTTATACTCATATCAGTAATACAATTAATATAAATAAGAAGATGTGATATCAGTGTCAATTAGACAACTCTCCATCCAAGTCACAATGTATAAAAGTTAACAATAATAGGTCAAAGTATGGCCTTCAAATCGGAGCCTTGGCTCACACAGAACAGCAAGCTATAAAGTGCCCCAAAATGACTAGTGTAAAACAATTTAAACAGGAAAACCAACGGTCTAATCTATATAAAAAAATGAGAAACGAGAAACGCTTATTATGAACCACACGAATAAACGAAAACCTCTGAACAACATGCTCCTGACTTAACCATATTTACACATTTACCCATATTTTTTTTTTACCTTTATATATAGTTATAAAAAACGTTTATAACCCAATTGAAAATGGCGCTGTAATTAATTTAATATTTAATTTGTTTTTAGCTCACCTGGCCCGAAGGGCCAAGTGAGCTTTTCTCATCACTTGGCGTCCGTCGTCCGTCGTCGTCCGTCGTCTTCCGTCGGCGTCCGTCGTCGTCCGTCGTCGTTAACTTTTACAAAAATCTTCTCCTCTGAAACTACTGGGCCAAATTTAACAAAACTTTGCCACAATCATCATTAGGGTATCTAGTTTAAAAATTGTGTCCGGTGACCTGCCAAACCAACCAAGATGGCCGCCATGGCTAAAAATAGAACATAGGGTAAAATGTATATTTTGGCTTATAACTCTGAAACCAAAGCATTAAGAGCAAATTTGACATGGGGTAAAATTGTTGATCAAGTCAAGATCTATCTGCCCTGAAATTTTCAGATGAATCGGACAATGGGTTGTTGGGTTGCTGCCCTGAATTAGCAATTTTAAGGATTTTTTCCGTTTTCGGTTATTATCTTGAAAATTGTTATAGATAGAGATAAACTGTAAACAGCAATAATGTTCAGCAAAGTAAGATCTACAAATAAGTCAACATGATCAAAATAGTCAGTTGACCCTTAAGGAGTTATTGCCCTTTAAAGTAATTTTTACCAATTTTTGTAAATTTTGTAATCTTTACAAAATCTTCTCCTCTGAAACTACTGGACCAAATTTAACCAAACTTGGCCACAATCATCATTAGGGTATCTAGTTTAAAATTGTGTCCGATGACCTGCCAAACCAACCAAGATGGCCGCCATGGCTAAAAATAGAACATAGGGTAAAATGTATATTTTGGCTTATAACTCTGAAACCAAAGCATTTAGAGCAAATCTAACAGGGATAAAATTGTTGATCAAGTCAAGATCTATCTGCCCAGAAATTTTCAGATGAATCCGACAATGGGTTGTTGGGTTGCTGCCCCTGAATTAGTAATTTTAAGGATTTTTTTCCGTTTTCGGTTATTATCTTGAAAATTGTTATAGATAGAGATAAACTGTAACAGCAATAATGTTCAGCAAAGTAAGATCTACAAATAAGTCAACATGATCAAAATGGTCAGTTGACCCTTAAGGAGTTATTGCCCTTTAAAGTAATTGTTTACCCATTTTTGTAAATTTTGTAATCTTTACAAAATTTTCTCCTCTGAAACTACTGGACCAAATTCAACCAAACTTAGCCATAATCATTATTAGGGTATTTAGTTTAAAAATATGTGTTGACCCAGCCAACCAACCAAGATGGCTGCCATGGCTAAAAATAGAACATAGGGTAAAATGTAGATTTTGGCTTGTAACTCTGAAACCGAAGCATTTAAAGCAAATCTTACAGGGTTTAACTTGTTTATCAAGTAAATATCTATCTGCCCTCAAATTTTCAGATGAATTGGACAACTGGTTGTTGGGTTGCTTCCCTGAATTGGTAATTTTAAGGAAATTTTGCCGTTTTGGTTATTATCTTGAAAATTATTACAGATAGAGATAAACTGTAAACAGCAATAATGTTCAGCAAAGTAAGATCTTCAAATAAGTCAACTTGATCAAAATGGTCAGTTGACCCGTTAAGGAGTTATTGCCCTTTAAAGTAATTTTACCAATTTTTGTAAATTTTGTTATCTTTTACAAAATCTTCTCCTCTGAAACTACTGGACCAAATACAACCAAACTTAGCCACAATCATTATTAGGGTATTTAGTTTAAAAATGTGTGGTGACCCAGCCAACCAACCAAGATGGCTGCCATGGCTAAAAATAAAACATAGGGTAAAATGTAGATTTTGGCTTGTAACTCTGAAACCAAAGCATTTAAAGCAAATCTTACAGGGATTAACTTGTTTATCAAGTAAATATCTATCTGCCCTCAAATTTTCAGATGAATTGGACAACTGGTTGTTGGGTTGCTGCCCTGAATTGGTAATTTTAAGGAAATTTTGCCGTTTTGGTTATTATCTTGAAAATTATTACAGATAGAGATAAACTGTAAACAGCAATAATGTTCAGCAAAGTAAGATCTTCAAATAAGTCAACTTGACCAAAATGGTCAGTTGACCCCTTAAGGAGTTATTGCCCTTTAAAGCAACTGTTTACCCATTTTTTGTAAATTTTTGTAATCTTTTACAAAAATCTTCTCCTCTGAAACTACTGGACCAAATTCAACCAAACTTAGCCACAATCATTATTAGGGTATTTAGTTTAAAAAATGTGTGTGGTGACCCAGCCAACCAACCAAGATGGCTGCCATGGCTAAAAATAGAACATAGGGGTAAAATGTAGATTTTGGCTTGTAACTCTGAAACCAAAGCATTTAAAGCAAATCTTACAGGGATTAACTTGTTTATCAAGTAAATATCTATCTGCCCTCAAATTTTCAGATGAGTTGGACAACTGGTTGTTGGGTTGCTTCCCCTGAATTGGTAATTTTTAAGGAAATTTTGCCGTTTTTGGTTATTATCTTGAAAATTATTACAGATAGAGATAAACTGTAAACAGCAATAATGTTCAGCAAAGTAAGATCTTCAAATAAGTCAACATGACCAAAATGGTCAGTTGACCCTTAAGGAGTCGTTGCCCTTTATAGTCAATTTTTAACAATTTTCATTAATTTGGTAAATTTTGGTAAGTTTTTACAAAATGTTTTCCTTTTGTAATCTTCTTTTCTGAAACTGCAGTAGAAAATCAATATAGAAAACAATCTACTAATGAACTGGCAATAAAAATAATTGATAATTCTATAACATGAAAAAAAAACCACATTAATACCTGATGATGGTGTTTCTTTCTTTACATTGAAAATGATGTCACAACTATAATCCCGAACAATAGGTTGAATGTCATATGTTTCAGTACTTTGGCTTCATTTTCTACAGATTCCGAAGTGCAAATGATGCTTGAATTTCTACACTAATTTATACAGACTTCATCCCCTTTCACAGGTAATGCCTGCCTCATATTATATTTAAAACTTTAATAGAATATCAGAAATTTTGAGAGAAAATTAATCAACCATGCAAGATCTAAAACTTCATTAATATTGTTCAAATTATCAATAAACTATTTAACAAAAAATTCTCATTAAAAATATAGTTCTTCATTTTATATTTTATCAGAAGTTTAGGAAAAAATTGAATTTAATTGTGTCCCTTGTTCTCATTTCCTGGGATAAATCAATACAAATTAAAGTATTGGTATTGAATTAATATTTAAGAAATATTTCAAACCTTACCATTTTCTTCACAAGAATGAAGACCATATTTTCAGTGTCACGAGTATCAGTCATCATATTTGTTGTACTTTGTTGTTTAAAAGTTGAATACGAAAAAGATCAACAAAGCAATTCAAAACCACTTGAATTTTGCAACAACAAATGAGAGTTTTAACGACCTCAGCTGGCTATACAACCCTTGCACAATCAACTGAATTTTGCAGAAATCATTAATAGAAACAACAAAACTTCACAACAAACTTTCTCATCACTTCACATTTCTCGTTAGAGAAATTTTACAAAATTCTCCCTGAAACTACTGTCAAATTAAACCAAACTTGGTTTAAATCACCACTAGAATATCCAGGGACCACTGTGTATGATGACCCTGCCTGCCAACATGGCACACATGGCTGAAATAAAACATAGGTTTCAAACGCACTTTTTAGTCTTATATCTCTGAAACTATACGACAGTACAACAGTTGCATTTATCATGCATCAATTGTAAATAAAAATATCAGGTGAGCGACACAGGGTCCTTGGAGCCTCTAGTTTTATTTTAATATTTGTTTTTCTTCAGGTTAAAAGTATTAAAGGTGTATATCATTGGAGTGGTGATGAAAATATGACTAAATATGATATTTCTTTGGTGATGGCAGAAGTTTTCAGTCTTCCTTCAGACCATATTCAACCAGACAAAAAGCCTTCACCTGGAGCCTCTAGACCATTCAATTCCCAGCTTAGTTGCCAGAGATTAAAAGACCTTGGAATAGCAAAAAATAGCCAGTTTAAAAGCAAGATTCTTGATGTTTTGAAGCCATATTACAAGATATGATTTACTTTTATTTTGATAAGTGTTAAATCTAGGTACTGACTATGTCACTGTTACCTTGAATTTTTAAGACAAAGTTGACATGCTAGATAAAAATTTCAGACATTACAACTGGTGATATATAGGTAGACTGTCCACTGTAGATTGGTGATTAATACAAAATTCAGTACAGTCTTAGACTAAGATATTGAATAATATTAATATATTTTTAAACATCTTAGGTGTTTGTCAAAATATACATTTTAAACCAACTTATTTTTGCAAATACTTTTCTTCTGTGTTTTTGCCCACTTTAGTTGACAACAAAGTCTGAAAAACTAATCCCTCAATACGTTTACAGTAACTTACTTATTGAAAAAGAGTTAAAAAATGCTAGAAGAAATGATGAAGTGTTTGAAGACCAATAAATGTTAATGTCAAAAGGAATGTTTTTGTTTTTGTTACATAAAATTTGATTTTAAGTTTAAATTTTTAATATGACTTGTTTCAAAGAATATTTTGTTTTGTTTTTTTATCAGTGTTTTTGCTAATTTTGCCACTTTGTTATTATAAAAAATAACCGTATAATTAGGTAATTTTTGGTTCCTTATGTTTTTGCTTTATAACTTGTTAGCATTTTGCTCTTATTTTTGAGTAGAAATAAACATGTGATTGCTCAGTTGTTTTTAATGGGGGTAACATTCTATATATATAAATTACTTTTAGTATAAGTGTACGTATTTTTATTATTGATATGTCTGTATGAAATAAAAGTGGAATATATAATTTCTTGTTTGTGTATGTTCGTGTTTATGTTGTTTTTTTTTTTGTTCACTAAGGTGTAATATATCAATTTGGTGCATCACAAATTGTATATTAGAGAAGGTAAGTATCACAACAAATTTGTAATTTTGTCTACACAATTATGTTATTGTAACTTTTATGCAAGACATAAGGATTCAATCGGATGGTGACGGCAAAATAGATGAAATTTTGTCATGTTTTTGTCAGTTAATAAGATGCTATAAGCAATAGGTCAATTATATTTGGTGTATGAAATGAATGTAAGGTGAACATGTCTGTCTGGTTGGGTCCATATGGTTCATATCATCTTGACCTCATTTTCATGATTCATTGGTCAATGTAAAATCATGTGGTTTGTTTAAAAATAAGAAGATGTGGTATGATTTCCAATGAGACAACTTTCCACAAGAGACCAAATGACACAGAAATTAACAACTAAAGGTCACCGTACGGCCTTCAATAATGAGCAAAGCCCATACCACTTAGCTATTAAATGCCCCGAATTGAGGTCTTTTTCCAGGTACTATAAGCAATAGGACCACTATATTTGGTGTATTGAATGATTATAAGGTGTACTTTTCTGTCTGGCATCGTACATCTGACCTTGACCTTATTTTCATGGATCATTGGTAAGGTTAATTTTATGCGATACGTTTAGTAAAATCTTCATATAAATGACTTCAGCTTAAATGCAATCCTTAGAAAGCAGGCGAGACATTTTAGCGTTTGCACTCTTCTTTCTAAGATACTTTCAGCGAAAGAACAACCATAATTAATGTATGGAATGATTTTATGGTGCACATGTTTGGTTTGCCAACTTCATCTAATCTTCATCTCATTTTCAATATTCCTTGGTCAATGGTAAGTTTGTATGGTTTGTAGATATAAGAAGATGTGGTATGAGTGCCAATGACACAACTCTCCATCCAAGTCAAAATTTATAAATGTAAACCATTATAGGTCAAAGTACGGTCTTCAAAACGGAGCCTAGGCTCACACCGAACAGTAAGCTATAAAGGGCCCCAAAAATTACTAGTGTTAAACCATTCAAACGGGAAAACCAACGGTCTAATCTATATAAAAACGAGAAACGAGAAACACTTATGAACCACATCAACAAACGACAACTACTGAACATCAGATTCCTGACTTAGGACAGGTGCAAACAAATGCAGCGGGTTTAAACGTTTTAATGGTACCAAACCTTCACCCTTTTTCTGAAACAATAGTGTAACATCACAACATAGAAAGACACACTATAAAATATCAACTGAAATAGCTTAACTCAATCAAAGGACATAGTAACACCATTGAACATACACTGAACAAATAAATTTGACCTATGATACAATGTAAATTCAAAATAAATAAACTAAGGAAGAATAATAAAAGTAACATGTTATATCGGTATGAAATGTTAAACAATTTAAGAAAAACAATATGCTCGAACAAAAATATCAGCCATTTGCAATAACTTTAAACACAGGTAAATAAAATAATTTTGTTGTTAGGTATACGTATACAGTTGCAATAGAGAAAGGAAATATTTTAACAAAATAAATAATTTTGATATTCATAGTACGAAGTTCATAGTTCATGGTCCGTATCTCAGATACTTTAAACGATATGTCAACTATATGTGGTTTATGGAATGATTTTAAAGTCTCATCTGTCCTTGACCTCCTTTTCATCAATAATCTTTTAATTCTATATTTTGTGAATGTCTTTTTCTCGGATATTGTGAATGATTGTCAGGTGTGTTTATCTGCTGACGGGTTTCATTTGACATTGACCTCATTTCCTTGTTCAGTGATTAGTTTTGATGGTATGGTATGTTTCTCAGATATACTATAAGCAATATTCTAACAATGTTTTGTGTGTGAATGTTTCCCAGGTAGACATGCTTGTCTGACAAGGTTTGTCTGTCATTCACCGTATGTTCATGGTTCATCAGCCAATGTTAAGTTTTTATGAATATGTCATTTTATTAAATACTATAATCAATAGGTCTATGTCTGTTCCTTAAATACTCCAAGCAATACATTCATGTATGAAAGGATTTAAAAAAATGTCAATTGCAAAATAAACCAAACGATTAAACTAACGTAAAAGGTCCCGAAATGGCAAATGCAAAACAATCCAAATATTCGGAATTCCATAAATGGTATAAAGCTTAGTCATAATATAAAAAGATGATTTGGTATGATTACCAATGAGACAACTGTCTAACAGAGTCAAAATGACGTAGAATTTAACAAATATACGTCACCTTACGGCCTTTGACAATGAGAAAACCCATACCGTAAAGTTAGCTGTAAAAGGTCCTGAAATGCCAAATGCAAAACAATCCAAAAGGTTACACTTAGTCTAGCGACCTGTAATTATTTGGATTGTTTTGCATTTGTCATTTCGACTAAGCTTTATACCATTTATGGAATTCCGAACAATTATATTTATATCAACACAAAAGGAAATTTTCAAACGATCTATACATGATATAAACGATCGTACATTTTTCATCACCAATAGTTTAGAAACTCATGTCAAAATGTGAGTATATTTTGTTTATAAAAATAGTTTTTAATATTTTCCCCGATAGAACATTGTTTTATTTTTGGGATAGACTTTTAATTGTATATTTAAAGAAGGTTAACTTTCATACTAAAAAAATGATGGAAACTAAATTGAATATTAAAACCACCATATGCTATATGTCCTTGTTGCTTTTACATATCAAAATGTTTAATATGAAAATGAATCAAACGTGTAAAGGATCGCTTATTTAACATGTTTACTATACCATGTTTTACACAAAACCATTGCAGAAAAAATCATTATGTTTGCTAGCTTCATCACAGTTCATTAGATATTGGTAATTAATCAAATAAATTGCATTATAAAATACATCAATAGATGTCAAAGGCTAAAAAAGTTTAACAAAAATACAGAACTGAAAGGCAAGTTCAAAAATGGGAAGTCCATAAAAACTCTTTCACGCTTTCAATCAACGGATCAAGTGAAAATAACTGCAATATTTCCGACTTGGTAAGGCATTGTCCGAAAGAAAATGGCGGGTTCAACCTATTGTTATAGCTAGCTAAACATCCCACCTATATGACAGTTTTTTTAGTTCTTAGATCTAAGAGTCTGATATTTTGCAAGGATATAAAAAAAACTACTGCTTAGTGTACTGCTTTGTTTTATTTTTTTGTCGGTAGTATATTAAATACTGTCATTAATTACGAACACAGAGATTGCTTATATTTGTTTTCTTTGTTTCATTTCAACGCTGTTTCGAGGTCTTTTTTAAAATATCTGAAATAGACACAAAACATTCTTCATAAATATCCTTGATGTGGAAATACATTATGGCATTCTTTGTATTTCACTTAATAATAAGTTAAAAATAGCGATCATATAAACGGATAGTGCATTACTTGTTATCTTTAGTGTTATCTTCAATTACATTATCTGCTTGGCTTCCATAGTTGAGATTATGGATACTGGATTCTTTATTTATTTTGCACAATGTTCTCTATTTTTTATGTTACTTTTTTTGATTGCCTATAACTCCTTTCATTCGTTTATGCCATTTTTCGGTATGTTTGTTCCATGATCTGTTTTTAGAAAGTTATCTTTGATATATTAATGAAAGTGTACTACCTAAATCTAATGATTTATACTACGAAGTGGAGTTAAACAATTGTCTGTGTTAGTTGAAATTTGATATTTTGAAGTTTAATGAGATCTAAGAATACAGCAGACGTCAAAAATCATGCCTTGAAAAGTGCAGCTTACTTTAATTGACATGGTTCTTTTGAGAACAAAAGTTTACGACAAAAGAGAGGATGTCAGCTTCCCATTGTAAACTCCGAAACATACAAATAAACAAAAATTGAAAACATACAAGACTAACAAAGTCCAAAGGTTCCTGGCTAAGGACAAGCGCAAAAATGCAGCGGGTTTAAAAATGTTTTGTGAGATCGCAATCCTCCTCTGTACCACTAGCCAATGTGGAATAAATAAATACACAGCAATACGCAAAGTAAAACTCAGTTTATAGAATGTCACTGTCGGTAGTCTTAAATACTGTTAGAGCTTGATTATGGCACCCTGAACGGAGTTGGGGTGACATATTGTTATTCTATGTTTCTTTTTTTTTCTTATTATGTCACCCGATCGACAATGTCGGGTGACATACTGCTTTTCCTCCGTTTCTTTTTCCCTATCATTATCAGTTTTCTTCCACTTAATTTGTCCGGCAGTTTTATCAGAAAAAAGTAAAATAACAATAATACCGAACTACGAGGAAAATTTAAAATGCAAAGTCCCTAATCAAATGGCAAAATCAAAAGCTTAAATACATCAATCGAATGGATAACAACTGTCATATTCTTGACTTGGTACAGGCATTTTCTTATGTAGAAAATGGTGGATTGAACCTGGTTTCATAGCTAGCTAAACCTCTCACTTGTATGAAAGTCGCATAAAATTCCATTATATTGAAAACAATATGTGAACAAAACAAACAGACATAATAGGTAAAAATGTCAAAAATAGGGGTATAGCAGTCAACATTGTGTTATAATCTTAATAATTATAAAACCAAACAAATATGTCAACAAAGAAAAACAAAAAGGAATTTCGACAAAGCACATAAGCAAAAACGAAAGACAAGTATACAAAAATTTACCATAGCACAATAACACTATGCCGGGATGTATAAGTACCGAGCCACGTCAAATGGATATTACCAAAAATAGACTAAACAGAAAAAGTAATAATTTACAAAGACAAATACAAGAACACATTAACACGCAATTAAGATGATAAACAACGTCAGTACCTAGAATCTAAATTTCAAGACCATCGTGTATTTTTGTGAAGTTGATACGGAATATTTATCAACAAGGTCCAATGGAACCAATCTTCATGATTGTTGAGCATAATGAGGACCACCATCAGTAGAGTTGCAGTGATACTTTGGAACTTAAATATGGCAGCCGTTTCCATGGAATCAGCAAAAAGTGAAAATAAAATGTTTGTTCTTGATGACTTATTTGAGAATGTCTGAACAAAAAATCATCAAATTTTTATACAACATAGGTATCCACTGTATACAGGTTTTGGATGATTTTTCTGAATCATCAGAAATCCAGTATTGTCATGGAAACTGGAGAAATGTTTCCCATTATAACCCTATGAGAGAAACCTTAAAAATGATGGATTAAACCTGATTTTATAGCTGGCTAAATCTCTCACTTATGAAACAATCGCACAGAATTCCATTATCTTGACAACAATGTGTGAGCAAAACAAACAGACATAATAGGTAAAAATGCCAAAATTTTATTGATCCTTATGGAATATCAGTGAATAAATACTAATACAGATAAGTCCGCTGAAAGATTTTACTACACCAAACAATATTCTTTTAATGAAGTACTAAGATGGCAGCGTTCACTCTCTCTATGGACAAATAGTCTGAAATACACAACATGATAAATTTTAATCCTTATTTTTCAAAAAGAAATAGAATTAAAAATATTTAAAGCAAATATAAAATTGTCCAATTAAACTCACATGGTTAGAAATATTCAATATGGCAATCAATTTTCCGACGAATTCAGTAAATATCATTACTTTTGAGTTATGGTACAAATTGAACCCTTCTATTTTGAAGAGGAGGAAGCAAACCTAAGTATAACTTCTCATTGAAACGATTATAAAAGATATACTAATCATCGTTCATATTTAGCCAACCAAATTCAACAAACAAACACGCAGGTGGCATTTTTTAAGAACTAACACACATTTTAATGAATGGAAAAGGTTCACTCGTCTTCAATTTTTGTGTGGTTCGTGTTGCTTAGTTTTAGTTTTCTATGTTGTGTTTTGTAGACTATTGTTTGTCTGTTGGTCTTTTGTCGTTCTTTTTACCATGACATTGTCAGTTGATTTTTAAATTTGACTGTCCTATTGGCATATTTCGTCTATATTTCACAATTATTTATATTAAAAAATGTTCTTATCTAATTTAACATGCCTCTGTACAATAACTTTGAGAGAAAAAAAAAAATGATTGTTAACTATATCCATTAGCTGCATTAGTGACATATTCGTCTAACGATAACGACAAGATTACCTTAACGAGTCATAATCCTATACATAAGAAGGCTTTATACAAGGATAGCGGACGATTCCATTTATCTATGCAATCGATCATTTTCGAAAATCGTATTTCTTTATGTAATACTGTTTTTCTTATAAGGAAATAATAGTTTCGAGAATATGACAATTGTTTTCCATTCGTTTGATGTGTTTGAGCTTTTGATTATGATATTTGTTAAAGGACTTTCCATTTTGAATTTTCCTTAGAAATCGGTATTTTTGTTGTTTTACTTTTTGGTATCATTAAAATCAAAGAATCTGTTATTTTATAATATGACAACATCATGATATGTCATACTTACTCTTGGAAATTCGCAAACGTATAGGGCGGCAAAAGAACAAACGTTTGCTCCCCATAGCCACATTCGAGGATCGTCAAATCCTAGTATTCCTAAGCAGTTATCATTCATGACAGTCAAAGGCACTACAAAATAACTATTCTACAATACAACTGTAATAATATAATGACATTGGCTAATTAGGAAAAAATGAAACAAAACTTAAAGACGTAAATTGCAGTTTTGAAAGACGTTGTGTCACAACACTCAAATAAACAGTACAGTCATACGATCAAAATGAATTTGAGTGCATTTAACAATATGTACTGGCAATTAAAAATGTCGATGTATCAGTTCATAAGGAGTTACACTGGGCTCGAGTATGAACCCTCTTTTTCTTTTCCAATTTTCTGATGCCTTTTTTTTTTTTTTTAACTATTCTTAGATATTTTCTTGTTTTTATCCATACGATAGATTAATAACTGTAGTTTATATATGCTCCTTATTTTTTCTTTTTATAGTTTCTTAATGACATGAAAGATAGAAAAGTATGCATGTTAATATATCGTACTTCTGCTCGCCTCCTGCACATTTAAGCACCATATTTTATAAAATCATACAAATAAGGGCATATAGTGTCATACCTCGGTTGTTTTCGTTCCGTTAAGTCTATATCTATAACTTTTGAGCTTGTATATCAGAACAGGGGAAATCTTTCGAACTTATTCATTTTATTGAACTTCATGATTTTAAGCATTACAAATCATGAACAGGAACAAAAAGGTAAGTCTATTTTATAAACTTTTCACGTGGTCTTCTTTTTGTACGAAGAATAACAGCAGATCGTTTCAAAAGTTTAAGCAAATGAAGAGATCATAAAATTGCAGAAATTTTAAGAAAAGTCCAAGTAAGGGTAATCAAAATTTACAGCATATAGAGGTATCAAATGCTTTAATTATGTTGAAATACTTCATTTCGGTAAAATACCTACACCTGTTATTTGTATATCAGGGGATCGTGTACTGAATATAACTTTTCGGTTTAAAAGATTTAGCAGTATGATCTATATCAAGTTGTCTTTAAATCCATGTTAAAATAATCGGAACAAATAGACCCTACTAACACACTACACAATTCAAAGGTGATAATGTTCTATTTTTCTGTTCAAGTATTTCTGGAAGTAAAAGTACCCTTGTGAATGTCTTTAAAGCCTTAGACTGTACCTCATCTTTGGAATTTTTGTTATTTTAATATGTTGTCAGAGAAGAATTTTTAAAAAGAAAGAAAAAAAAGGCATTTACTAGACTTTACGGTTTTGTATCATTTTGGAACTCTTTTATACTCGGGGTGATTGAAAGCAATCCATATTGTACAGACACGTGTTTAGTGTTTTAGACCTCTAAATGATTTCTTGATTTTCTGGAATACTGCTTCATTGTTGTATTTCCAGCAATTCTTCATACCTATTTACAAAACGCATTGTTTCTTATTTTTTCATATAAATAAACTCATCATAGTTACCAAGATTTAAATTGTGTACACAAGAAGAGATAATGTTAAGATTACTCTGCGGTAAATAAACATGAGTATGTTAATAGCAAATTTGTTTAGATCACTCATTTACATATTAATTTATGAAAAGAGTTGCATAATTAACTGAAGAGTTAAAGTTACCTATCATGCCAAATGGTTGACCATTCATTATCATATTAAATGGAAATCCACCTTTGTCTATATCAAAAAATACAAACGTTCCACCATTGACTTTTCTACCACCAGTCCACATACATTGTTGGAATGCTAAAACGATGAAATTGTAATAAATTACTTGAGAGTGTAACATATATCGAGGTTAATTATAAATAATCCTGGCGATGTTAAAAAAAATAGAATGTGAGTATAATGATTCTAAATCGAAAAATTGACTAGTGTATCACAAGATTTGTGGAAAGAATCAAAATAAATTATATGTATGTATAACGTACAGAATCAAATATGGAGAAATATAAATACATATAGATTGTCTGCTTATTGGCCCATACATACAATTTCCTTCGTACTCAACTTATGCTCGTTCCTCGAATTCGTAGACGCTAGAAATACCGAAAACGGTTTTCTTACATTAAAGGTAGATGAATTTGGCCGAAAAATAAAATCGTATATATTCAGTGTTAAATTATTCGTAGCGTTTGATTGTTTAAATCAAATCAGCGGCAAATGTAAACAAAGGATAACGGAAGGAAATTTTGAATATTAATATAAAAAAAGAATAGAACGAATGGTAAATATAACTAGGGGTTGCATAATGGAATAGCAAATCTGGTCCTGTTACAATTAACTGGAGTCATTTTATGTTATGTGTTTATGTAACCGAGGAAAAGTGACGTTCGTGAACTTTTTACAAGAAATCGAAAAAGGCTAAATATGAACATGGATATTGTTTTGATTTATCTCAATCAGATAGCAATTAATGGGCGAAGAACTGTCTTTTGATACTCGTCAACTTCAAAGAATCAATTATTACTTTTAAGGAGTTTCGGATAGAGGAGCTTATGAAATTGATACTATATAAGATTAGACAATTATAGTAGATTGGTTACTTTAGTTGTCGTTTCATATGAGTAATTTCTAAAACCGTTAATTTTATTTCTTGGTAGATACATCTGCTGGTAGACTGTCAGTCCCCGAAAGTATCGCCAGCCCAGTAGCCAGTACATCGGTATGGAAATACGGATATTGTGTCATCAAATTTGCTGTCATAATGATTTTGAAATTAATTGAAATGAAGGGGTATGCAAAGCACTGATTTTTTGCCCGGCATTGGCTATATTTCTGCTCTTTTATGTCTATGAACTCTTCGTTTTTTTTACGTTTTTACTTTTCAATTATTTTGACCTTGAGCCAAACTGAAGAGTTATTAGTTGTCAAAATGCGCATTGGTGCATAAAATTGTTACCGTTAATGTTATAACTACCACTGGGTCGATACCGCTGCTGGTGGACTGTTAGTCCCATAGGTTATCACCTGCCCAGTAGCCAGTACTTCGGATATTATGTTATTAAAACTTGCTGCTAAAGAATTTGGAAAATTATTTTAAATCAAGAAATATATCTCCCTCGTGAAAAGCTCCGATTCTTATCCCAGCTTTGCCTATACTTTTTTCTTAATTGAAGTCTAGAAGCTCTTAATGTATTTTAAGTTGTGAATTTTCAAATATTTTTGCCTCGAGCTTAACTGAAGAGACATTTATTGTCGAAATGCACATTGGTAAAGAAAACTGGTACCGTTAATGTTGTTTAGACCAGATGGCAAGTGTTTAATTTGACAAGCATGTTGCCCTAGACTCAACTGGGTGTGCCGGTAAATACGATGCATACTGGTATAGCTGCAAGTATTAATAAAGCACACACGCTTACGTTCTCCTTCTTAAAATGCTATCTTTAAAATATATCATCAAAATAAAGATTAGATAAAAGAAAGGGTATTTTTTTTAATTAAGTAGAACAAATGATGCAGAAGTCAACACATAAAGGTCATCGGACGGCTTCAATAAAGAGAGCAACCCATGCATCTCAGCAAGCTATAAAAGGTATCAAAAGAACAAAATGTAAACCAATTCAAACAAGAAAACTAACGGTCTGAATAGGTAAAAAATAATAAACAAAACGAATATACTTTAAAGCAACAAACAACAACCACTAACGTACAGGCTCTTGATTTGGGACTGGGACAAACATAATGTGGCGGGGTTAAACATGTCTGCAGGAGAGCAGCCTTCTCCTAATCTTGGACAATGGTGTTACAGCACAACATAAGCACAACCTAAAAATATCAATTGAAAAGGGCTCATCAGATCGATACAAAACACAAAAACTATTAACACAGACAGCCAAGACACAAAGTACAGATTTAAGAGGAAAGCTAGTTTAAACAACAACAACTAACAAATAAATCATATATCTAAGACTGAAATATCAATTAGTACATATCTAGCATCCAATTACTTTAGTGTAAGGACGTCTTTAAAAGTCAGATAAGGCAAGATTTTGTGCAATGCCAAAATATAGATTCCGACAGAATGTAGGACCGTGAAGGTGCATAGCAATAAATTTAATAGGGTTTTGTTTTCAGTTTGTTTTCGACTTTTATATTTAAATATCCGTTTTCTAGTTCGATGCTCGTTATTATCGTAACTGCTTCTTTAGAACTGTTCTTCCTAAAAACAAATATGACGGCTTTTTCTACTATAGAACAGATTTGAATAGTTCTACCCTGAAACTGATTGGGAAAGTTCTACCATAAAACTGGTTAGGACAGTTTTTCTCTAGAAAATTATTTGCAATTTGTACCCTATTCTGGTGGACGGTAATTATCCGAGGGTAACACTAACCTAGTAATAAGTACCCCTGTCCTTGGATGAAAATCTGGAAATCTTTTAATTGCAGTTTACTGATATAAAATTTTGGATTTATTTGAAGTAATATATATATATGCTTTAGAAGCAGAGCTCTGATTGCTTGCTCGGATTTGGTTGTATTTTTGGGGTTTATTAGCTCTTGACTTTTGAATGAGCTTTGAATTTCCAAATATTTTGGCCTCTAACATCACCGAAAGGCATTTATTATTGGAATGTGCATCTGGTGCAATAAAGGTTGAATCGTTATTCTTTTGACTACCTTAGAACACACTTAGAATGTTTATATCAAATTAGAACAGGTTTACATTTTTGACAGTTATACCCTAGACCAGTAGATTAGAAATGCATCAGAGATGTTCTAACTAGAACTATTTTATACTAGAAGTGCTTTACACTTGAACCGATTCAAATGGAAATATGTTGTTCCATATTAATTTTAAAAAAAACATGTCAAACGGCATCCATCAAATCTGAATGAATGATCTTCATTACTTTTCTCATTTACATCGATAAAGAAGGTAAAAAGCACATCAAAGATACCAGGATTATAATTGTATTCACCAGACGCTCGTTTCATCTAGACTCATCATATGGCGCGCAAATAAGACCAGTGGACGCACCAAATCAATTACGAACTTGTAGAGCTTTACAAACATAAAATCACGAATAGCTTATCAACTCCTAACTTACGAATAGACAATTTATTTATCACGGCATTAACTTCTACTTCACTGTTTGGGTTCCACAGGAAGGCTCCCGGGGTCATGGCACATGTCCTCTGAAATTAATAAAGAAGACATACATGTTTTTTTTTTCTTTTTATAATATTCAACGTGTTATCATTAATAGTTGTATATAAATATGCGTGAAAGAACGACTTTTCTTTTCATTATATGAAACATTGTTATTAAGTTTTTTAGTCAACAAACATTATAATTTGAGATTTGAACGACGTTTTATATGCTTAAGAGTTGTAATGAATTTGTGAATGTTATTTTGAAGGTATCACTTTACAGTTAAGCTCAGACAATTCGTTTTTCTCATGAGAAAATATCTTCTTGTTCTCAATTAATAGTTTTAATATGTTTATGTTTCTGTCTCATCAACACATATACCAAATATATCCTCACTTTCCTACTGCAAATACTGGCGTCTATGTTCAAGTAATTTTAGTAGTTCTGCACCATCTAGGATTTTGGTAGACAAGGTACTCGATGTTGCAAAGTGCAATCATAGATTCTGAAACGTTTCATATTGGAAAAGCCATAGCTTATGGATATTTTTTTTTTTACTTTTTTTTTTGGGGGGGATCATATAAGATTATTGAGGTGTAAACAGGGCAGAAGGATTTTCAAAATGAATATTCTGATTTGTTTTACAAACTCTAGACCTGATGGGAATCGATAGTTCGTTCAAGAAAATACAGGTAAATTAATTAGCAAGACTAGCAATAGGTCAAAATTAGAATTCTGTCCGCCAAAAAATGTCCGGTCCCGATGAAAATTAAATGTTCGCCAGAACCATGTTAATTTTTTTTTCATCAAGATGTTTATAAATGAATCAGAGATCATTATGTTAAAAATATTTATAAGCTTTATTCAATATTCTTGAAAGAGCAATATACAATATACAATTTAAATACAGCAATGCATATCCTTTATGAGGCTTAAAAGCAAAGACCTCATAGTTACATGTTTTGTTTTTTCTTTCTTTTATTATTAAAAGCTAAGATGTTGTCTTTGTAAAAGCAGATAGTGAGCTTTGAGGCATTCCATGTAGTAAAAAGTACATGAATAAGGAGATGGTCTGTGATTGCCAATGAGACAACTATTCAACAAAGTTCAACTGAAGTGAACGTAAGCAATTATGGGCAACCGTACGGTCTTCAACAATGAGGAAAACCTATACCGTACAGTCGACTATGAGAGGCCCCGACATGAAAAATGAGAAACAATTCAAATGAGAAAATTAAAGGCCTAATTTATACAAAAACAATTTAAGAAAAAGGAAATATAACAGACATGAACCGACAAAAAGAACTGAATTGCAGGCTCATCACTTGAAACAAGCACATAAACAGTGTTTGGGAGTTAACATGTATTGTGGGCGCTCAACCCTCCCCTAACCTGGAACAGTGATGCTACAGTCCAACATAAAGAAAGAGTTCCTTTTTTAAAAGGATTTTATTCGTACGATGATGGAATGTATAATATGCATATAATTATTCAAAAGTATTGATAATTACACACTACGCCAATAATAACGAGTTGCACTCAAAGAGTCTACAGGCGATTAAATTCTATCAATTTTAAAATTATTGCATTTAGAATAAAAAAGTGTATAAATATCTATGCCATATTATGGCTAAACATGTATACATGAAAAAATACAATCAGTTTTTGTCATTCATTATAACCTAATTAAATAAACAGACATTTTAATAACTGACGAATAATTAGAAACTAAGACTATATGCAAATAGATTTGTTTAATCAAACATGATTGGCGTACTGGAAAACTAAATGTGACCGTGTGATATGTTGTTGTTTAACATGCACAATAGGTGTTCCTATAATAGAAACAAGGTGCCATTCTTGTCTAGAATCACGTCAGTATTTGTAAGATCAGTATGTCAAGCTCACTTTTATGGCAATTAGTCTTTATTAAAGGAAAGTTTGTTTACACTGTATTCATCATCCTCTCTTTGTTACGCAGCAACGTCTGGAATTAACTATACAGTGGTATTATTCTGTGAGTACATTCGTTTTATGATCACCATTATAAATTCAGTGACATATACGGTATATCCTAGATTAGTTTTAATATGTTTATGTTTCTGTCTCATCACACATATACCAAATATATCCTCACTTTCCTACTGCAAATACTGGCGTCTATGTTCAAGTAATATTAGTAGTTCTGCACCATCTAGGGTTTTGGTAGACAAGGTACTCGATTTTGCAAATTGCAATCATAGATTCTGTAACGTTTCATATTGGAAAAGCCATAGCTTATGGATTTTTATTTTACTTTTTTTTTTTTTTTTGGGGGCGATCATATAAGATTATTGAGGTGTAAACAGGGCAGAAGGATTTTCAAAATGAATATTCTGATTTGTTTTACAAACTCTAGACCTGATGGGAATCGATAGTTCGTTCAAGAAAATACAGGTAAAGCAATTAGCAAGACTAGCAATAGGTCAAAATTAGAATTCTGTCCGCCAAAAAATGTCCGGTCCCGATGAAAATTAAATGTTCGCCAGAACCATGTTATTTTTTTTCATCAAGATGTTTATAAATGAATCAGAGATCATTATGTTAAAAATATTGATAAGCTTTATTTAATATTCTTGAGAGAGCAATATACAATATACAATTTAAATACAGCAATGCATATCCTTTATGAGGCTTAAAAGCAAAGATCTCATAGTTACATGTTTTGTTTTTTCTTTCTTTTATTATTAAAAGCTAAGACGTTGTCTTTGTAAAGGCAGATAGTGAGCTTTGAGGCATTCCGTGTAGTAAAAAGTACATGAATAAGGAGATGTTCTGTGATTGCCAATGAGACAACTATCCAGCAAAGTTCAACTGAAGTGAACTATACCGTACAGTCGACTATGAAAGGCCCCGACATGAAAAATGAGAAACAATTCAATTGAGAAAATTAAAGGCCTAATTTATACAAAAACAATTTAAGAAAAGGGAAATATAACAGACATGAACCGACAAAAAGAACTGAATTATAGGCTCATCACTTGAAACAAGCACATAAACAGTGTTTGGGGGTTAACATGTATTGTGGGTGCTCAACCCTCCCCTAACCTGGGACAGTGGTGCTACAGTCCAACATAAAGAAAGAGTTCCTTTTTTAAAAGGATTTTATTCGTACGATGATGGAATGTATAATATGCAAATAATTATTCAAAAGTATTGATAATTACACACTACGCCAATAATAACGAGTTGCACTCAAAGAGTCTATAGGCGATTAAATTCTATCAATTTTAAAATTATTGCATTTAGAATAAAAAAGTGTATAAATATCTATGCCATATTATGGCTAAACATGTATACATGAAAAAATACAATCAGTTTTTGTCATTCATTGTAACCTAATTAAATAAACAGACATTTTAATAACTGACGAATAATTAGAAACTAAGACTATATGCAAATAGATTTGTTTAATCAAACATGATTGGCGTACTGGAAAACTAAATGTGACCGTGTGATTTGTTGTTGTTTAACATGCACAATAGGTGTTCCTATAATAGAAACAAGGTGCCATTCTTGTCTAGAATCACGTCAGTATTTGTAAGATCAGTATGTCAAGCTCACTTTTATGGCAATTAGTCTTTATTAAAGGAAAGTTTGTTTACACTGTATTCATCATCCTCGCTTTGTTACGCAGCAACGTCTGGAATTAACTATACAGTGGTATTATTCTGTGAGTACATTCGTTTTATGATCACCATTATGAATTCAGTGACATATACGATATATCCTAGATCTTAGGAACTTTAAATTCTACTGAATGTTGCCTACAATCTAATCAAAATTATAATCCGTACTTGCTCCGCGCGATATATAAACAACCGAAGGAAAACAAGGAGCAAGTAAGGATAACTAATTTCAATAAGATTGTATTGCCTATTCTCGATTGTGACATTTTGATTTAATGTAGATTCGAAGGCCCGGTGATGCATGCATAGATGGAGACACTTAATCAACCGATGCACCGGCCTCTACTTTAGAAATCAATCAAATTTGATTTGTCACCATGCATTTTCTTCTTAATCCATGTATGAGATATTTACATCAGTAAACAACCGTTTTCTATATTAACAACTTGTGCTATGACTTGTCTGAACAAAGTGAAACAAGTAAGAATGTAATGAGAAAAAACACAAATATTCTTCGCTTCCACAACCCTGCATATTCGAATTATGTATCCACATAATAATAAAATTGAGAATGGAAATGGAATGTGTCAAAGAGACAACAACCCGACCACAGAACAGACAACAACAGAAGGTCACCAATAGGTCTTCAATGCAGCGAAATTCCGCACCGGGCGTCCTAAGCTGGCCCTAAACAATTATATATACTAGTTCAGTGATAATGGACGTCATACTAAACTCAAATTATACACAAGAAACTAAAGTAAAAATAATACAAGACTAACAAAGGCCAGAGGCTCCTGACTTGGGACAGGCGCAAAATCGTGAGGTTAAACATGTTTATGAGATCTCAACCCCCCATACCTCTAGCCAATGTAGAAAAGTAAACGCATAACAATACGCACATTAAAAGTCAGTTAAAGAAGTCCGAGTCCGATGTCAGAAGATGTAACAAAGAAAATAAACAAAATGACAATAATACATAAATAACAACAGACTACTAGCAGTTAACTGACATCCAGCTCAGACCTCAATTAAACTGATTGAAAGATTATGTCTTCATCATATGAATATCAGGCACAATCCCTCCGTTAGGGTTTAGTATCATACCATCATAAAATATATGAGAAGAGCATAACCCGTGTCATGCCAACAACTGGTTTTAAATAAATGTGTTTAGTTCCGATGCAAAGACCCTATAAGTGAATCAATATTAAAGCCAAAATATGCAATCTTTAATGACCTGACAACAGTATCGTAACTATATCCCTTGCTTAATAAGTCTATTTAAAGGTATTTGTTAGCTTCTGGGTGAATACTGACATTTTAGTGCTTTATAAAGAATATTACCATAAAAGATTGGAATGTGAAATACCTGAACGTATAAGAATCTGCATGTTGAGCTATATTTACGAATGATGTCCTTGTACCGATGATAAAATTTAGTGACATATACGATTATGACCTAGTTTGTGATATCGAAAACCCTGGTGTAATAATTTTTCTGTAATACATAAATTTCTATTCGTTAAAATCTGAAACGTTGTTACATACACGACGAATCTACAAGTTGAGATATATAAACACCGTAAGATGGTGACAAGGAACGTCACCATCTAAAATGGATAATTAATTCGAATAGGAAATGAAAAATCGTCTCTATTCTCATAAATTGTGTATTAAGCTTTCCGATTTAATGATATAGATATCAAGATCGAGGACAAGGGCAGTGGTCATGTAGTATTAGCTTTATTTAAAGTAAGTTCAACAGGATAAATTTACTTTAGTATACATACTGAAGTCGATACATTGATTGAGCCAATGCATATCATCAAATATCTAAAAGTATTATTAAGATTTTGTATCAGATGTTGTTATCGAATGGGTCTTTGCTGATTTTAGTCATAAATTGTAACTCATAGCTGTACAAAACAGGTCCGCAATAAGTGGTGCAAGTTAGTCACATTGGAATTCCGATAACCTGACTTATACGAAATCTCCAAAGCCGAACAAATATTATCTAGTAACAATTCAAGCAATCCTATTAAATCAAAGTCATAATGTTCAATGTTCTCAAAGAACAATTAAGGAAAAGTATTGGCTACAAAACAACGCAATCATGAACATTATATTGATAGTTGGAATTGGTCTGATATCAATAAAATACAAGATAATTAATTAAAATAGATTCACTAGTAACACTACTCACCATAGCATCATCCCAGGATTGCAAGTTATTGTCCCCACCATACAGGTAACAATTAGTACTAGCAGTTTGGTCATCTAGCAACCTGTACCCAGGAGGACAATTTGGTGTAACACATGGTGCTATAAATATGACAAAATAGTAGTTTGTAATGATCAAAACAATACGGAAAAAATTAAGGTAAAGTGTTGACGTAAAACACAATTAGGTCAAGATGAAATCTCCCTTGAATTCATTAAGCGACGTATTATGATTAATTCTTTATATAAAAAGTACCATTGAATTTAAGAGAGCATTTAGTTTAACAGTACATTGATCTTTTATTTACTTTGATTTCTTTACATCCTAGGTTTTCCTTTTCTTGATTCCGATTGGTTACCCTGTGAACTCGTTTGATAATGAGGCACTCTTTTTTAATTTCATTGCAGAAATTAAGAACACACTTTTTTGTGTTAAATGTATTTATATTAGGTAATCACATTTGAGGATGATTTTTCGCTTAGCGTCCTGTTGTATGGGGATTACACTGTGTTACTTTCTAGTACTGCTAACGGACTACAATCACAACTTGATGTACTTTACAAATGGTAAAAAAATGGAAGTTGAATATGACCACTGATAAGATTAAGATCTCACACGTTGAAAAAGAATCACTGGCGCCGTGATACTATGGTTTTAAGCTTGTTGACACTTCATTTGATGACACACATCAATATCGATCTGAGATTTACATTGGGTGACACATTTGATTATTCTATTGGTGTAAAAGAACTGGTAACAGCTGGTAGCCGTGCTTTTGGATCACTGGTATCTTATTGTTGCACACTGGATGGTATGGACTATGACACATACACTAAACTCTTCAACTGTACCGTAACTCCAATTACAGATTATGCTTTCGGGGTATTGGATTCAAAACCCGTCAATGGACTTGATAAATTGCAAAATTGAGCAATTCGTTTCTGTGCGTTGATGAATTCACATCTATTCCAGCTATTACAGGTGGAATGGGTGGATTTCACCGGCAGTTCGATTTCAATGTCTGAAAATCGTTGGTTGTTCCTTGGTAAGCATGATCAGGAAGAGAACACTGCGACGAATCCTTCGATAGGATTACCCTTTTCGGTCAACAGTCTTTGAGCTGTTTTCTGCTCTTTGGTCGGGTTGTTGTCTCTTTGACAAATTCCCCATTTTCATTCCCTATTTTAATCGTGATACTTGGAGTATATGTGAGATATCTCATGAAAGATTGTGGACTTTAAAACTTAATCACCACTTATAGTACTGATGGACTTAGTGAAATATTGTTGTTATCGTTAAGGACGCGCGTTTGGGAAAACACCAGTCTAAATGGTCAGAGAGTCTAGAGGAAATGTCAAAAATTCGAACTTATAAACACTTGAATTTTTCTACACTGTGAACCGTATGCAAATGAACGATCGATGATTGCTCAATTGAGATGCGGAGTGCTCCTGCTCGAAATCGATAAGGGACGCCATCGAGAAATTTCAGCAGAATGGCGCTTTTGTAAGATATGCCAGTCAGGCTCTGTTGAGTATGAAACTTATTTCGTAATCCACTGCTGAACATATGCAACACAGCGATTTACAATGTTATCAGACCAAATATAACTATGATCTTACAAATCTATCCGATGTGGACAAAACTTTTCTCAGTACAGTGATAGATAAATGCCAAATTGTTAATGATATTTTCGTACCAAAATTTATCTGTAACATAACCAACTGTTTGCAAAATGACATCAAATAACTTTCTTTGAATAATTAAATGTTTAGTTTAAAACAAAGTGCAAGATAAGATATAAATTTGGTACATATTCTTTTAATTTTTGGGGTAATCAATCAATTAAATTAAATGGTAAAAGTCTTGTTTTTCCAAACTGGATAGAAAGTGACATTTTTTATTAATGATATCATAGATAAACAAGGTAATATCTCCAAAATATGTTTATTAATTTAAAAAACTATAGGATTGAAATTTCTAAACTAAAATCTGCAATCAAAAGAAATGGAAAATCGTAAAATCAAATCAATAAATTTCAACTAAAGTTCAAATAGACAGAAATCTTTACTTAGAAGCAAAATAAAGCCAAATCAATTTGCATTAAAAATTAAAAGCTAAGGATATATATAATTATATCTAAGGTATAGTAAGTGACACACCTATTGGCTTCATAAAATGGAAAAATATTCAATCTAAATTCTTCAAATCATATACATGATATATTAAACTTTACATTTCACCAGATAAATGATAACAAACTAATAATGTTTAGGTGGAAATTGATCAATTACGTATTACCATGTAAGCAACTGCTTTATCAATGGAAAATAATGAAGGATAATCAATGTCATATATGTCACCAAGTAGAAAATTATGATCATTTTTTAAAGAATGTGAATTTTACAAGAATTTTGGATTAAAGTTAGGTTACTACTTGATAAAATAAAAATAGGTACACATATTTTATCAATGCAAAATTTAATACTTGGATACAAAATTCATGACAGTTCATATTTTGATATTAATGTGTTGTTAACAATTGTTTTATTTGCTGTTTACATAAGTAATTATGCATCAGAGTTAAAACACAAGTACATAGATGTATATAGTGTTTTTAAATTAGAATTCTTAGAATGGTATGAAAATAGTATACTCTTAGAAAGAAAATGTAGTAAATTTTTGAAAGATACATTTAAATATATCTAATTAACCGCAATGTAATTCAATAGGAGAGTGTGCAAGTACTCATGGTTGAGTAGTTGTGTGACAGGAGTGAGGTGCAAGTTTTATGACCATGCTTTTGTGTAGGTATATGTGTGTCTCTGTTTATGTGAAAGTTATGCCATTATACTCGTAGAGCAATACTATGTTTCTCATTTATGTTTTATGTATACTGTTTCTCTGTTTACACGAAACGATTGGCAATACTTTATACAAAGTATCAACAAAACTCATTCTCTATCCATGTTTTGATCATGTTAACTTACATTTTATGTACCATCAGAATGTCATCAATGATTGATGTATACTCATAATGCTTCAAGTTTTCAGTATTCTGTAGCGTGTACAAGTTATCGTTAAAGAAAACAAAACAGTTATTTCATTAAATTTAAAACTTACCAAATAAGTTAAGAATACTCAAACACACAAACCACTGATAAGATTAAGATCTCACACGTTGAAAAGAATCACTGGCGCCGTGATACTATGGTTTTAAGCTTGTTGACACTTCATTTGATGACACACATCAATATCGATCTGAGATTTACATTGGGTGACACATTTGATTATTCTATTGGTGTAAAAGAACTGGTAACAGCTGGTAGCCGTGCTTTTGGATCACTGGTATCTTATTGTTGCACACTGGATGGTATGGACTATGACACATACACTAAACTCTTCAACTGTACCGTAACTCCAATTACAGATTATGCTTTCGGGGTATTGGATTCAAAACCCGTCAATGGACTTGATAAATTGCAAAAATTGAGCAATTCGTTTCTGTGCGTTGATGAATTCACATCTATTCCAGCTATTACAGGTGGAATGGGGTGGATTTCACCGGCAGTTCGATTTCAATGTCTGATAGTAAATCGTTGGTGTCGCTTGGTAAGCATGATCAGGAAGAGAACACTGCGACGAATCTTTCGATAGGATTACCGCTTTTCGGTCAACAATCTTTGAGTTGTTTCCTGCTCTTTGGTCGGGTTGTTGTCTCTTTGACACATTCCCCATTTTCATTCTCTATTTTAATCGTGACACTTAGAGTATCAATGTGAGATATCTCATGAAAGATTGTGGACTTTAAAACTTATTCAACACTTAAAGTGCTGATGGACTTAGTGAAATATTGTTGTTATCGTTAATGACCCGCGTTTGCGGAAACACCAGTCTAAATAGTCAGAGAGTCTAGAGGAAATGTCAAAAATTCGAACTTATAAACACTTGGATTTCTTCTACACTGTGAACAGTATGTACAAATGAACGATCGATGATTGCTCAACTGAGATGCGGAGTGTTCCTGCTCGAAATCGATAAGGGATGCCATCGAGAAATTTCTGCAGAATGACGCTTTTGTAAAGGCAAGTCAGGCTCTGTTGAGTATGAAACTTATTTCGTAATCCACTGATGAACATATGCAACACAGCGATTTTTAATGTTAACAGACCAAATATAACTATGATCTTAGAAATCTATCCGATGTGGACAAAACTTTTCTCAGTACAGTGATAGAAGTAAATGCCAAATTCGTTAAAGATATTTTTTAACATTCGTACCTAAAATTTATCTGTAACTTAATAACCAACTGTTTGCACAAATGACATAAATAACTTTCTTTGAATAATTAATGTTTAATATTTTTAAAACAAAGTGCATCATAAGATATATACTTTGGTACATATTCTTTTTATTTTGTTGTAAAACGGATTTTTTTTTTTCTGGGATATTTCATAATGAAGTAAACTGTTGAGATAACTTTTATATGATTTTATTAATATGAAAATAATTAGAGTCATCGTTCTTAGTACGCATGCATAGTGTATTATTGTATGTTTTATATGTTGCTGGATACTCATTTGAGATTTTGTACTCAGAGTAATTCTTTCGCCCAAACTGAATAGTCGACATGTCTTTCGTTTAGAAATGTACATTATTTTTGCATTGTCCATATAAGATAAGGAGTTGTGGTATGATTACCAACTAGCCAATTATCAACCAGTGATCAAATGATGTAAACATATCTCCCAGGGCTTGTATTCCTTTCATGATTTCCTTGATAAAGGGTTGCTGCTCACATGGAAGTTATTAAACTAAGAGTTCCAAGTGGTTAAGTTGAAATAATCCTTCGTAAATTTTACGGACGCCATCATGAGTTTGTTGGCCGTTATGGAATATCTGTTTATATACATATCGTATAATGATAAACTCATCACAGGTACGAGGATTAAAATGTTATACGCCAGACGCGCGTTTCGTCTACTGTTCTTCCTAATATGCATATGAAAATTGCATACATTTTTGTTTTGTACAATATTTCACATTCTCCTCCTCGTCACCCTTTAAAACCAAACTCAGTTATGGCGGCAGAGATCTCTTGAATGCAATAAACTCTCACACATTCTTTACCAACTGTTGAGATCATTTTACAGAAAGGTATGCATTGCCGTTCCTAACGAAAATTCATTTTGGTTAAGGGTGTACGTCGATGTAACATTTCTAATAAAAACAGATTTATTGCTCATTGGTGTTTAACCTCACTTCCTGTATTCTTTGTTATAATGTTTTACTAAAACACCTGTAGGTTTGAAAATGCTATCCAACTTGAATTGATTGATTGAGGATCGCTAAACATCCACTGGTTGACCTATAGTGTGACTCCTCGTGGTTAATCAAGTTCGTTATACACTCCCGTAGTAGTAGCATGCATCATCAACAAACGAACAATTCATACCATTGGTTGGACTAGAAACGCGATCATTGGATGCGACGTTCTTTTAACAAGAACGAGGCTGACCATTCATACATCCCGCACATCCAAACGGATGCCCACTGTAGCACGAATTTTAATGTTAGACTTGAAAAGTTTTGGGATGACTCTATTTTATATCCTTCTTACCCTCGAGAAAATACAGGAAAACATCTTATATAAAATAATTCTCCATTAACTCGAGCTTCCATAGCATTTGACGCTCAAATAAATAAAAACATAAGAAGAATATCCAATGTGTCTTACATGCAGGTTAACATTGCCTGAGAAAGGTTGTTTGAAAATAAAGTTATACGCGTAAAGAAATACTTTCAGGAGGTTTTTATTTGTAATTGAAACCCGAATTAATTCTTTCTCATCACATGTACTTAAATTTTAATTCTTGAAACTACTTCAAAGAGAACAATCTAATGATTTCGATCTTCATACTTTTGAGCTTTTACAGCTCATTTTACGATTCTTAATCCCAACTAGTTTAACTTTTGAGAGATATTTACACAGTTTCGGCTTTCTCAGAGGAATCGGTATTCTGGGTTTGAGCCCACAATTTCAATTCAAATATTTACTTGCAATTTTTTTTTATACCTGTTTGAATAAAACTAAATTTGCAGTATTTAATTTTTTTTTATTCAAATTAATATTAAAAAAAAAAAAACATCCGAATTACGCATTTTCGCAATCAATATGAACAAAATGAATTATAGCAAAGCATGCGATTTTTTCATTGAAAATAGAAATGTGTATTTTTCAAGCAAGTAGTTATTTTCAAAAACAAATGATGGATATTTTCTCTGATATTGCAATTGATATTTTGTAATCTTCTTTTTCTATATATCCGTCGTTCTATTGATTTGCGCTGATAACGCGTATCAAGATAGATAATTTTCACAGAATTAAGGAAAAGAAACAATAGCATTTAACAATCGATAAACATAACGCTAAATAGAATTGAGAATGAAAAGGGATATGTGTCAAAGAGACAACAACCCGACCAAAGAGCAGAAAACGCTGAACAATACCGTTATTCAATCATAAAAATTAAACGCTAACCGAAAACCTAACCGATATCAAATACCATATAATAAACGAAACACTTAACGATACATGTATCAGATGACATACGATGAACTAAAGATGTCGTGGCACTGACCAAACAATGTTCAAACGATACCTGAATGGTTAACGGATGATGCGCTAGTGCAATACGACTGATACCTGAACGATGTGCGGCGTACCGCATTCGAATGAAAAATGTGGGTTTTTGTTTCCGTTACCTGGACTGTATATGCATGAGTAATCATAATTATTTTAACAGTTTTAAAACAGTAGATTCACACTTAGGAAGCAATGGTTATAATTGCTTTTTCTGAACTGTTAGTGTTTGCCTTAAAATGAGGCACGTATACAGATATTGGCAATGTTTCAATAAAACCATTCCAACTATAGTAAAGTCATTTGATGTTGTTGATAGATAAGAACAAATGTCAGGTTTTTCTAGAGAGTTGATAAAACAATACTTCATTTAGATCACGTATGTGGTGATCATGGGGTTAATAGTGAGGACCAACGACTATTTTCATTTCCAACTTTAGATAAAGGTGTTGTCATCAATACTTACTAGCTGCTGGTTGGGCTTGTGTTGTAGTAGAGGTCGTTGTACTAGTAGCCATCTTTCCCATCATTTCATTTGTAACCATATTAATCATAGGTGCCATTTTTACCATATCCATCATAGGTACCATTGTTACCATTATTAAAAAAAGCATAGAAAGGAATGGAAAACTTGCTCCTAAACCGATTCCTGTATCAGTTCCTGAAATGAATTTAGAAAATAAGAATTGTTGCCTCTTGGCTATTCGTGTAAATATTTTCTTTGACCCAATAAAAGGGGTGTTCCTAAGGTAGGAAACCTATACATAAGAGTGAAAAGAAGATGAATACTAAGTTAAGGTATTTTATAAAACTACTGATAATAATAAGACAGACATGACTCTCACAAAAATAACGGAAAGTCCAATCCTAAGATTGTCTATCCGTTTAGCTGGATAGGACCACATTTTGAATTTCGAAGGCGTCTTTCACCGTTATCACGGATGATACATTTCGATAGTGCAGTGCCAAGTGTATCTTGTTTTTATGAACTTTTTATATTTTCAGAAACGTAACTGCTGATCACAAAAAAGAAATCAAAATAGTTGAAACAAAACAAGTATTATGTATTTTAATATAAAATTTCAAATTTATATTTAAATTCATAATAAGTGTTGTTTCAACTATTTTTATTTCTTTTTTGTGATCAGCAGTCACGTTTGTGAAAATATCATTCAAGATTCACGGTTTGTTTACAATATCGTATGTTTTTACTGATACATGTAGATTACAACAACCGAATGTAAACGTTTGTCTTCATTGAGATTTTAAACTTCTGGTAAAGATAGGAACTTCTTTTCTTCCTGGAGTTACTTGATCGATTAAGCAGGAATTCACAATTTTTTGCGAGAAATTTGCTGGACTTCAGAAGGAGGTATTTAGAAATCAAAATTACGGCATTTGTTTCAATTATTTGATATGTAACAACATTTCAGTTTGTCTTCGACTCATGATTTTAAATGTCTTTTTTGGTATTTTTCGCCTCTTTTTTACTTTCTTTTGAGAAATTTTGATTAAATTAATTATTTGTCGGTTATCTAAAAGGTATGAAGGCACTACTGGAGGAAGAGTAATACATATTTTGTTTCGTTAAGGAAAATTCAAGAAGTAACAATGTGCCGGCAAGAAAACTTAATTAGGTTTGTGATTTTATGATAAAAGAGGTCAAATGATGGCATAGGCATGTTTGCTCCTATTTGCATGTGCTATCAAAGTGAGACTATGCGTATGATAATTAGGTGGTTTGTAGAAAACTACATAATCCAATAATAAGGGCATTCGAACAAAGACAATTTTTTATTGATATTCTAAAAAAAAAAAAATATTAAATTTGCATTATGAAACACAAATAGAAAATACAAATTCTCTTACTTTATTCTAATGTATTAAATAGTACGGAAAATGAAAAGTTTTGCTATATTTAACTGGCATGTTCTTTTTATTTTTACCTTTGACGTTCTTCAGGAATTCTAAAATTATAACAGTTACTCATGAAGCAAGAAGAAATTGCCTTATGTTATTGATGAAATCAATTTGTTGGTAAAGTACAAAAGTTTTGCTAACTATGATTATACTTCAGTGTTTTGAGAATTTATCAAACCATAATCGTTTATCATATAGCAAGCTGAAATTCCCTTACTTTGTTGAACATAATTGACTGAAAGCGAAAATGAATAACTTTGCTACCTGTGATTGTGCTGTCTATAGTTTTACATGACTGTTCTACAAAAGTAGTAAATATATTATCGTGACTCATATAGCAATTTGAAATTTCCGTATTTATAGAGTTTTACACAAAATGAAAAATGCATTGTCTGACAGAAAAAAAAATATATCCGAAATATATCCGAAATCGTATATAACTGAGTTTACCTAATTAACTCATTTCCATTTATTGAGAAAACTATAGACCAGTTAATGACACCTTTTGTGAAGATACATTATACATACACAGGCTCTGTTAGAATGTTGTTTTACGGGAATGGGGAGTTTACAATGGGAAAATTGGAATTATCTTTTTGTAGTAAACTTTATTTCTTCTTTGTCTTTGTCAATTTCTAGTCATTTACAAGTTATCAGACATCTTCTTCGTCATTTTGTCTCTTTTGATGATATGTCTCATCGGCAATAAAACCACATCTTCCTACTTTTATATTAACAGTATTTGTGGTATCCTACATTTCATGGCATTGTGATAGATGCAGTAAAAATAGTCACAAAACTTTGAATGAATCAGTAAATATTTCTGGCGATTTGTTAGTGACCTTGGACCAATTCATAAAGTTTTCTTATGCAAAGACTGATCTCTGCTTATACCCTCAATACGAGTTACTATAGCTTTATATCATCACAAAACGGGAAAAATTTGGGTTTGTTTTTTTCTTCTCAGTCAAGAAGATGCATAAAGTCATTGAATGGGATCAGTTGAAACATGAAAGTTTTTATTGTTTAGTCATTATATGATTTTGAAATGATTACATTAAGATACTGAGTATTGTTTTACTTTTCCTAATTTATATATATATGCATGATGCGAAAAATGTATTCCACAATGTTTAGGACGCAAACGTATCTGTATATGATTAATAAATGTTGATTCGTTCGCTCCAATACAAATAACCACTTCATTCCCGAAATACATATAAAATGTGAACACCTGATAAAGATGATTGCAAATAAACAAACAAATCCTTATAAATTTACCAAATTGGGTAAGGGCAGAACTCACAATTCTATGACATATTTTACTGGATGGAGTAAGATAGGGTATCTGGTATATTCTTCACATCAAAAACTCTTCATACAATAGACATATGAATTAGAGTATTCCGTCCAAAACAACTTTCCATATAGAAATAAGGAAGTGTGGTAGGATTGCAAATGACACAACCTGTTTCATGTTCAAATGATGAAGATAAAACAAACTTATAGGTCACCTAAAAGCCGTCAACAATGAGAAAAATCCTAACCGTATAGTCAGTTAAAAAAGGTCCCAACATAACATGTAAAACTATACAAACACAAATACTAACGGCTTAATTTACACAATACAATTTATGAAAAACAATTGAGACTGACATGAACCAATGGCAACAACTGAACTACTGGCTCCTGACTTTGGACAGGCAAATAAAGAATGCTGCGGTGTTACGGGCAACCCTATCCTTACACTTCAAACCAGTCAAAGTCTGAAATTGGCAGTATTTGCACTCAACTTTACTGATTCTTACTTGACCAATCTGAATATGTATGAATTTTACTGAAAATTACTTGACCTCTATTTTAACAATACTTGACCTTAATATAGACAGTATAACAGTCTGAACAAAGACTCGACCAGTCTTAACCCTGTACTTAACTTATTCTTATCCTGATTTTAATGTCTGAAGAAGATTCGACATAAGGTTTGAACTACATTTGATCAATTCTTAATCATAGCCGACCTGTTTAATTCATTTCTATTTTACATCAATCTTGATTTTATAATTTGCTATAAGTTATTCAACTATGAAAACTTTTGTTTGCTTCCTTTCCAGTTTCAAACAAAACAAATTATAATTTACGTTTATTATATTGATTGCAACTACAAAAAGAAATTCAGTATCATATACTTCTAAATAAATAATTATATTGTGCATAATGTTACAACATAAATACAAGCATATTTTATGGTTATAATTCAGACTATTATAACAACTGTATTAAATTAATGTAAGATTTATAATGTATGTATTTTTTCTCGGATTTACACTTTATAAGAATACTTTATACACATTTTGAACAGAACACTCATTATAAAAATATATCGCTATATAAATAAATATTTGATTTTTAAAATGATTATGTAAGGTGTAAAATTGGTACAATATTGTTTATAAACAATGAAATTATCCAATGAAATATGATTTTCCTGAGTTGTTAACTGTGTTGAATATAAAGTCATCAAGTCATAAAACAGGTGCTATAACATTGTCACCTACTGATTAATCGAAATATAAAATACAAATGGGAATAAGATAGGAAAATACTGGTGACATTTTAAAGAATCTGAAACAAGAATTTCAAAATCCTCATACACAAATAAAATAGGCTGTTACAATCTTCATGAATACTCAAAGTTTAAAATATTTTGACAAGCAATAAGAGGTTCAACATGATGCTATTCTTATCATAAAAGAATTTAGATAAAATATTTGTTATTTGATTTCGTTAGAGTTTGCAAATATTTCCAAATAGAATAAATCATAAAAGTAATGTGTCAGGTAAATAATATTAATACAATAAGATATGAAGTATTGGTAAGTAAGACAAAACATAAAAAAAACTTGAAAACTTTTTATTTTACCTTAGTTATTTCATTGTGGAATTTCAATAGTAGTAAAACATTTGTTTTGTCAAGACTTCAGGCAAATTACAATTTTCAATTATCTGATAAATTTCATTGGCCCGTGTTTTGAATTAAACAATTCTTGAAGTTTCAACAAATATATCAAGTAATTTTGTTTTATCCTTAGTCCTTGAAAAATGTATTCCAACTCAAAAACATGTTGATATATAGTTTAATAATTTTGATAGTAAAAAATAATTTTAAGAATTACAAAGTTCACTTTTATATTATTTCAACAATCGTAAAATGTATTAGTTAATTATAGAATAATTTCAGTTTCCAATATTTTTGTTTTTTAATTTTGACTATTCAAAGGTCGCCTTGTGTAACACATCTGTATCTTTAGAATAGTAAAATTGAGAATGGAAATTGGGAATGTGTCAAAGAGACAACAACCCGACCAAAGAGCAGAAAACAGCCGTAGGCCGCCAAGGGGTATTCAACACAGCGAGAAAATCCCGCACCCGGAGGCGGGCTTCAGATGGCCCCTAAACAAAAAAGTGTACTAGTTCAGTGAAAATGGACGTCATACTAAACTCCAAAACATATAAATGAACTAAAATTAAAAATCATACAAGACTTACAAAGGTCAAGGGCTCCTGACTTGGGACAGGCGCAAAAATGCGGCGGGGTTAAACATGTTTAGAAAATGTTTAGTGAGAGTACAAATATGAAACGTCAATATAACAATGAGCTGATTTGGTATGATAACCAATGATACAACTCCGTTCAAATGAAGTGGATGTAAGCAATTATAGATCATTGTTAGGAATAAAACAATGAAAAAAACCTGACAGTATAATCAAACCTGACAGTATAATCAAACCTGACAGTATAATCAAACCTGACAGTATCAAACGACAAACTAACGGCCTGACATGTAAGATAACATAAAACAAAACCTAACAGCCTAATTTAAATAAAAGTATAAAAAAAAAATGTGACAGATACATACCAACGACAACTACTTTACCACAGGTTCCTGACTTAGGACAGGCACATACAGAATGTGGCGAGGTTAAACATGTGTGTGCGCGCCTTACCCTCTCCAAACATGGGACAGTGGTGTAACACCATAATATTAGAATAAATGTAAAAAAACAACAGTTATAATTGGACTTAATCGGTAGATTGGTACGGGGAACAAAATAACTAACATAAAAACAATTGACATAAGGCACCGACATTAGAGTATTCGCAGTTACTTAAAGATAGTAGAAACCAATAACAACTAATAGATAAATCATGTTCTTCAAGACTAAAGTTTCAACCAGTACACATCTAGCTAATTTGGTTATTTAAAAAAACAACATCAATATCAGTACCGATAAAATCAATATTATAAGATTTTAATACTGTGGTAAATTAATAGTCAAGGTGTTTCGGTGGCTGAGTGGTCTAAGTAGTCAGACTACTGTATCACTAGCCTGTCAAAACTGGGGGGTGTGAGTCAAATATCGTATGTGGCAGGTGCGTTTGACTCTAATGTTAATTGGCAAGGATTGTCAGTTTTCCCACCAAAGATCAATGGTTCTCTCCGGGCATGCCGGCTTACTCCACCAATTAAAACTGATCATCACAAAATAGCACAATGATGCTGAAAGTGACGTTAAACATCAACCAATCAATCAATAAATTAATAATCATTAAAAATAAGTTCATTCAACGGATCAATTAGTTAATATTGATCGTGTCTAAATGTATGCTTTATAAACAACATCACTGTAAAAAAAAAGGATGTAGTATCCCGTTTTTTTTTATTAGAACTCTACAGATACAGCCAAACTTTCTAACGAAATATTTTTATCTATTAAAGAATATGGTTCAGGATTTCTTTAACTTGTGGTTACGTACTTCCTTACTTTATAGTTTACCAGTTATATATGAATTATGTTCATTGGAATCTAAAACGCAACTACAGATACGGGTATAGAGAACAAGTTGTGAAAATACACACCGTTAGGAGGAGCGAAAGGAACATATCCGTCCAAAATGGAACGTCAATAATCGGGATGTTCACATGTAATAGTAAATTACATGTTAACCTGGGTGACCACTTGTTAATTAATCCAGCATGTATCATTGTTCAACTCTATTAGAATATATGTCTATATGGTTTATTTTCTTCAATAAACATGAGTTGCTATTTTATATATAGATTAGTATATGTATGTGTAACACCTTTGCTGTGACTGACTATTCTAATAAAATGTTTATATCTTTAGGCCCAAATTAGAGATAAAATAAAATAAATTAAGGGGTATCTAAATTATTTACAATCGAAAACAACAGATAAGTTAATGTAATGTATACATTTGAATTGACGATTTGACTTTTAAGGTTTTAAAGATGACAAAAAACCATTTTCAGTATATATTAAACATTTAAATGACTAAAAATCTAATTGAAAAGTACTTGATTTAAATTAGTTTAGCTTAAGTGGGTACATAACACTACGACATATATAGATTTGACTCGTTTAATTTTCATAAAATTTGGACAAAATATTAACTTTGACCTGTTTACAAAAATATAAAGATTTCAAGACATTTGAACCACACAATTTACAGGAATAATTTCATTGGTTATAGAGCAGTTTGACAAACACTAATTTCAATCGTGAGAAGCTTGATTTATCTTAACTAATAGTATGTGATTTAAACATTCAACTTATTTTGAAAGAGTTCACTCCTTATGTGTTCTGATCCCCCTTCAATTTGAATCATTAGTATTACGCAGTAAGTTTCTGATAAAATGTGGTTCCATTAGATAAATGAATCTGACAAAACTGATACTAGTAGTATGAATTGAAATAAATTAAAAAAAGGAAATAAATCTCACATATTTTTATATGAAAAATGAGAAAAAACACTTCATAGATATATATAAATGGTTACAAAGGTTTGTCCCATTACATCAATCTGAATAAATTCATAATAGATAATGCTTCAGACTTGGTCGAGTATGGTTAAGATTTTAGTGGAGTATAGTTCAGACTTACAATAAAGTTTTGATCCCACAGTGAAATTTTGACGAAGATTTGCGTGCATGCTATTTTTCACCTGGAAAATTCAAATATGTAATAAAAAATATACCTTAATGTGCTATTTTTAGAGGTAAATGAGGTTGAAATTTTAGACATTTACTCCAAATTTCGGTTTTCTGGACATTTCTATCCTTTGGACAGACATACCCAACATATTTGTTTTAAAAGGAAAACACAAGTTGATTTTTGTTAAAACATTTGTAATATCTTCTTTACATAAATATGCTTCGAAAATGTGTAACAATTCTTTTGATATAATTAATTTTATCAAATTTTTATGATTTTAGAAAAAAAAAAAAAAAAAACGACATTTCTTACTGTATATTTATCCAATTTAAAAACAATCCATCGGTGATTTGTTTGTGAAAATTGGTACAAATAATCGTCATACATAATGACGCAAAATGTCATTTTTAAAAAGAGGGGTCAATGTACTCGTTTTCAAGCTATTGATTGAAATCAGTAAAGCAATGCAACTTTTCCCGATATTTCATAGTTTGACGTCGCAAAAAATAATAGTTTAAGTTAGCAACGTCATTTTCTCCCCTGTAACTGAATCATATGCCCCGTAAGTCGATTATAGTTCAAATTGTTTCCAATTGTTAACAACTCTAATAAAGGTCAAGTTTTTAACTCCGACTGTTAAGCGTGGTTTAGACTACATTGGTCGATTTAAAATCAATAGAGTCGAGTACAGATACTGCCTATTTCAGACTTTCGCTGGTTATAAGGGTATACATTGGTGCAGTTGTGTTACAGTACAGCATAAGACCTAAACAAAAAATCAGTTTAAAAATATCCATACAAGGATAAATAAAATGAAAATAACACTGTACATATATCATGCGTCCGAATCACACCTCTGGAATCGCCTGCACCATAAACGCCCAATAGATATATCTAAGACCATCCCATTTCACCAAATATTTTTTGTTTATGTATTATACTCGAATCTTATTGATCTGAAGTAGGTCTTTAAGTGGCTGTTTAATGTTCTAAATGTTAATATGCTTTTAGATTAAACATACAATGTGATTATGAATTATGTCCATTTATCAATAAAATAAAGAAAAATATGGAAAAAAAACCAAACATCTTTTTGAATTCTACTTCTTGACCATTAAGCATCTTCTGTCCAGATTTGTGATTTCGCCACCAATGTTTGACAAAGTCAGCGATTGGTTAATTCGTGCTCTTAAAGCTTAACATCCGTTTTTGTTCGGATTTTTTTTTTTTTTTTTTTTTTGTTTTGTATCTACTAAGGATGTTCGCTACTCTGTTTCAAAATAACAAGCTTTTTAAAAGACTATTATAAATTGATAGTACATAAATCATACTGCTGAAAAAAAAGAAAAAGTGAAAGGTCTGTTTCCTTGGTATTGAAATGTAAGCAATTTAAAATTTAGTGGGAAATAAATCTCTATATTTTTCTTACATTTAACATTGGTACCTATTTTCTTTCTTTCTTTCTTAACAACTGGTATAGTAAAAGTCAAGATTTTAGCTCCGACTGTTCAGCGTGTTTTAGACTACAGTCGAGTAATATCAACTAAAAATCAGAACCAGAATGGTCGATTTAAAATCAGTAGAGTCGAGTACAGATACTGCCCATTTCAGACTTTCACTGGTTATTAGTGTATAAATTTGGACAGTCGTGTTACAGTACAAAATAAGACCTAATTTTAAAAATCAGTTGCAAATGATTTAATTCAATAGATCGGTGCGAAGCACACACAAACGCATATACAGTTAACTCTCGTTGTCTCGAACTCGGTTGACTCGAAACTTCGGATGAGTCGAAGTTTTCTCGTGGTCCCGAACTTTGTTCCATATAAATCGGTTTTCCCTTGGTTTGAGTCGAACTACGGGTATCTCAAAATATTTCTCTGGTCCAGCTGACTTCGAGATAACGAGAGTCGACTGTATCATAAAACAATAGAAACAAAGCACAGATAAAAAGAGAACTCGCAGAAACAGAAAGCTGGTAGAAAGCCAATTACTATAGATAGTGCAAAATAAACACCACCAGCAGACAACTTTGAATAGTCAATGAAAATCTATATATGCGTATACATGAATCACTTAAAACGGTTAAGGAATTTCGACTTATTATAAGTTTGATTTTAAATCTTTCATTTTATTCGGTAGGGGTATTAACATGTAATTAACATTCATTAAAACAATTTATGGTCATTTTTCTTAATAAAAATTAAAGAATTGACAATTAAACTTAGTACTTCATAAGAAATACACCTTATCATTTGAAATCAAAGTCTTTGTAAGAATGAGATCAATCAACAACGAAATCAATGCAGTAATATTTACCTCATAATTGTGAGCCATCCTGTTCTCTTTTAAGCTTATAAATGAAATGGTATGTTTAGTATCATGTAATGTGTAGTTTAATTTGTTGTATTACAGATTTTTACATTTTGCCCGTAAATGATCGATGTCTTATTCGGAAAAATGCACTCGTTATCTGTTTCAGAAATTCGTACGTGCTTGTCACCTTACATATATCTCTAGGCGAACCTGTTCATTTCGATCATTCTACCTATGCCAACATTTTAGACTATTTAGAATAATCCGATAGAAAAAAAGAATATTCATATTTTTGACACAGTTAAATAATTTGTTAAAAACTGAAAATTTAAATATTCAAAACAAAACTTTATTCACCGTTTATCGATACGTTTGTTTAATATAATTTCTATTACCCGAAAAAAAAACCTTTAACTATACGCTAATTTCTGATGTCATTTAAGCATTTGTAAGTGTTTAGTGGATAAATCATATGTCCTAATCCTTGAACTGACAAGATCATTGTGCCCTATTGATATTTTCGAGCATTGGTCTGTTTTCGCATGCATATTACAGAAATATCTTATTTTAATCATGTATGTCATTTATCTAATGAAACTAACTCTTTATTAATATGGAGTTTATTCAAAATAGAAATAATTACACCATTACTAACACAATTCTATATTAATATTCTTGTAATGGTTAGAAAATACATCAAAAATAACACCATTACAAACTTAATCCCAATTTCATATTGTATTTTTAGAAATTTACCTGTGACGTCACTTTTTGTGGCGTTGATAAATTCGTGTGATGTACAGTTCATTATTCTATTGTGCTGTATTTGTGTTCTGTCGTAAATTAAATTTAGGTGTTCGTCGTTATTCTGTGGTTTACATGTTGAAATGGACTATTATATTATTTATTTATGTATTTCTCTGTCCTGAATGTTATTGCAATTATTTGTATTTTATTCCTGTCACGTAATGTTGTCAATTTAGCGGTAGTTTTAACATTGCTATATAAGCGGGAGGTTTGGCTAGCCTTAAAACCAGGTTCAACCAACCATTTTTCTTGAAATGTCCTGTACCAATTCAGGAATATGGCAATTGTTATCACAAAGTCCGTTTTTATGTATGTTGGCGTTTGTTTTTGTAGCAGTTCAGTGTTTCTGTTTCCTCTTATAGTTGATGTGTTTCCCTCAGTTTTGGTTTGTGACCCGGATTTGTTTCAGTTATTATTGAACAGCGGTATACTACTATTGCCTTTATTTATCACAAAAACTCAAGTTTTACATTTTAAAACCAATAATGTTTAAATTCCTGAAAACGTGTGGTGCTATATGACCAAAATTAAATTTAACAAAATAGTCAAATCTATTTAAGGTCAACTGAGTGGAGCTAGAACCTTACTTTAATAATAATTTCTTAATCTATCAATGGAGAATTTAAGAAAAGTATGTGATAGATCATTTCAGTACCAAATTACTGATTACTAAGCTTCTGATACTCTCGGGGACCAATATGTACAAAGTTAACAACTATATTACCCGATCGTGTAAATTTGTCATGTATGATGTTTTAACCAGACTCAACTCCTATCATGCATTCTCATGAAGAGGAATTTGATTCCATACAATCCTTTCTTTAATATGCATGCTGCTTTCAAGTATATTTACTGTATCATCGATGCATATCCAATATAAAAAGGAAGATAACATATGATTCCCACTTAAAGAAACTATCCACTAGAAACCATAAAACGTTTAGATGAACAACTAAAGGTCTCCAGTAGGCCTTCAACAATGCAAACATTTCATACAGTATAGAAAACAATAAAAAGCGCAAAATGATTAAATGGAAAACTAGAAATCCAACGGCCTGATTATTTTTTAACCATAAATAAAAAGTATAAAATACACCAACTTTCAATAACCGATGAAATAAAGGCTCATGTCTTGTGAGAGGCTGATAAACATGTATCGAACTCTCAACCTTCCTCCTAATCTGGGACAATTGTGTAACAATAAACCTTCCTCCTAATCTGGGACAGTTGTGTAACAATAAATCATAAGACTATTACGTGCTTCAGATTGGTCTCAAATCCGTTGACAGTTGTGACGTTACGATTATATAAACTATACTTCCACACAATCTTATACTTTTTCTTATTTGAATAAAGGGTCTTTTGAAAAATTTGTTTGCAAATGTATATGCTGCATCTCATAGATGGCCTTCTTCTGTAACGAAAACGCACAAAGACTAGATAAACTTGCTACAACTGTGGTAAGAAGGTTAAAGCTGGAGATGTTAACTTTGACATTATGTATGTCATTTTTCAACAATAACAATACCACTAGGTTGTAGGTATTACTATGTGTACTAATTGCGACTTTTTGACAGCAGACTGGTGCCTATATTTTTATTCATCACAGTGTATGTCCACGCTGATTTAGAATTTGTTTACATTCTATGTAATGAATTTATCAACCTGGACCTACCATTACTTTGATTAAATAGATAAGCAAGAGTTTTTAATACACTGCAGTTGTTGACCCAAGGAAAATGAAGTTAATTTTATCTTCTGAAAAAAGTAAAATAACAAAATTCCGAACTCCAAGGAAAATTCAAAACGGAAAGTCCGTAATCAAATGGCAAAATCAAAAGCTCAAACACATCAAACAAATGGATAACAACTGTCATATTCCTGACTTGGTACAGGCATTTTTTATATAAAAATGGTGGATTAAACCTGGTTTAATATATAACCAGCAAAATGTGTTCTTTTCGAGACGACAGGCGATAGATATCAAATTTTATCTCTTTTATTTCTTATTATATTTCATTTAAATGAAATACTTGTTATTTTGCATGTCATTTCAATCAATACTACAAGGAAATATTATAGTAACATGAGGACGTTTTGCGGTGACTGATTACATTACATGATTTTAACATTTTCTTACTTATTGATCACTATATACAAATTTGCGCATTTTTTTATTTTTGTCGAGATAACATGGTCTCGTCTAAAGTTATTTTGTGGTTGATTCCATTTTGGTTAAATTTCCCTTGGTAATTGCCATTATCTTATGGTAATGGCTTAATTTCAATTTCTTGCATGAAGAGATATTTCTCGTATCACACTGCACATAGTGTAATATGAAAAAGTGATAGGAAAAATGTGTTAATTTGATTGGCTTATCCAGCTTCTTCAGACGATATCACGACATTTCTATTGGCTATCATCGGTCAATGATGAGACTTGGAGGTGACGACTATGTAAATTTCGTCCCTGGCAAAGGAAATATGGGATTTTTTCAATAATATACAAAACACTCACACTTTTCACCTGCACACATTCTTTTTGTCGAATCTTATTACATTTTGAAGCGTACGAAAAGATTAAAAATGTCTTATGCTAAAGTTTCACGCCAGAACAGGATACTTTTTTTTATTAATCACTATGAGAATGTTGACGATACGAGAATTGGCTATCGTGAGAATGTGATATCGATTGATATCAACTATCGTTATTTAATTTGAATAGTACACTTGTTATGAAACCTTTAGCTAATTAATGTCACTCTGAAGTTGGACAAGAGAGTAAAACCAGTGCGTTCCTCTCAAAAGGGAAAAGAAGATAAACAGGAGATAATAAAAAAAATGTAGAAGAAAGACAAACAGTATCTTCTGAAATGGAATTTTATTATATAGAATAACTGGTTATATCATTATATAATAATATGTATTATAATATAAAGAGAGATGGAAGATACAGAGCGCACAGTCAGAGGTCATCAGTCGAATAAAACAGACAACGCTAGGGGCGGGGGGGGGGGGACGGAAGACAAACAATTTCACAAAATACTATATAGAAGACTTCTCCTACCCTATATGTGGCACCCGTCATGGTGCTCATGATAAGGTCACATTTGGTTGAATAATGCTTTAATACATATTAAATCTCAGATATGTAGAATTTCTGCAGGCAAAATAATGTTACTTTTACTTTACAATTCATACGAATAGCAGTCAACTGTACCATTTCAGAATTCAAAGCATATATAAAGAAAATAGAAATAAATATCTCCATTTAATATATACATTGTTTAAATTTTGATAAGGATCACCTAGACGTGACTTTAATACAAAATTGAGTTTGAAACAGGATTGTTTTAAAGGATTTAGCCATTCTAATAACGGATCCTAGACTTCTAAGAGACTTTACCTAGTAGTGTTTCACTCGCATATCATTTTGTAGTCGAATATATTGGTAGTATACAGCTGTCAGTAACAGCATTAGTCAAGGCAAATCCACACAAACAAGTATACAAATAGGGTTCGCAAATATGTATTAGAAGACATTTGAACTATTATACTGAATATCAGTATCATGTATTAATATACTAGTCACGAAACGATACAAGGCAATGTATTTTCCATAAATAATGAAATTGGAAACTGTACCAAGGTAAATAATTGCTCAATTGGTTTAATATTTACAGAGTATCATTTTCTTATCAAAAACATTGATCAGTAACAACATTAGTCAAGGCACATGCCCACTTACAGATCTGCAAACAACATGGTAAAGGATATATGTGATTTTTTTTCAATAATATACAAAACACTCACACAGGGTTCGCAAAGAAGTATCAGAAGACATGTATACTATTATACTGATATATCATGTCAATGTATTAATATCAAGTCACAATTAAACTATTGCTACATATTATCTCAATAGATTTTCTTGATTCTTTTTCTCTGTCTCTTTTACAGCTTATACTATACAAAGGACAGATACAATCATGGTGTCTGCTGGAACAGCTCTATCTACAATAAAAGAACAGTATGTATTCCTCTGAAAATGACGCCTATGTATGAGATGTTCGGAACCAGGATTAAATTTGCATAAAACCTCGAAATTAGTTTTAACGATTTTTCTACGTAGAAGTACATATCTTCATCTTCGTGAAAACCCAAACCAAATACATGTGAATTTATTTTTATTGTAGTTTCTTAAGAAATACTTGAAACTTAAAAAGAAAAAGACGCACATCGATTAGATACATCATATGTCATGTATTTGTATATATAGCAACATTAAACACCGGAAGAAGGATACCAATGTGGTAATCATAAGTCAACGAAGAAGGATAGACAACACCATGATCCAAATCAAACAAAATAAACAGACAATGTGGATTTCATAAAACATTGCATAAAACACTAATGATTCAGCGACAAAAATCTAAAAACATACACAGGGAATGAACTTCATGAAGGTCACCAATTGAAGGTTCCAATAGGCGCACTAGTTTTGTTGTTTGTGATCTGTAAATGTGCTGTTATATATAGCACTATTGGAGTAGTAAAAGCGTAAAAAAGAACAGGATGGTGGCTACAACAGTTGGAACTTATCAATGGTTATTTATAAAAGAGAGGCAAAAGATACCAGAGGGACATTCTAACTCATAAATCGAAAATAAACTGACAACGCCATGGCTTAAAAAGAACAAAAGACAAACAGACAAACAATAGTACACAAAATACAACATAAAAAACTAAAGACTAAGCAACAGGAACCCCACAAAACTGGGGTGACCTCAGGTGCTCCGGAAGGGTAGGCAGATCCTGGTCCACATTTGGCACCCGTCGTGTTGCTCATGTTAGTAACAAGTCTAAATTTGTAGGACACATTCGTGAAAAGGGGACGGCATTGTAGTTACGACAGTAGGAACATATCCGCTATCATCTATAAAACCGATATTCCATAACGGTCAACCAACTCGTGATGTCTTCCGTAAAATTTACGAAGGGATGATATCAATTTCACCATTTTGAACTCTTGGTTTAATAGCTTCTTTGTGAGCAGCAACCCTCTATCAAGGAAATCATGATAGGAAATACAAGCCCGGGAATATCGTATAAATTGGGAGATATATACTCCATATGCAGGCGCTGCTGGAATGTTGCTACAGAGAAATGGAAACTTTACAATAGGGAAGCTGAAATCATCTCTTTTATCGTAAAGTTTTGTTTTCAACCGACCCTCATTTAAAGATGTAAGTCAAGATATGAGGCAGACTTAACTGTATATGTTGTATCCTTTATCTCAAGTTCGATGGGATAGATGCGTTCAACATAGTCACTAAATTTTGAATTATTTAGTGAGAGAACATCATCAATATAGCAGAAAGTAAAGTTAAAGGATACTGCTAACTTATTTTCATTCTTCCTAAGAAGTTCCTGTTTGTAGTTAGCCTCATTACAATAAAGGAGCAAGTCGGCAAGATAACACACTTATCAAAAAATGTACAGTCAAATCATGATTAGGTCCATTTCACGCTGACGAGTATTGTCAATTTCTAGATTAAATCATGATACTCAGCAGACCGATCGGTGCTTTATTTCAAAACTTATAGTAAATATACGGTCATCAAACTAATAAAAATCAATTTTGGATGTAACACGTCTTCTGATTGGCTGAAAGTTGTTTGTCTATCATCTCATAGACGTAATTTTTGTCATGTGACCGTGACGTCATCAATGATTTTTTTTCATGATGTAATCCTTAAAAACGCGGGTTATAGTATGAATTTGATATTTTTATATTATTTCTTCATAGACAGAAACAAATATTACTGTTATTCCTTAAGTAAACAGTGAAAGATTATAATCTTTAAAGCGGCAAGTGAAGTTAAAGAATAATATCAGCTTCTTTTCAGAAAAAAAACAAAACAAAACAAAACAAAACATCTTGATATATTATATGTCATGTACAAAGAGCTTTCTCTTTGAATCAGAGTGTTCTTTTACAAAATTTATGTACGACTATGTTTTTTTTTAACGGATGATGCATTTTCAATGGCCATTTTCTTAATTAAATGAAGTTCGACGAATTCTTTCAATCCATCTTAAATTTTAAACTAAAACTTCTGAAAAGTGTTAAGATGTCGCATGTGTTTAGTTTTGCAAAACGACAATGATTAACATTGTATTTTCTCTGATATTGGAAAGATTTATTACCTGATTCACAGCTTTGGATGATGGGTGGGTAAAATAGGCAGTTTCAAATTTATTTGAAGTGTTGTTGTCATTGCTGATAAATAAGTATATATATATATATAAAGAAGATGTGGTATGATTGTTAATAAGACAACTCTTCACAAGAGACCAAATGACACAGAAATAAACAACTATAGGTCTAGATGTTTAATTTGCAAAGAGGTTTCGTGGTGCATTTAGGTGACCAAGTAATATAAAATTCATTGCACGGATCCTTATGTACTAAGAGTATCTTGTAGAGTTACGAACATAAAAAGAAATAGATATTGTATGATTGACAATGAGACAACTATCCACCAAAGTTCTAATGAAGTAGATGTAAGCAAGTATAGGCAACTGTATGGCCCTCAACAATAGGAAACCACCATACCGTACAGTCGGCTTATTATTTTTTATATATTATTTTAGCTTTGGTTGAATTTCAAACGAGAAAAATAAATCTAGGCAGTTAAAAAAATCCTCGTTATTAGATACAATAGTTAACTGTCGTTTAAAAATTTATAAATCGGTTAGAAAGATTAATAATTACCTATTGACCTACCTAATTAGACTTATCACCGGGTTTGTTTTTATATGAACAACACGACGGGTGTCACATGTGAAGCAGGATCACCTCACTCTTCCAGAACCCCTTAGATCATCTACGGATTTTGATTTATTTTGCTCAGTCTTTGGTTTACTATGTTGTGTGTTGTGTATAGTTTTGTATGTCTTTATGTCTTTTTTTTCTATTTTTGCCATGGCTTTGTCAGTTTTTTTCGACTTATGAGTTTGAATGTCCCTTTGGTATCTTTCACCTCTCGTCTACTATGTGCATCCACTCAGGTCAACATTGGCACAATCGTGAAGAGGACACGGTCGGTAAAATTCAAGAGGATCTTATGTTTCTTGTATCTTAAGATCAATACTACTCAACATGTCGCTAGTGAGTTGAGACATGTACATATCGTGTCGGTCAACCAATTTGTGATCGATTGATCGATTGTTACTAGTATTTGTTTTACGTCAAGTGGCAAATACGTCATGCATTTTCAAGACGAGAAAAAATAAAATAAGTAATACAAAATGTAGGTCCTGCAATAATGGTTGACCGAGATGATGGACGGGAAATTTGGAATGCCAATTGAAAAAAGGTAGAAATGGATAGAAATTGAAGTTTAGCCTTAAAACATATCCTTAAAGAGTTGTTCCAAGTAACCTTAATGTGGCATTGATCTGACGTTCAGGAATGGTGATAAATCATTTTGAAAAGGGACATAAGAGCTAAATACAGATAATATATCGCAAACTATTGTACATTTGTATGTTAGTTTTAGACAGTATTTTACGCCAACTTTTAATATAAACAAGCCATGAAAAGTTAATTCAGCATAATCAGTATTACCAATGACCAATACTGAATGTTGAATGATATACCTAACAAAAATGTGTCTCTACCTTCTGAATGTCCGCTTAATATGGGCAGATACTTTGATCTCCAAATTGTAAATTGTATTGGCTGTTTCTACAAGTATGTAATTGAGAAGTAATTTGCATCATAGTTGGTAAGGTTGTTTTTTTTTTTAATAAAATATATGCTTAACAAACTAAGGTAGTTTAAACTATGAGTTCAAGCTTACCATTTGTCCAGTTTCTAGGTGTGAAGTTTTTGGTGTACAGAAAAAGTGGAATTGCTCCTTGCTTTTCCCACGTACAGTAAGGAGTTTGGTCAATAACAACAAACCATCCATCATCTCCTGGACATCCGTGATAACTTTTATTTACATAAAACTTGCGCTGTGAATTTCTGAAGAAATAACTAGATATTAGCATTACCACGTTAAGAATAAATGTATACCTCATATTATATTAATATTTGATATATTCAAGGTTTATATGATGTACAATATGATATATGATATGGTATGATATAAAGTATGATTTTTGCATTAAAAAAAACCTTTCCAAATACATGATATATAGTTAATGATAGATATTTCGAATTTGAAGAATACGAAATAAATGCAGATCAAGGAAGAATTATCGTTTCAAATATAAAACCCAAAACAACGCTCCTTTGTGAATTTTTCAAACATTTCTTTGTTCATTTAGAAAATGTACGACTCAGATATATATCTCTTTTTTAAACTCCGAACTGAAAATATAACTACTGACATACCTGACAAAAATGTTGTTTGTCGATTGCATGTGTAATGTAACCTGCTCATTTTTTGCTTTTGATCATGTTATCAATATACCTTTGATTATCATTGTTACTTTAATTACAACCTGTTTGCTCCGTACTCCTTTTGACTAATCTGAGACCACATGTCGGTATAACTAATTGTTTTCTTATCGTCAACAGTCATTTATTGTTCATAATTGTATTATGTGTAATTTACTTTATTATCAATTTACTCCTGTTTTTATACTGTATACAAAATAAATTTTAGTCGTTGAAAAATAAACTATTAGTGAATTAGTTACCCAGTTATTGAAAAGAAGTTAAATGTACTGCAGGATTCCAAGTCATTAAAACTACTGTCGGCTAGATTTGCTTTACTAAACCAGTTCATCTTATCTGTATTTCTGCCGTTAAAGGTCATCCATGCAACAACATGATCATTCTTGAAAAATTCAATTTTCACCTGAGAACATCAAAATTAATGAAAAATTAGAATACAAAATGATGTTAAATCCTAATCAGAGTCATATGTGTCTTTTACCGTGTATATAAAAAGATTGCCAACCTACTTTACCACTGTTGTGACGATAGATGATGATTTAAAACAATATAAGAGTGGAGTTTTCTATAAACGTATGTTTCGGATTAAAAAAATGCAATGTGAAAGCCTTACACTTTTTTTTTTTAGTTTTTTGGTGGCTTTGTTGTTCGACATTTTCCATAGATATAGCACTATAACTACTTTCTTCAGAAATTGTTTTGAATAAAAGTGTTATATCTGTTTTCAAATTGTCGTCTTTACTCTTATCAAATACAAGTTACCGTTTTTATGTTTGCAGTATTCCAATTATCAATAATGTTATTTCTAAGATGGCGGTTTGTGCCCTGAGTAACGAACGATGTTGGTAGATCGTTACACAACGCTTGGTTTTTCCATGCTTCAAGAACGGACTTCCCATTTCCAGAAAATGCTATAAACACAGGAAACCAAACTAAAAAAAATGTAAAATTTTGATATTACATTTCATATTAGATACAAAAAATCGTATGATATTAATTTTCTAAATAAAAATAAGAAGGTGTTGTATCATTTTACCAATAAATCAGCTCTCCACAAGAGACCAAATGACACAAAAATTAACAACTATAAGTCACCTTTAAAAGTACATTTCAACAGTATTGAGTTATAATAAAAAAAACTCATAGAAACCAGGATTAAACATGTGTACGCCAAACGAGCTATTCGTCTACAAACGACTCATTAGTGACGCTCGAATACAAAAAAGTTCAACATACTGAATTGCTGACTACTGGACTGGTTATACCCTCTGGGAGGACTCACCCACTTCTAAAGCAGAACTATTTCAGCTGCTCCAGCAAAAAATTGTTCCCATCAGCCATATTGTTTAGAATTGCATTATTTTACCAAAACCGGTTACGATAACACATCGCCTCAGGCATAACAGTCCACATTGCTTCATCACGGAAATAAATGGCTCAAAAGCTTTAATGTCTTTATTTTGAATGCGTTTCATTGCTTTTTGTAAAATTGATGTTTACGCAGTTCAAATAAATGTTTTGTTGAGTTTGCCGCTTTGGGGTCCCTGTTTAAATAATGCCTAACAACTTTTTTACATATTATTATTAAATCATCTTATCCATTGGATTCCATACATATTTTTTAACTTTATACGGGTGAATTAAATGCTGTATAAAACAACTAGCGCTGGATAGTTCGTACCTTCTGTTGTGCTGACACTTTCTTTAACAATAAGCATAACCAGACATAAGATAAACATGGTCATTTCAGCTTTCAGTTCCATACTATATTATCAAAAGAAACATTTTTTAAATAGTTGAATTATGCATTTAGTTGCATGTTTACAAAATAAATTACATGATTAATAAACAAAAGTTAAAATATTGTTGCTGGCTTTTTTTTTTTTTTTTTTTTTTTTTTTTTTTTTTTTTGCATTATCAGTTATATTAAGTTATATATGTAAGACATGGTTTATACTGAGGGCATGATTTGAAAATATACCTTTGTGCTGATATCGACAATCTTTCATAGAATTATATCTTATTAAACGTTTAAAATTGTTAAAATTGTCACTTACATTCAATAAAATTTCAGTTTATCACTAGAATAGCTGTAGATGGCAACGACGCCAAAACTGTATTTGTTTTAACGTGTAATTCACAATATCCATCTTTTCCTGTTGTGGATTTTAAAAAATAGATCGTAGATGTGGTTTTGGTTTTTTCCAAAGGTTAAACTTAAGGTACATTTAAGTATTATAATTGGATTTTTGCCTGAGTTAATTTATCTGTGTCATTTTTAACATTTCCGTCTTGTTCATATAGTATTAAAACAATGTGATAAAATGACATTAAATCCCTTAAAACAAAGATAGTATTTTTTAAATTTCGCTCCTCGTCAGTCCGTTATTAGTAGTTGATGATCCCTCAATAACGCGTTGTACGTGTTCATTCAATTATTTGTGGTTTTCTTTTTTTTTTCAATTTGACACACTAGTGTTACTTGAATATATATGTCTTTTCATTTGGGCTAATACCTCAGGACCTTTTTTGTTAAAAATTAAAGTCCTAAATACGTAGAAATGTACACTGAATCGGATTTTTCTCCCTCTAGATCCGCCACTGAAAGTGAAGTATTTCATATTTGTCTTTGAGTATTTTGAACTTTAAAGTTAAGTATTCATTTTCGTGCAGTTATACACATATTTCATGTAAAGTTGATATTTTTTTATAGTCTTCAGCTTTTATCATATTCTCATACATTCAGCTGCGTGTTTTATTCTTGACTTTTTTATGGTAATGTTTTTACCTTATACATGTAAAGAATGAATTGATGAAATTGATAGACTTAATAAAAAAGAAACAATTGATCAAAATTGTTTTTATTATTTGAAAAAGCCTACCGTTCATTGTCAAGATAGCTGCTGTTTATAATTTTGCAAACATTTAAATATAATGTTGAGAAGTTGATTGTGATGTCTTGCTAAGCACAAAAAGTTTTGAATGTCTTATGTTCAACCTCTATTGCTTACATAATATGTACTTATAAAGTTTATATTGTTTATAAAAGCTTCCAATACACACTGAAGTAAAACACCTTTTCGACAAATCAGTTTTTTTTTCCAAGTTCGATCACTGGTAATCTGATCCCAAACAGAACTTATTTATTTTGCAAAACTTCTGAAGATTGTTTCTTTTTGTCAGGATAAGCAGAGGACTGTTCATTTCACATCCTTCTATGTTTTTTTTTTTTCATTTTTGTTTTGGTTGTGTATATAGTTTGATTTTTCATAGAACCATGAATTAATTATATGTTTTATGAGTTTATCAATCGTGTTTTTATTGTATTATTAATAGAATAGTTTTAAGGATTTGTCTTTTGTCACATCTGCATTTGTATTTACACATTTTACACGCCAATAATGTTGCGTTTAGCTTTTTGTTGGTCAAAAACAGCATGTTGCACAGGACATACAGCATTTTACTAAAAATACATTCTATAAATCCCAAATTTACATTGTTCATGCAATAGCTGTTGATTAGTGATATAACAATCGTAGCCTTTGGTTGTATAATATTACTATTGTTGATATTCTAACTAATTTGATTCGTTTAGAAAGAGTCACCTGTTCAACTATATTTTTACAATTTTTTTAATTTTTAAATATTGTTCTCCCAGTCTGCAATACATGGTATTTGTTTCTGTTGTTATCACCTGGAAACTGTATTGAAAATGACAACACATGATTCTGGTATGTTTTTCGTGTGTTTTCCTTTTTCAGTTGTATTTGTAAAATGAAAAGAGGAGAGTGGTTTTCGACAGTGCTACTTACATTATCTGATCAACAGAAATACAGAAGGACGGTATAATTCAAGTTTTTCAAAGTATAGATTTGTCTTTAGGTATATCAATCTGAAAATAAACATTTAGGTAAAATCTTCACTTTTGTTAAGGGTGAATATAACCAATGACACTACCTGGATTACACAACTTACTATTTACACGGCAGCTGGTGAAGTTTAAACGACGCAGAAATCGCCCACGCAGACATCGCTTATACAACTGATATGTTTCACAGATGAAAACAGATATGTATTATGTGTCATAACTACATCCAATAATCTTTTTTTTTCTCGATGGTGACCTACCTAATAAGATTACCACAGGGTCTATACTTACGGAATCAACACGACTGGTGTAAGACGAGAAGCAGAATAGGCTTACCTTCAGGAGAAAATAATATCACCCCTTGGTTTTGATGAGTTTTGTTGGTCAGTTTTGTTTGTCTTTTGATCGTTTTCGACTTATGCGTTTGAATATTACTTTGACGTCTTTCGCCTATATTTAACTCTTCTATAAATTATCTTTAAAAGCTTCGTTTCCGTCGGTAAATTTCTAATCTAATTCGATTAGAAAGCATATTGAAAACCAACTCAATGCCTTTTCAGGTTGGGTATACATCATATTGTATAGATATTCTTCGGGTACAGGATGAGAATCTAGCGATAATGGCATAAGCGCTGTTGATTGTTCAAACTCTTCTGTGAAATCCATTTCAAAATAATCCTTTTTCTTCTTCTCTGAATATTTCAAACTGCTTCTTAGGTGCCTTGTATAAACTCATATCACTGAGTTTGATAACTTTATTTCAGTACAACTATCACAACCAGTGTTCGTCAACAAAGTTTTTATCTTAAAAACACCGTTTATAAGTAAACATTGATCAGAACAGATGTTCCTAATCATGTATCTGTATAATTCTTCCGGATTTGTCTATTCTCGCTTGCTGAAACAACTTATCAATGACACCTTTGAGAAGATGGTAAGGTCTGGTTGTCTCCATTTATCTGTTTTCAACGCTTATTGTTTCAGCAGGTATACCTATGTTGTTTTGAATTTATTTGTCTTAAGATATGAGCACAGGTTTCATCCATCCGGCGACTGAAACAACTTCATATATATATAAAATGCATTAGGACTTGTTATAGCTATGTGATGCTGCACATGTTTAGGACGTAGCGAAAACATCATATCATGCTAAACTGCTTAGTACATAGTCGCCGTACTATTTTTTGTGATGAATTTTAACATATTCTTAACAATACTCATATTGTCATGACGGATAGCATTTTATATAGATATTGTATATGTAATGGTATTTAAGTTTGAAAAAAAAAATCGATCATATATATTTGTTTCAAATAATATGCTTTGTTTGTATCAACACTACGTACTGACAGTGCAGTTAGATTGTGCTACTCAATATATTCATTTTCATTATCTACATTCTACACATACGACTCACTAAATTATTTTTGTAACATTTATTTATGTTGATCCAATTATGTTTATTATTTTGACGAAACAAAACAAAAAACGAGTGTTGATTCATAGAAAAGTATTTTACATAAACAAATGTTGACTGATTTGTCTGGGTTTTTTTTTTTTTTTTTTTTTTTCAAACAAGGAAGTCGATGTTTTGTACAAACTGTAAATATGATATGCTTAATATGAAAATAATTTAGATGTAGTAATCTTATATGATATCTATAAAATTAACACGCAATATATGCTGTAAATCTTATTTTGTACTGTCTCATTGGCAATCATACCACATCTTTTTATATATAATTAACAAATTTGAAAGATGGCGAAATGGACGGGGAAATTCAGGGGACAGAATGTGTGTGCTTTTCTTGAAGGTCGGAAAATTTGTATTTCTTAGGTAAAACATTTTAAAGTGTACACATCTAATCCTGGATTCGACCTTGGTGTCAAATATTACAAACAAATTACATGTATATAAGCCTTCAAAGCATTCGACACTTAATCTTGTATTGACCTTTGGTGTGATATGTAGCAGAGATGTGTTTGCCGAAGACCTTCTGTTATCAGTCAGAATAAACAACATTAACAGTTCAGTGTAATTGAACTATTTGCCCTCCTAGTATCTAATGAAATGCCTGCTGGCACATACATCTCTTTAGTCTTTTTTCAAATTAAAAGATACATTCAAAATAGAATGACAGATCGCCTCGCGCATCTTACCCTTCCAGTTTGACGAAAAGATTTGCTTACTAACGAGTACAAAACTTGGCAGTTGTTTTGCATTATGTATAGCAGATGTATCTAATAAAACAACCATGAAGTCCTGTATTACAAACATTAATGGTATCTAAAATAGCCGATAAATTACTTAATTCACATAACACTGGATCACATTATAATGATCAAGAACCAATTACAGGTACATTCTAATAGATTTTAGTTGTGTTATATTACTGTGGTTTTATTAAGTAAACACAGAAATAATACTTTTCTCTCTAATAAGTTGTTATGTTATAAACGAAAGAGATTTTGGGCATACGACAAAAAGTAGCAACCCACAGACATGTTTTCAAACCACCCAAGTATGGAAAATATTACGTATTCAAGCATTGCTCATCTTTTACACAATTAATAATTTGACTAATAAAAACCAAAATTAATTGCAATTATTTTATTTTGATGCAGATAATCTGTGTCTTTTCTGTTTTCTCATCTCGCCTATGGTTCGACTGAAAACAAAAATAAATGCATCATAATTTAAAACAAATCAAAATGTATCCAACAGTAAATTTCACATAATGTATTTCCTGTTTTGAATTGATCCATTTGTATAGCTTTCATGAAACGAAAATAATTATATCAACCAATGCTCATTAAACAAACATATCTGGTTTATATGTAGGGGAAAAACGATTGATGCAATGTCATTACTGATAGATAGAATTTTGCAAAGTTACCTAGATAAATCGAGTTTCTCGTGCTACCTCCGAACATTCGTTTTGATTCTCCAGCACATGCCATGTTACAGTCTGATTCTGCTACTTTTGGATGCTTTTTTTTCTAGTATATTTCCACACAGACAGAATGTACTATATCGAAAAAGTAAAAAAAGGATGTCAATTCTGAACAAAATTATTTTAAAATGCTATAAACAAATTACATGTATCAAAATGCTGGAATGAATAAAAGTATGGAATGGTACATGTATGAACACTTTTTGTTAACAAACATATGCATATACTTTATAAAAAAGAGACGCAAGAAAGTGCGAATTATATGTAAACTTTATCATTATGGTGTTTTATTCCAAAATATATCGGATGGATTTTCCGAACGTTTGAGAAAAAGATCTTTAAACAAAATCTTCTTTTGTTCGTTTAACATATTTAAAGCTGAATGCAAATGCATATTTCATTTGACGCTATTTTATGTTTTACTTTTAAAAGTTGGTTGTGAAATCAGTGTTACCTGCAAGCCGTTGTATTTATATCCTTTGCAATGCTCACGACATTTAGATAAGGTTATAGAATTCCCTAAGCTCAAAATTTTATGTTCGAGATGTCTGACATTGTAATCTTTGTAACATCCAATGTATCCTAGATTATAAACAATATTATTTACTTAAAGTGAAAAAATCAAAAGGTATTAAAAGACTCGATCAGAGAAATTTGTGTTATTACATTTTGTCGTTCAAAAGCATTTTTTGTTCATTAAGTAAATATTATACATTGGGAAATTGTTTTACAACGATTCTACATACTAGTATACTATTGAAATATTAAATTCGGTTCAATCATATTAAAATTCAATTTCATTAGAATATGATCTGTGCCACTCTAATTCACATTTTCCAAAACGTGTTCTTTATTGTATCGAGCGTTGCAATTAATTTCAATTATGATCGGAACAAACAAGAAACGAATTGTACTTCTACACGCTGTTCCTTTAATTGATTACGAACTTTCTATGATATTTCTATCGTCATGCATAAAGATGTATCGTCATCGTTAAATCTGTCGTTTTGAGATTGTGGTTATATAAACAGAATACATTTTCAAAAAGCTACCTGAGCACACTGTATTCAATTTGCATTAATTCAAAATCGTATACATGTACATTAGTTTGGTACGCAATGATTGAAATGTGGTTGAAAACTTTATTGTATAATGAATACAAACCATCAGCCTGTTTCCTTGTTGTTTTCTGCAAACCATTAATTGCTTTCTTTTTTTTTAAATCTGTGAGGTTGAATTAATGTTGCTGAAACGCTGTTACTATTATCATTCGAAGTTGCTATTATTTTGTTCATTAGGTCCTGTTGTGATTTCATTAATTCTTCGATCGAATTCAATTTCAAAGATGAAACCTTGTCAAAAGTATTGTCTATCAAGAAACCACGAACTGGAATCTTATTCCGTGCATTCAATGATATGCTGACCGTTTTACTAACTGGTTACTATTAAAAATTCTAAGAATGCAACAAGAATTACAAAGCTATTCATTTTGTTAATCGATGATTAAAATATCATGAAATCTCTTTTGAAAACTAACATGCATATTGCATGTCAGTGTATTTATTATGTACCCATCTGTTGCATGATATGTGATATTCCTGTCTGTCATATGCAAATGGGAGTACGAATTACATGACATAAATGTAATTTCATAATGAACAGAAAACACCTTTCAGACACTTTCCGCATTTTTGGACATACAACGATAGACAACAGTCTTTAACACTAAAATACATGAAATAATAAAAATATGCAAACATATTGAACGCGATACAACCTTTAAGCTCTCGCATATAATTTATTGACTAAAATTATCAAATCCTTGTTGTAAGCATTTTGTTCTGACAATATATATCAAACGACTTGAATTTCAGGAGCGCTTTAATTAATCTCTGTTTCCATGTGACTTGGCATGACATGTTGTCTGTTGTGTATATGTGCACGTCTTAGTGCTGCTCTTTAATATGTTTGTTTAAAAATCTCTACTGCCATGTGTTGAATGGATGCCTAAAACATATATTATCTTCCATAACGTCTAATGTTTTTCAGTAATACTTAAAAAGAATTTTGCAATTGAGAAATCAGTATTCTGTTCGATTTACGTATTACTTAAAAGCCATATTGTTTGATAATTTTAAAGGGTAGGATTTTAGAAAATTGTTGGCAACCATGATAAATAGGTCAAGGTCAGAAGAAACATAAAAGATGAAAGTGTACATATAACAGACACTTGATTATAATTGGATACTACTCATATTCATTTGGTGACGGATCTTTTCTCAAAAACTGCACTTTGACCAGTAAACCAGGCAAAAAAGTAAATATCAAGGGAACCCTGTCCGACAGACCTGTACAGCTTACAATCGTTCATAACACAAAAAACTACTTGCAACACTGTTTACGTCAGAATATTCAAACATCTCCTTATGTCAAATGAAATGATAATTTTTACTATACATTGCAACACTTGATGATCATAATATGTAAGCTATCTTTACCTACGAAATAACTTTAAATATCAAATGGCAATCATCATCCTTCATCTGGTAGACCAATGCAACGGGAGAAGCGGCAGCTACATACCCTTCCTGGTAATAGGGAGGCATAAGACAGCAAATGGACTTTCAAAAAACAACGTAGAAAACAAACAAATGAGCAGCACGAACCCAAACAAAAAACTGGGGGTGATAATTTGCGTCCACTTTTTATTTCTTCATAGGAGCTGATCTTTTTGCATTTTACGTGATGATATGTGTTGACCCTTTTTTTCTGTTTTGGATAATTGTCACAATTCCCCAAACAAACGACCTGTGACTAATATTTTTTTTAAATATTAAGGCTGTAAACGGTATACTTGCAATATCAAGACAGAACGTTTTTTTTTTCTTAAGATAAAAGAAAATCAAATTGAAATTTTTTGGGAGAAGAAACCAGTTGTTTTTATACAGTAAATGATCAAGGCAAAGAGAAAAGGACAATATATACGTATACTTTAATAAACATCCACACATTATATATTTTAAATTCAGTAGATTTCTACTATTTAAAAGTTCAAATTAACTATTACATTTTTGACATGGTTTTTAAAGGAAAAATGTATAACCCATCGAGACTGCTAAAGTCCAATTTAATATCTCTACAATGGTACTTTTACTTTGTGCAGTAAGTTTTCTGTTACTACTCTCTCATGAACAAACACCACCGTGGACATCTAAAACATATGATTACATAGTAAACATACATTCATACTCATATTTGATAATTAGTTAATCATTTTCAAAGTCATCTTTCCTCGTGAGTTATGCAGAAAACGTAGCAAATGCAAAAACAAATATTGTCATTTATCAGCAGATAAATTGCAACTAAAGACAACGACAGTGGCTGCGTCGTGCTTTCCTGGTGTTATGCATATATCATGTTTATATGAAATGCTTATTTTAGATTTTCTGGTTCGATATTTCAATGTTCATCAGTTTTATATTTATTAAACAGAAAGTTTAAGTGACATCAGTATCAAGACTTGTCTGGGAAATTTGTTGAAAACCGGTAGAGTATTTCACTATATAGTTGGTATTAACAATGGTCCTTAAATTATTTTATGTAAAGTCTATTTAATCAATCCCTAATTTATTTTCCATAAATTCCAGCTGGTTTATGTTGTCTAGTCTTTTTCTGTACATGTATAATTTATATTCTTAACATGTTGATAGTATGCTGATTTGGCTTCACCATATATAGAGTTAGTACTTATACAACATATATAAATTAAATGTCAAACTATTCACTCTGCAACAGATTCCTGACTGTTGAAGTTCTGAAGTTAGAGTGTGTTGCTTTGTCAGCGTATCCTTATAAGGTATCAAAAGCTTATGATCGAAATGTCCAACTCAAAGCTTAAATTACATTTCTCATATAAAACGATCAGAAACAAATGTTTACAAAAGTACAATTGCAATCCTTTGTTAGGAATCTATATTTGTTTCATATTCACGTCACAATCTAAATAAACTACTGTTTGTTATACACAGAAAAAACAAAATACCAATCTTGTCGTGGTTTGAACTTTGATAACGTGATGAAAAAGAAATTATAACATAACGCGAAAAACTAAAATTTAATTGAATTATAGGAAAATAATCTTAGAGTAGAATAAAATGTTCCGTACGAAATATAATTGATTGAAAATAAAACACACATACGTCATGTACGTGTAGCAAAACAAAAGGACAGGAAAACAAACACAAAAATAAATAAAAAAAAGGAAAGGTAAGTAAACATAAACATAAAATAAACTTACCCACAGGTATCACAGTCGCTAAAATTTAACACAATAACAAAAAATAAATAACGTAAAATATTTCATATACATACCAATTTGCCACTAAAACATATCGTATACTTTGTATATTTACACAGTATAACATTTCATTCAGATTTAGCATTTAAGCTGGAGCATGAAAACAAAAATACTTATAGTTTTCCACTGAAGTATAACTTTATATCGTTTCATTTGTGATGTTTACGTCAAATAACGTTTTTTGATGTAACACATACTTTGTAATCTCCTATTGAACTTTACTCTTATATCAAATTACACAAGTTCAGTATAACTGAAGTCATTATAACTAAACTAGTAATGTTTATCTATCTATTAGCTAAATTTTTCTTATATATTATAGTAAAATCATCTTATTTGCAATCATGATCAGATTTTCTATTTTTCAAAAATCAAACCAGAATGTTTCATTTTCATTTTCAAGATTTTTTCTTAAAATGTGTCTATAATGACATGAGCAAAACGAACATGTATAGGTTATAAGCTAAGAGTTCCGATCAAGTCGTACCTGTTTCATTGAAATTACAGGCAAACTATTGCTGACTTTGACCTTGACTTTGTGTTTTTCATTAGTTTAATATTAGTCTATGCTATATTGTATGGAAAATACATCGTTAATGCTTATATATATATACAAAGTGAAACTTACAAAGTGTGTTCTAATTGGGTGTACAATCCAGACAATCTGTAAGATACAACATAAACATGATCAGGATTGTCGTGGAAAAACATTACATATTCTTCTTTAAAAGGTAATGTTTTTCGAATTACGAATATATGCTTGCCTTTAAACATGTGGTACTGTGGGCACGGCTTGTCATTTCAGTGTTTAGAGATGATATTTTTCTTACTGAATAAACTCTTTGAAATTTATTATCTGTTCAGTGTTAAAAAATTTGGCTTAAAATATTGCTTTTTGCATGTGTTCATCTATAAAGCAAATGGAACATTTTGTTTAATATGAGTTTTCATTTACAAAAATACAGAAAGTGAATGGGTGTATTGAAATGTTTGAGACATATATATATAGAAGAATTTGAGTTTGATTATCACACAGAGATTATGTTAAACATCAACATACAATCTTCTACAATAAATGAAAGCGTAAACCATATGAATTGGTTCACGTAAGATCAACATATACATGCAGTGAATTTCGTCGTACATAAAACCCAATAAAATAGATAAAAGTGGCTTTCGTTAAACATGTTAAAATATAACAGTTAAATATTGATCGTTTTCAATTCAAAATTTTCATTATACAAAAAATTTTAGATAGAAAAAGATTAATAAAACATGTAGCCACAGACATATGTCTTGCCTTTATTCAAAATAGTACGATATAAATAATGACAAAAATTTGTGAACTTCGTTTTAAATTCAGAAGATCACAACGACACATACATGCAGTGAATTTCGATCATACTTTTTTTGTCGTACATACAGCACAATTTAACAGATACAATTGGCTTTCATTTAAATATAAACGTAAAATATTTATCGTTTTAATTACAAATACTTCATAAAATAAAATTGTTTAGACAAAGGATTAATAAAAACTGATGCCACAGACATAAGTCTCGCCTTTGTGTAAACAGTATAAAGATATATCGAACTTCAAAACAATTTTGATAGTATAATACAATTGTTGGAATTGAAATGGCAAACATGTTAACATATAAACTATTCAAAACATTAAAAGTCAATGAACCATGACTGAAGGTGCAGTGTCAAATAACCTGCACCGAAATAAAAACGGTTGTAGATGCTGATAAAACTGAATACTAAATACCGTTGATTTATTAATAACTGGTCATTATAAGTTAACCCAAACGCACACTTTAATAAGTAAACTATACAAAGATTTCAGAGTCAATGGGCAATGATGAGGGACATGGCCATAAAATCTCCATGAAAATGACGTGTGGGTTTTCAAATTACGCGTTATGAAATTTCCTTCTAATAATTACCAAAGAAAAATGTTTAGGTGTTAAAATGTATGTGTATGAAAAACATTGAACGTTAGATATTTACGATTTTCAAGATTTGCAATACTTACCGAGGAGGACTGAAATAGAAAACACATCATGTGTAATGAAAATCATCAGTTTGTTATAACTATAAGAGTACAAGTACATGTAACAAACAGTACTGTAAAATATTTACAAATGATAGAATGTTGATATTTATTTGAATTATAAGCATAAACTGTTCGGTTTGGTATAAATCTACATAGTTTTACATATTAAATAAATGCGGCAGATAGATGCAAAAAAGAATAAACTGGTAATACTTTAAAGTACAACTTTTAATTTGCATGACCATAAAACAATACAGTATTTACGAAAATGAGACAGCCCATCAGAACACGGCAATACACAGAAAAAGAATCATCATCAGATGCTGTGGATTGGAAAACACTGAATTTCACAATTTTAATATGTTTATCATGATAAATACATATTTTTAGTACTACAGTTACATACTCTGAAAAATGTTCACCATCTGCTTTGTTCAACATCCAATATTGACCATTTATGGGGGTCATAAAACCTGTGATGTTGGTCATTTTTGGGGTCATAAACCATGGGCTGATGGGCAATCTAATTAGGTAGAGATGTACTGATTTTATCTATTGATTAAAAAGGTGTGTAAATGACATCCTGCATCAAAACTTTACTTGTACATGTAATTGTTCTTCTTCCTTTTCGATTACCTATGAATAAGTTTTGTTTAAAGATCAAAAGGTTAGAAATCAGCTACATGAATAGGTAATAATGAAGTATCATTCTGTATTCTATGTGATTAAGGTGGCTTGGGTGTCTTCCCCATCTTGGATTTTGAAGTAGCAGATAACAGTTGGTCTAGATCTTTAATGAAATGTGCAAAGTTTGAGAATAGTGTGCAATTCATGTGTAAGAATATTCATGTTAATGTAGAAACTTGTGTGTTTTATTATATTTACGGCTGTATTTTCTTAAAAAAAAACACAATATTTGTGTTTGATTCATTTTACGGGGAGATAACTCAGATAAATTAATTTTTATAATAGAAAGTGTTGTGAATTTACCTATTTTTTATGTAGCAAAAAAAAAAAAAAAAAAAAAAAATCGAACATACTTATTTTGTTGTACATAAAACATGTAAAACACAATATAACAGATACAATTGGCTTCCATTACAATAAAACAGTAAAATATTTATCGTTTTAAATTCAAATACTGCATCACAAAAAGTTTGTTTTGAAAAGGATTAATAAACACTGATGCCACAGACATAAGTCTTGCCTTTATGTAAAAAGTATAAAGAAATATATCGAACTTCATGACAGTTGTGGTAGTATAATGTGCATTTTGGAATTGAAATAGCAAAATATTAACATGTAAACTATGCACAACATTCAAAGTCAATGAACCATGACTAAAGGTGCAGTGTCAAATAACCTGCACCGTAATAAAATCTACAGATGCTGATAAAATGAATACTAAATACCGTTGACTTATCAATAAGTGGTTCTTATTAAATTAACCCAAACAAAAACTTCAACATGTAAACTATACAAAGATTTCACAGTCAATGGACCATGATCAGGGGCATGGCCATACCATTTCCATGGAAATGAAATTTAGTATGTTATAATCGAACATAACATTTTTGAAGGAAAAGAAAAAAAAAGAAAATGAAAGAAAATTCGAAATGATAAAAGACAAATACAAATCATGTATGTGGATATTTTTCAATATTTACAACACAAAGTATAGAAACGGATCTTTTTTTGTGCAGGTTCTTTTTGGTTTAAGTGAAAATATTTGATTAAGAGTTGTCTACTAACAAATTGTTAAATATTAATTGTTCGAGACTTATCATATTTTGTTGCTAAGCATTTTGGAAATAAACCAACTTATATAAACGAAACACCTTGTCAAAGGAAGACAAAAATTAGACTGTAAAAAAAAGGGAAAAGAAAGAAAAAAAAAACAAACAGGATCTTAGTACATTTATTGTGTACTCTGAACAATTTAAACTAATTTTGAATATGTGTTACCGAAAATGTAAAGTCTGATTGATACTACTTACCAAAAATGTTTTTAAGAAAGAAAGTAGATACAACAAACGGGTTTTGAAATATTTATCCATTAAACTTTGGGATTAAAATGACAGCTGAATTTAACGACTTTCACAAAATGATTGTAATCTCGTACTCAGCATGATGTTAAATTCATTCTGATTTGAAGTTACTGTACGTTTTCAAATATTGATTTTTAGCGGAATTAATCTAAGGAATTCTTCAATAATATTACTGTATAAAGTATGTTAATTAGAGATCTGAATTATAAAAAAATGAACCTAATTATAGACGTATTTCGAAAGTCGAAATTAGAAATCACAGGTTCCGTCCAAAAGACACGTTTAATCCTTGAAATGAACGATCAAAAACCAATAGAATCACTCGAAAGTTTGTTTCCTTTGAATTGGATTTAATAATGAAAATTGTTGGTCACTTAAGCTGTTGAATGATTTTCCTATCATTGCAACAATTTTGATAAAATCGTAAACATACGAAGATTTACGAAATAAAAGTGTATGCTTTGTTCTTAGTATTTTCAAGTTAACTGAATCAAATCTTCTGGTACTAAATTGTAGCCTGTACATTGTTATGTTCTAATACTGAACTGGTTATCTTCGTAACACACAAGAAACCATATGTATATCGATTTAAATATGCATGCAATGAATAGTATATTTAAAAACAAAAATTCATGTTTTCTGTACTATACTCTTTCTACCGATAATAACTCGTATTTAACTGAATAGAAAACCCAAAATACGACTTTCAGCTCTTAAATGTTCAAATTTCTGGTTTTACATTGTTTTAGTAGTCCATGTCTGACTTCAATAAAAAGTTGAACTTCAAACCCATACTAGTACATGATTATAACATTACAGAGCTATCGTAATCATTACAATACAGTTTAAAGTAATTCATCGATTGACTGTCAAAAATATAGTTTCGGTTCGATCTGTTGGATTAAAATAGATTAACGAGATATTAGGTCTTAGTCGTGAACCCTTCCTGATTACCTGACATCATGTTGTCGATTTATTTATACATGTTATACTAATATTGTTTACATCTAGTTTTCTGTACATATATGTATGATTTTGTCCAATACTTATTTTGTCTAGACTGTTTATACATAGTTTTTATGTCATTTTGGAGAAAAAAATTGTTTGCATTTCCACTTCAAACTTACAAATGCTTTTTTCTACTGTAATGAATTTAATGTAAGTAGTATGGTTTATCAACTTCGTCAGAGTTAAAGTTATTCATTAGCTATCTACCTATCCGATGTAGCATGAAGCCTTAAGACCGACTATATCTTTGAAAATTGCTAATGCGTTGGTTGTCACTACAAGTACAGAAATATCTAGCCCTATCTTAACACGAGACCACCAAAGGTTTGAGAAGATTTGTGGTACTCAATCGTGTCAATCTTTAGTTTTCTGAATAATATTTTACGGCCTTATATCTCACTGGGGTAAAGCTGATGACCGTAATTCGAATCACGGTCATCCCAGGATGGCGGATGGAAAATCAGGTCAGTATCTGTATTGTCTGTTAAAGTGTTTCTATATTATTTTCTATACAAAGCACTATAAAAAGACCAGTTAATGGGAATGCTTTTATTAATTATTAAATTTGATTTTAATTCAACTTTTTAATTTGACTTGTTTCAAAGAATATTTGTTTTCTTTTATCTGTTTTTGCCTTTTTTGCCATTTATTATTACAACATTTAGTCATTGGTAATTTATGATTTACTATGTTTCTTGCTTTATAATTATATGCTAGCACTTTTCTTTTATTTTAAGTAAAAATTAAAACAGACGTACTGGTATTGATCAGTTTTTTAAATGGAGGTGATTTTCTTTTATTTGATATGTTGAATTAAAATAAAGTTCCAGAGTGTCATTTTTGTTTGAGTGTGTTAGTATTTATGCTTTTTGGGCTACTTGTCCTGTGAAAATTATCAATTTGGTGCATCATTTATTTTGTATGAGCCTCATCATGGGTTTTTGACTATATGATTACTTGGCCGTTTTTATAATGAAAAACTATGTCATGATTATTTGATTATTTCGATTCTAATAGGACAAATACTGTCATTAAAAACTGAAGCGAGGGTGGGTATGCCGTGTGTGTTGAGTTTTATTTTACCCACTGTTAGATAAATGTACAAAAAATCTAATAAATCTGTAGCTTGCATGAATCATTTCTTAAATAAACGCTAGAAAAAATGTAATTGATTTTTTTAATTCTCAAACCCAACATTTGCCATTTTTAATTTACTTTTTTTTTCTCGCAAGCTACCGTCAAATTCACATTTTGTAACGAAAGAGCCGCCATGTTGACTTGCTAAATCCAGTAAATGTGTGAATAATGCAATAGAAAAGACAAAAAGTAACACCTACCACAAAATTTTATTTTTATGCAATATAATCCGAGTTTAGAAGGTGAACGCAATGGAAAATCCTTCAGCTTTGTCGTTTTCATTCGTATAACGTCATGTTTTGAAATGACGTTTATCCACCAAAATATTAATGGAATTTCGGGGAATTTTAATTTATTTAGATTTTGTACATTTTCCGATCTCTTATACATTAATTTTTTTTTTTTTTTGTTATCCCTCAGAATTAGAATAAAGATTCTGTTGGGTTTTTTTTTTTTTTTTTTTTTATTGTAATTTTTTAAACAGCGAAATCGACATAGCTTTTGAACATAGGTTACGATACATGTGGATTTACGTGGGAGGTATATTTTAACAGCCATTATTATGTACGTCTCGGAGTCTGCCCTACGTATAGATATATTGAGAATTTTATCACGGTGTTGTTTACAAAGTGAAAGAAGCACATCATATTAGAATTGATAATCTATACTGTCAAGACATTTGTGATTATGTTATTACTTGGACACCCCCATGAGGGGCCTCATTTATTACCGAAGGTTTGTATCACAAGTACTGTGTAATGTTTTGTTTTCTTAATTTGTCAGATTATAAACATATGTTAGGGTACGCTCATAATCATGTCGATTTAAACTGTCAATTTAAAGATTGTAAAGATCAAGATTTTCAAAATTGTGTAAGTAAAGTAGAATTTTTTTAATATCTGATGTAATGAATTTGATCTTAAAGATGATTAGATTCAGAAGCGGAAAAAATGCAAAAATTAAATCTTTGAAATGGATTGGCCCTTAAAGAAAAGAAGAAATCTCCACTTTTAATTTTTTTTTTTCAAAATTCGAATATGGCTGAAGTCATTTTAAGTGTTTTTGCATAGAGAATAGAAAAGAAATTTGGCATGAGTATACAGGAACACAACCAACTTTAGATAAAACTTGTTATTTTTTAAGTAATAATTTATTTTACGATTTGTTTGTACAGTGGTTTTGTGTTACTTATTATAAAAAATGATATACAAGTAAAGAGAAATATGAGTTAACACTGCAAAGGGAAATGTTTTAAATGATGTGGATATTTTATAGATTAGTAGAGAATTATATTATTGTATGCAGTATTATTCAATGACAGATGATAAGGAATTTATGAATTATCTTTGTTTTTAATATTATAAATGCCCTTTTAGCTCACCTTGCCCAAAGGTATTTTTGGACCACCTGTAGTCTCTTATCGTAGTCATCCTTTTGTTGTCAGTTATCTGTCAACTTTCACAAAAATATTTCTCCTGTGAAATAACTGCGCCAATTGGAACCACCATAATCATCCTTATTGTGCCTAATTAAACAAACGTGTTGAATAGTCCTGTCTGCCAATGGGCAGCTAAGGCTAAGGCTAAGCATAGACCATATTGGTATAAATTCAAGGTGTGTATAATATTTTTAAAGATTTTTTAAAAGAAGAAAATCTGAAAGGCCATAACTTACAGAATATAAAGATTTACCAACTGTTCATTGGGACAAGCATTGTCAAACATCTTCTTTTAGAAGTTTTTTGCCTTTTAATAAAAAACTTATTTTTGTCATTTTTCTTATATTGGAAACATAAATAGATGTTAGTGAGTAAAGTTTTTTTAGTGTAGACAGACTGTTAAAATTTCAATTAGGAAGATATCTTCTACTTTGAAATCTGTTTCATTCTTGTATGAAAAAGAACATAAACAATGCTGTTCATTATCAAAAACCTGACATTTGTTTTTCAGTCTTTCTTCGTGCAGAATGATACAGTTTTGTTTTCCTTTTTCAGAAACTTTTCTCTTATTCCATTCATTCATGTGTCCGTACGATTTTAAGTCAGAGATAGAAAGGTATGAATTTATTCATGGTTCAGTGACAGCTTAAAAAGAATTGTTAAATGTTCTTTTCTCTTGATTGTCTCACTTTTATGTGTTTTGAGAAAACTATTGTTGGTATATGAAATGTTTGCAATGTTTATATCTTGTCGGATAATTATTATTTTTTTTTTTTCTATCGCAAATACTTTTATGAAAAGGTCAATTATATTTTATGTATGGAATTATTGTCGAGCCAGCGACTTCTGTTGCAGAAAGCTCGACATATTGATAGTGATCCGTCGGCGGCGGCGGCGTTAGTTAACTTCTTTAAAGCTTTATATCTTAAAAGGTGGAAGACCCTGATGCTTTATACTTTGTATATACTTTTATATGCCTTATGTTACGAACTTCTCGTCTGTCATATTTCCATTGTCCTTTACTTCATTTTCATGGTTCAGTGACAACTTAAAAACAAGTTAAGATTTTTTGTAATATTAATTTCTTTCTTATTATGAGTAATAGGATAACTCTATTTAGTATATGCGTAAATTGCAAGGTCTGACGACAGTTTTCATTTGACCTCGACCTCACTTCAAGGATCAGTGAACAAGGTTAAGTTTTCGTGGTCATGTCCATATATCAGATACTATAAGCAATAGGTTTTCTGTATTGGTGTATGGAATGATTGTAAGGTGTACATGTCCAACTGGCAGGTGTCATCTGACCATGACCTCATTTTCATAGTTCAGTGGTCAAAGTTGAGTTTTTGAGTTTTGATCTTTTATTCTAATACTAAATGCAATAGGTCAACTATACTTGGTGTATAGGAATAGTTTATGATGTACATGTCAGTTTCGCAGGTTTTTTTTACCATGACCTCATTTTCATGGTTCATTGCTCTGTGTTAAGTTTTTGTCTTGGTCTGTTTTGTTAAAACAATAAGCAATAGGTCATCTATATTTGTTGTATGGAAGGGTTGTAAGATGTATATGTCTGTCTGGCAGGTATCATCTGACCTTGACCTCATTTTCATGGTTCATTGGTCAATGTTAAGTTTTCATGGTTAAGTTTGTTTCTTAGATACTATATGCAATAATTCCACTATTTAATGCATCGATTGAATGTAAGGTGTACATGTCTGTCTGACATGGTTCATCTTACCTTCACCTCACTTTCATGGTTCATTGGTAAATGTTTAGTTTTCTTGGTTACGTCTATATCCTAGAAACTATAAGCTAAAGCATGAATATATATTTGGTGTATTGAATGATTGTAAGGTGTACATGTTTTTCTCGTTTGGTTTGTTTGACCTTGACCTCATTTTCTTGGATCATGTTAAGTTTATGTGATAGTTGTAGTGAAGTTTTATATGAAGGACTATCAACATAAAATCAATGGTATGTAAAGAAGGCGAGACATTTCAGCGGTTGCCCTCTTGTTATAATGTGTAGATAACTTACCATCAGAATCCATCTGATCAGAGGTAATCTACATGGTTCATTTATCAGTATAAAGTTTGATTTTCTGACGTCTGCGACGACATTCTGCGAGATGTAGTAATGAGAATCAAGCATCGGCGACAACAGTGTAAACTATTTGCACAAAGTGACATATTTTAGAAGGTAGAAGACCTGGTTGCTTCATAACTTTTATTCAGATACCTTATGTGACAAAGTTTCCGTCGGTACTATGTCCATTGTCCCTGACCTTATTGTCAAGGTTCAGTAACTGTTTGATGAATAATCTTACATTGTTTTGTTGTAATGAGTAATAAGATAACTATTTTAGTAGGTCTACTTTTTATTTGGGAATTGGAATGATTATAAGATATACATGTCTGTCTGTCTGTCAGGTTTCATGTGTTTCTATACTATGGCTAAAAAAAGAAGCCAACAGACTTGCTTTGGAACGAAAGATTGTATATACATTTGTCATTGCTAGGTTCATTTTCATACTTGACAGCTTAGAAAGGAGAAGTATAAAGGAGAGACGAAAGATACCAGAGGGACATCCAAATTCATAGATCAATAACAAACTGACAACGCCATGGCTACAAAAGAAAAAGACAAACAGACAAACAATAGTTCACAAAACACAACATATAATTGTGCCTAATTAAACAAATGTGTTGAATAATCTTGTCTGCCAATTAACATGGCAGCTAAGGCTAAGCATAGACTATATTTATATAAATTCAAGGTGTGTATAACATTTTTAAAGATTTTTTAAAAGAAGAAAATCTGAAAGGCCATAACTTACAGAATATAAAGATTTACCAACTGTTCATTGGGACAAGCATTGTCAAACATCTTCTTTTAGAAGTTTTTGCCTTTTAATAAAAAACTTATTTTTGTCATTTTTCTTATATTTGAAACATAAATAGATGTTAATGGGCAAATTTTTTTTTTAGTGTAGACAGACTGTTAAAATTTCAATTAGGAAGATATCTTCTACTTTGAAATCTGTTTCATTCTTGTATGAACAATAACATAAGCAATTCTGTTCATTATCAAAAACCTGACATTTGTTTTTCAGTCTTTCTTCATGCAGAATGATACAGTTTTGTTTTCCTTTTTCAGAAACTTTTCTCTTATTCTATTCATTCATGTGTCCGTAATATTTTAAGTCAGAGATAGAAAGGTATGAATTTATGGATGATCCTAAGGTCTATGTTTAAAATGAAGTTGAAGTTTCTGAATACAATTGGTTTAGATGCTTATGAGGAGATGGAGGAGACGATGGCGTAACCTATTTTTGAAAAGCTTCAAATTGCCGACGCTAGAAGATCTATATGCGCTATACCTCAATTGCCGATTCCTTGTGTTACGATGTAT